>CM038358.1:6509260-7024984 GCA_021464625.1 Proterorhinus semilunaris | reverse complement strand
TCTTCCCTCTCATGTCTCTCTCTCTCTCTCTCTCTCTCTCTCTTTCTCTCCTCTCTCTCTTCTCTCTCTCTCTCTCTCCTCTCTCTCTCTCCTCTCTCTCTTTCTCTTCTCTCTCTCTGTCTCTCTCCTCTCTCTCTTTCTCTCCTCTCTCTCTTCTCTCTCTCTCTCTCTCCTCTCTCTCTCTCCTCTCTCTCTTTCTCTTCTCTCTCTCTGTCTCTCTCCTCTCTCTCCTCTCTCTCTTTCTCTCCTCTCTCTCTCTCTCTCTCTCTCTCTCTCTCTCCTCTCTCTCTCTCTCGTGCTTTACAGATGTTCTTGTTGTGGAATGTAGGGGAAAGGTCGACGTGCCGGCGGGCCGCGGGAGCGGCCATTTTGTGGGATTGGAGCAGCAGCCGGTGACGCGTGAAGTGAAGTTGGCCTGTGACGCGCATTGCAAATTAGAGCTGTCAGCGTCTTGCAAATTATAGGAAGTGTAAAGGGAAATGTGTCGCGACACGCATTCGTGATCAGCTTCATATGTGTGACGTTATTACCAGGAAGAAGTGCTAAGATTTGTCATTTACTGTGTCACATTTTTGGCTCCACACAGAAAATGCTATTTCTGCAGTCAAACCATGGATTTGGATTAGGACTTAAAAAAAACTAATGATATTTGTGCGCTTTGGACCTTGTAGTGACCCAGCGGCTGCATGAGTGGTCAGCATGGCCCCTTTACTTTCCATCACAGTGGTCTCTTCAGCGTTCCAGGATCAATTGTTTCGTAGGTTTTCTGGTGAGAGGGTCCTTCAGTGTCATAGAGACCACCTTGATGGAAAGGCGCCATGCTGACCACTCATACAGGTCAAATATGCACAAATGTCAATAATGCACCTTTAAATCTCACTGCCTTTAGTCATTATCTCCATGGAGACGAGCTGGAGACGTCCTGCCCCCAGTGAAGTCGGCTCATTCATTAGGTCTATTCAACAATCAAAGATACGCATCTGTGGTAAAGTAAATGGTTCTGTTTTAATCACTTGGATGAAAATAGGATTTTCCCATTAACTCCCCAATCAAATGGGAGAGTTAATCTCGATAATTGGCCAAATGACTTTTTGTTGGCAGAAATGTTGCCAGTTGCTTCTGATGATTAATGGATCTGGTGCTTATATTTCTCTTTCCATTTAGTCACAAGACTCTTTTCAAATCTGCTTCATTTAAAAGACTGTGACACTGGTTGGAAATGACTGAGGAATAAAATGGAAATGACTTTGTGTTTGAGTTAAATGTGTTTATTGTTGAAGCGTAGGTCTATTTTGAAACGTTTAATGAACCATTTTGGTCAAAGCCATTATGTTTGTGTTGAATAAGAAACAAATCGAGACTGATCGTTATGAGGAAAAATAGTTAGTTTGCCCCCAAAGGCAATGCATTCAGTTTACCTTTGTCCGAATGGGGTCAAGCGCAACATAATACTGCACATAATACTATTGTTGCAATAGTAGCACTGCAGTAGCACTGAGGTTTCGATGAAGACTACAGACTAGATCATTGTTGTATTAACTGTTTCACCAGTAATACATGTCCATAATATGATTCACTGCCTGAACAAACACAAAGTGTCTTTTAACTGTTCTGATCTGCGGCTGCGGCGGTCGGTCTGGTTGGTTCAGCAACACCATGAGCCAAAAGAATGAGATCAGCTGACGACCTGAACATCCTGAATGACCAGGTTCATCAAAGATGACACCGTCAGGATTCATCGGGCTCACGCGGTTCACACATGGATTGGATTGCCAGATCTTAACATTGGGAATCTTTGGGATGTGCCGGTAAAGGCTTGGTGAAAAATGAAAGGCAACAGTAACGCCACAGCCGGTGATGCTGTAACCAGAGCTAAAGGCGCTTGTCCGGGCTTGTGTCATTGTGTTTCTTTGCAAATGGCAATTTCACAGTGAAACAGTCTGAAGTTCAAGGTAAGACTGTGTTTCCATGTGCCAACATTCGATCTGTCGGGCACTTTGAATTACCTCGTGTGTCTACAGATAAAGTGAGAAGGCGTGGGGGTCCATCCCGGCACTGACTAGTCCCTGCTTTCATATCGCTAACGACATTTCAATCCCACGTCGTCTCCCTAACCTGAAACTCCCTGATGTGCTGAAGCTGCGGGGCTGAAATAATCCCCATTTGTTACATACCAGACGTTTCCAGTTCTTTTCTCCTCTCTCCTCCCTCCCCTCCCGGCGCTGCGTCCAGCACTGGGCCTGCTTCACCTTTCACCCAGTTGGCGCGGCGGCGGCGGCGGAGGTCCGTAGTAAGGCGGCTGGGGAGCTGAATGGGCCACAGGAGGAGGGAGGGGAGGGGGGGGGGAGGGGAGGGGGGGGGGTTTGGGAGGTTGAACTTTCCCCTAATTCTCACAGTCTCCCGAAGCAGCGGCACCTCGGGCCAAAAGCGAGGGACCGCTCACGTCTGACGCGAACAAGCCTCTCCATTCAGGCGCTGCTGCAGAGGGAGATGGGAGAGGGAGATTGCAAAATTCAGAGGTTTAGTAATACCGAGCGCCCTTACAGCTGAGTGTGGGGGAAATCAATACAGTGGTTGATTTTTAGCCAGGAATCACTGATGGGACGGGGCAGTGACTCCTAACATCTACTATACTGTATATATTAAAGGCTCTATACCAGTAATGTATTACCCCCCTGAGGGATTGCACTGGCCGATCGGCTGTAAACAGAAAATGCAACAAAGGTGTGATAAAACTGAAAAAGCAACGAGGAAAGCAATAACAACGAGACAAAAAACCAAGAAAAAGCAACAAAAAACGGTGAATACGCGCCGAAAACATGACAAAACATGGTGGCAAAACTGCGAAAAAAAATTAAAAATAAACCTGCCGGAATAGCAGCATTAACAGAATAAAAGCGCAACAAAAACACAACTAAGATGTAATGAAAAAGCAATGACAAAGCGACGGTAAAGCAACAACAAAAAAAAGTTTAGATACATTTTGTAGGTCTTAGCTTTCAAATGAGGCGTTGCACTGGCCTGTCGGCTGTAAGCTCTCCAGGTAAGAATCTTTTAGATTGGGGTAATGCCAAACTGAAGAAAATGTGCTCATTTAAAGGGATGTTTCAGGGTTTTTGACATTGGGCCTCATTTCCTAGTTTTCCAGAGTGTTGTTGATTTCTGGAGATATTTTTTTAAATGTTTCAATTAATGAAGTCCTTATATTTGAAGAGTTTAGTGGCGCAAGGCTAGTGCTAGGGCTAGCACATTTCTACGGTAACAGCTAGCCTGCATTAAAAACAGTCTGACCCACTGAGGTAAATCACGTATAACACCAGACTACTGATATAAATGTCTGTGTCCATAGAATAGTTTGAACGATTTTGTATTTAAAATAACTTATTTTTGAGCAGCATCAGCTTCGTGGTTGTAAGCTATGCAGCGGTGGAGTGATCTGCTAGAAAATAGTCCCTCAAAATGCGATAATTCATGTGATACAAGGTCAGTTATATTAAAAAAAATATTCTATCGACACAGACAGTTATATGGGTAGTCTGGTGTTATAAGTGATTTACCTCAGGTGCACTGTGGAGTGGGTCAGACTGTTTTTAATGCAGGCTAGCTGTTACTGTAGAAATGCGCTAGCCTAGCGCTAGCCAAGCGCCACCAAACTCTTCAAATATAAGAACTGCATGAATTAAAAAATATATATATCTCCAGAAATCAACAACACTCTGGATAACTATAGGAAATGAGGCCCTATGTCGCTTTAAGGCGGGGGTTACGAGTTTGACATCCCAACTCTTCACAAGGATGAGTTTATAAACAACTTTTCATACAGATCTAGTTTTACAATATAAGGGACACAACTAATAAAAATCTAGCATAAAGCCTTTAAAGATACACTTTATTGTACCAAATAAAATAAAGACGCCACAAAGATAGTGTCATCCATATCTTTCTCCTCTGGGAGAAACCAAACAATACGTCCTGTAAAAAGGAGATTGTTCCATCTGGACGTTCATATGATGTCACATGCCATACGCCTCAATTGGCGTTTTTTAACCTTCCAGATTTTTTATGCAATTACGTTTTATTTATTAAGTAAACTGCTTTAATGCCCAAACACTATCTTTATATTTTCTTAAGATTTGGAAACATTCCATTAAACGGCAGAATGAGGGGAAATTCTATATTCAAAGGCAGACTGTGCACGACGGGAAACTTTTGAGCAAAAAAAAAGAGTGTGGCCAAAACAGCCATTAAAAGTGTTCTGGATCATAATCTTTTTCCTTCAACAAACGTGCAGAAAAAAAATCGATGAGCAATACCATTATTCTACAAACAAAACAAAAACAACACCGCAAACATTTGTGTTTTAATGCCAGTTTGAATCCAACTGAATGACATTTTGGCACGATGCATTGAATGACTTTTAATGCCCCGCGGCCTGTGAACGGAAAACAATGCAAACTTGTTGTACAAGTTTGTTAGACGAAGTAGGCTGGAACCACTTCATCAAATACATTGTGGTAACCGTCTGGACTGTGATTGCAGTGTTTCATCGATCTAGGCCTTTCAACGTAAATGTAAACATGACTTAGAAAATATCAAACCAGGACCAGGACATGGCTGACTCAAGAACGTTGGCACATTTTTACATTGCGTTTCATAAGGGAGTAAAGCTCAGGCAGAGGGGAGACCACGCTGGTGTTGTGATACACTGTGGCTTTTTCAGATATGAACATTTGGCTGACTAATATTGCGTTCACGATTATTCGCCGATGTTCTGCTGTGACTGAAGTATTTCAGTGTCGGTGAGATGCGTCAGGTCAAAGGGAACTTAAGGAGCATTAGTCACTGGTGGATCATGATGTCAACACACTGCTTCAGGTTTGAGAGTCCTGTCATTATGAAGTCTCATCACATACTGTGTGTGAGTATTTATGAGTAGAGTACTTGGATCAGCCAGACGGCACCGTGCGAGATCTGGTTAGTCCAGTTTACAAAAACATGTTTTTGAGTTATTGTTCCTGCCTCTTTGAGTAACTGTCTAATATGTGCTCGTACTCAAAACAATAACGTGTGTCCGTAACCTCTGACCTTAACCCGGCATATATTCTCCAGTTCGGCTTTACCCAAATCTTAAAGCTGCGAGCAACAGTGTAACGCCTCACATGAAAGCGAAAACCTACAAAACTGTTTTTTAAGCGTTTTTTCCTCATGTTTTTGTCTCTGTTATGTGGCTGTTTTGTCGTGTTTTGGTCATTTTTGTTGCTTGCGTTTTCACCATGTTTATTTTTTTACGTTTTTGTTGCTTGACTGCACTTTTTTTTTTGTTTTTTTAGATTTGGGTAAAGCCAAACTGGACGCAATGGCCCTCATTTAGAATCAGAATCAGAATCAGAATCAGAATAGATTTATTGCCAAGGTTTGTGAACAAGGTTTACAAACTAGGAATTTTTCTCGGTGCAAACGTGCGACATAGAACATATAACACAGAATTAAGATAAAAAATAAGCTAAGAACGTTAAACTATAAGGCTATAAGGGCATGCATAAAATAAAATAAAAAATATTAAATAAATAAGATAAAATAAAGTGACATATGGTAAGACAACAACAATTTGATTATTATCCAAACCCAACAATTATCAAGATTGCGTAAAACCACGTTAACCTTATAGCCAATCCAAGATCATATTTACTAAATAAAAAGAAATAGGCTAATAATAAAAAGTGACCTTTATTAAATAAGCAGTAGGCCTAAATAGCCTGTATAAAAAAGGGTATAAAACTAGACCACATTAAAAAGCGTGGCTATAACTCTGCAGTACAGACTCTGGACCATGATCTGACCTCAGCACCGCGGACTCAGCAAAATGATCAAAATTGTTGTGTTAAAAACAACTATTTATCATTTCCTGGTTGGAGAAAGGTTCTTTTGTGCCGTGTTTTGTGCGTGCCGTAAAACCCGTGGCTCCTCATGCGTGAATATTTTGGGGCGTTTCATTCAAATGGCGCTGGGATTTCTCCGTGGCGTTTACCATCAGCTGCGCTTGCGTACGATGAGATCTGAGCGGAAACACAGGTTCATAAACGTCACAAATACACCTACGCATACACCATTTTTCTACGCAATGTTGATAAATGAGGGCCAATATGCGAAGTGGCGATGCAATTCATGCTGTTAAAAACTGTTTAGTTAAAATTGGTGTATCATGAACCACCTCCTGACTTGGTGTAGGATTTGATCAGATTGATAAATGCCAAAACAGGCGGTGATTTTTCGTACACCCCACATACGCTCTGATTTCACCGTACGCAAGTTTGATCAATGAGGGCCACTGTGCTCAGTTCAGGTGGGAGTTAAGAGGTTAATAAAGCTTGAATGAATGACACTCTTCTTCTTCTTCAGATACACGTTGCTACTTAAGGCTTCATAAACAAGGTTTTGGGCTGACATCAGGCTTATAAGGGACTTAAGTAACATGAATAATCATATCTTTTATTTATTTGTTACATTTGTTTTGCTGAAGTCTGACAGTGACTTCAGCTCTATGTGAGCCCGGAGGTGGAACATATTATGATCAGGGAATGGAATGTTCCACAAACCTAAACTTTTAAACAGCGAAATCGTGATTGACAGCGATGAGATGGGTCTGCACTTGTTCTATTGGTTCTGAATACTTCGGGGGGGGGGGGGGGGGGGGGGGGGGGAGAGCGTAACTCGACACCTGCCCCCAACCCCTCCCACACCCCTGAAGCGACCAATCCGACGCCTCCTGTCTCCTGCTCCGGAGGTATAAAACCCTCCAAGCCGCTCGGGGCTGAGGCAGGAACAAGAGCGCTCATTCAAAGCCTTACGAGACAACTTCCAAAAGACCAAAAGCGCCCCCGCGACCGGCAGAGGGAAGATGAAGACCGACCTCGCAGTGTTGACACTTTGCATGGCCCCGCTGCTCACCCTGGGCTTGCCCTTTGAGCGAAAAGGGGGCTCGTCCTCCGCGCCCGGCGGGGGCAAGGAGAAGCGCGTCCAGTACGCCGCCTGGGAGGACGTCAACGTGATCGCCCACGGGCTCCTCCAGCTCGGGCAGGGCCTGAAGGAGCACGTGGACAAGACCAAAGTCCAGATCCGGGACATCTCCGCCAAACTCAAGACGTTCAACCGCACCGTGAGCGAGTTCGGCAGGGAGAGCCACAAGCTGCAGCAGGAAGGGGAGGCGCTCAGGGCCCGGGCCAGGGGGCTGGAGGACAGAGAGGGGAAGCTCCTGAACGTCACGGCCGAGCTGCGGGACCGGGCCGAGGAGATGCAGCAGGACAGGGGGGCGCTGGCGGACCGGGTGAGCCGCCTGGAGGAGAGAGTGGAGGGGCTCGCCATCGCGCAGGGAGGGGACCGCAACGGAACTGATGCTCGCAACATCCAGGTAAGCCAGTGGCCTGCAGAGAGGGTACAGTAGAGGGGGTACAGTAGAGGGGGTACAGCAGAGGGGGTACAGTTCAACAATTGAGTTCTGTCCCAGAGAATAGTATAAGCTGTTGCATAATGTCAGCTGTTATTCAATGCATTGTATTTGTATTTGCTGAGACGGTGTGTGGAAACACTCTGCTGCCTTAAAGTAGTTGAGTTGCTCTCTCGACCAACAGTGTTTTTTTTTCTTATGGCCTTGGCACGCCTTTATCCAGGTCCATCACAAATGCCCAGCACGCATGGCCAGTGTTGAAATGTTTCAAAGAAGTACCGGCTTAGTAAGATGCTTTGTTATTGTACTGAGGATAGCATCGCTCTTGCATGAAAACTGATTACAAAAACAACATTGGCAATAGTTGGGCCAACGTGCACACACACTACACGTTTTGTATTCCATCATTTATTACTGACCCCGAATGTGTTGCAAAATAACGAATGATGAATTTGAACTGTAAATTGGCAGTATTGCTCTTTATTCTGCATTGATACTTGGTTAAAAACAAACCTAATAAGACCCCTAGTAATTGCTTGCTGACTTGCTCACGGGCTCTAGGGGTGTAGGAGCGGGGTTGGGGGGTTTGTGGATAATAAGACCCCCACAGGAGAGCGAACGTGCCGTACGTGCAAGTGAGACGTACCAAGCTGTGTGCACAGCGCGCCTCTCCAAACCCCACAGCTGTCCAAACAAACCATAACCCTACACCAGACACTCACTGACTGTGCGTTTTGTGGTACAGTCACGGTTCTTTTTAGCAATAGTGAATGGAAAAATCCCGCGCCGGCTGCGTGCCGGTTACGTAACCAGAACAAGAGCGCACGGAGAGGCGCGCACGAATGTGACAAAAAACTTTGGTGGAAATGTTCATGGCTTCACGTTCTTTCTTTGCAGATGATGCTCGAGGCCCAAAACAAGCGCATTGACGAACTAGGGGGGCGGATAAAGCTCCAGCAGGAGAAGCTGGACAAGCAAAACGTGCGCATCAGAACTCTGCAAAGCCAGGTAAGGGTCAAACGCAGCTTTAAGGCCGTTTCTTTTGTCGCGTCTGACTCTGATTATGACCTGTGTTATTTTTTTATTTATTTTTTTAGATCCAGCTGTCGAGGAAGAGAGTCGACGAGGCCCCAAGAATCCCAAGCATCGTGACCGTGGAGCAGCGTGACTCTCCGGCAGCCGGTAAGGGCGAAATCCCCGTGGCGAACATCGCGCTAATGTCGACTTAAGTCCGAAAAAAACCTCGCGCTAAAGGTGGCCGGCCATCTGTTACGCGTACAGACTCGGAAGGAGCTTAAATCAGCGGCAATTAAAATCAAGGGATCGATTTGGAGAACGCAGCGGGAAGTCTCACATGTACTTGATTAAAATGGCGGATTAATTAGGTAACGTAGATGGTTTTAACAGAGGCGGCGCAAAGGGGTGGGCAAAGGGGGCAGTAAAAAAAGGGGGAAGAAATTAAAATATCGTTTAGAAATGATACTGATTCAAACTAGTCATCAACTTGCGTGTGTAAAAAAAAAAAAAAAATAAATAAATGGAAACGACCTCAACAAGTTACCTTTATGAGGCAACTTGTAAATTCTGTTCCAGTAATAAGGCCATAGTCATGGGGCCATTTAAAGCAAGAGTTGCACTTCAACTGTCGACCTTGTTTTGCCCTGTTTAAGAGTCGTTAGCCCTGTTGGTTTTGTATGTTATATAATTTCTTTTTTTTTTTTGTAAAATAAAACTCAAAAAAAAATGTTTTTAAGTAAAAGTTGCACACATTTTTGTCAACACGGCCGTCTGTGGAGGTCTCTACTCAAAAGTCCAGTCAGCTTATGCAAAAATCAAGCCAATCTGGAGTAGACACTGGCCCGGAGGAGAAGTAGGTGAAAGTTGAACATGTCCTGAGCGAGTTCACCCGGGCCTTTCCAAATCGCGGCTCCTCCCCGACATCAGCTGGATTTCAGAACAAAAAAACATACTCATCATCTCCGCCGGCCAAGTCATAACTGGGGGAAAGTTCACTGGTCTCGCAAGGGTCAGAAAGCACTCGGGGGCGGGGGGGATTACGTTTCAAAGGCTGGGGGGGGGGGGGGGTTCATATGTAAAGAAAAAAGGGCTCGGCTATATTTATCCGCAACCTTTGTACAGACTTTTCCCTAGCCCCGCCCACGCCACTGTAATAATGATGCAAATGAGCTAACTTTGGCCCAGTTTGGTGTCTGCTGGTGCACAGGGAGAATCCGGCCCCCATCCCATCACCTACCCCCCCCACCCCCCCCCCCCCCCCCCGGCAATACGTGTGGCTCTGCACGTACTGATGGATGATGTGCAATACGTAAGGCCACTTAGTGCAACTAGTGGCTATTACAACAATTTAATAGGATTGCAGTAGTTCACAGTACTTTCATGTTATAATTGGCTACATGGGGTAATGCAATCAAAGGGGCCCTATATGGAAGCCCGATGTACTTGTTTTGTTCTTTAGCGTAATCACAAAGAACCTCCTGTACAGCCACAATGTTAAGTGTCAAAGAATGTAAATTTGTGTGACTCAAACTTTGATAGTCAAAGCCCCCGTGGACAATGATGTACTATTCTTGTACTCGGAGGTCCTTAACAACTGCCTCAATGGGCTCTTCTCAAACGTCAACCTGCTTTGCTCTGACTGAGATGGGGCAACCCCCCCCCCGTACTCCCCTCTTCAACCCCCTCCAGGCGGCCATGCGCTGTCCATGCAGCCAGCACGCACTCCCACGTCACTGGGGGTGGGGGGGGAACTTCACGTGAGAGGCGAATGAAAGCCCACCACTGCCACCAAACACCAAAAGCATGTAGGGAGGGCGGGGGAGGACCGGAATGCTCGTAGTTTGGCTGGAGGAGTAGCTTGGGAACTGGGACAAAGGTCGCGCAGATGGGGACATAGACTTCCAAACTTATGTTAAGACTATGAGGGTGCGATATCTGCAGGCACGTACTCCTATCTGCAGGCGACTCTAGTAAACGATAAAGTCAAAATTTGCAAACACCCGGCTGCCGAGGTTTGCGCTGAACTTTCCCCTGGAGTGGCCTATGTTTACTCGCATAATGTTTTTATCCCACTGTCATGTCCAAGTAATAAAGCCTAAAAAGAAGCTACACCGTATTGCAATATCCATATAGCAAAAACGCTAAGATCTTAAGACTTAAACAGATTAGATGCAAAAATACAGTTTTAAAGGCGCTTGAGCAATTGTTAAACTCTTTTGTCTTTATTGTTCCAGATACGGCCTCTGATTGCCACGAGCTGTTCTTGAGAGGGGAGACCACCAGCGGCATCTTCACAATTCAGCCACTTGACTCTAAGCCCTTCCAGGTCTACTGCGAAATGACGGCAGGTCAGTACAAAATGCAGTACAGACTTGACTGGCTTATTTGATACCTTAAAACATGCATTTAAATTGTACTTTTCTTGTCCTGACGTACAGTTGGTGGTTGGACGGTTGTCCAGAGAAGGCGGGACGGTTCTGTGGACTTCCATCAGTCCTGGGAGGCCTACGAGAATGGATTTGGAAACCTCAAAGGTAAATACACTTTGGAGCCTTGGCCGTGGGGCAACTCTCGGCAACTTAAACCAGGCTCAACAGGTGCCACCTAGACGCGCAGATTAGCCGCAGATCCAAACAAGGTCATGCAAGATAAGAAGGACCGTTTTATACTGTTTATGAAGACCGCTTTGAGGGACAGTTGACGCATAGTTGGAATTTCAAGCAGCTGATAATGAAAATATGCAACAAAATATAAATTTGTTTTGGATATCTTTCGAAATGTGTCAATGAATGGTCAAGGCACTTTCCCATTCCTAACCAAAGCCTCTACATCTCGTATCTTCAGGTGAATTCTGGTTGGGTCTGGAGAAAATGCACTCCATAGCCAAAGACGGCGGCTACATCCTCAACCTGGGCATGTCCGACTGGAACGGCGACTTGGCTTCCGTTCGCCTCCCCTTCAGCCTGGGCGGCCCCGACACCAAATACTCCCTGTACGTCAAAAAGGAAGGAGCCTTCAGTCCTCTGGAGAACTCGCTGGGCCCCGACGCCACCAACGGCCTTCCCTTCTCCACCGCCGACCAAGACAACGACCACAAAGGGGACGCCAACTGTGCCGTGAACCTATCTGGTAAGTTCTCATTTCATCAATCGTATCGAAGATAAGAAGACTCTGTTAATAATAATAATAATCTGTTATCATTCCGTATACACCATGTTGGAGCTAACTCTTATTTACTGACGGTTTTCCCCAGGCGGATGGTGGTTCAGTGGCTGTGGACAGTCCAACCTGAACGGCCGATACTTCCAGAGCCCACCGCCCAAACAGCGGCACCAGAGGAAGCAATGCATCTTCTGGAAGACGTGGCGCGGCCGCTACTACCCCCTCCGATCGAGCACCATCATGATCGCGCCCGCCGAGATACAGCCGAGACGGTCGTGAGGGGGGGGGGGGGGGGGCAGACAGAAAAATAAAGACAATTTGGTGCTGGTTTGCCGGGACTGGAAAGCACTGACACTTACAAGGCTGCGGCTGATCAGTTGGGCCATTTGGACATGGGGGGGGCCCTCCCTGAGCAGGGGCTTTTATGAACTTTAAGACAGCCCTGGGCAAAATATTGTTTGGAGGGGCCCACTATTTTCCAAACAACGGGGGGGGGGGTTTATACGACTGTTTGTTTCTGTCATTATGTTGAAAATCCACACTTTCTGTTGCATGGGTAACTATGATTGAGAACAATGAACCGGTCAGAAGTTGCCTTATAGGGTCTAAATATGCCACTTTAAATGTTGTGTTTTTTATTTTTTTCATTTCTTTTCAGGTAATTTTAGATTATTATTTTACCAGTAAATTATTTTAAATCACATCAGACCAACATGATGAAGAGGCCTGAAAACTTTCCAAACTCTCTGTACTTCTGACTCTTAAGTCAGCTAGACTTAAAAGACCCTATACCTGATTTTTGTTGACAAACCATGAAAGAATGAAGTTTAAATTGCCAGCTGTGGTCCAAACTCATTCGTCACTTTAAACGACGACAGCTAGCTGCTAGTTCACTTAAGCTTAATGAAAAAGGACTTTACAATTGGCTGCACTAAGTTGTTCACAAAGGTCTTTTTTTTTTTCACAAAACGTCTGCTTTTTACAGCCTGCAGAACTAAACAAATTCCACAGGTACAGGGCCTTTAAGTTTTGAAGAAGTGGATCTTGGGGGGGCAGGGCATGTGTGTTGTTGTAGCTAGCAGCGGCCGTGGCATGCCGCCTTCACCTTTGGCTCAGTTGCTTGTGAGGGCAAGTCGGGTAGATACAAGCCGGTACCTGCTCGTTGTGCCTCAGGACAACTTTTTTATTTTTTTTTTCCTCATCTGCACACAATGTTTTCCTCAACGCACAGTCAAAAACAGTTCCATTATGTATGTAGCATAAACTCTTCAAAGCCTGAATGTGACCAAACGGTAATTTAACCTGTACAGAAAATGCAGCCTTTTATCTGTTACTTTGAATCACGATGCCTTCACTGCCTCTAAATTAAAGTGGAGATTTGCATGTTCTTGGGTCATATTGACCCGCCAGGCATTGTTGTACATATTAGGAATGTGAGAACGTTCCTCCCAGAGTTTATTGTTGTAGATGTTACTTTTACTTATTTAAATTTGATTTATATATTTCTGGTGCGGTCTACTTTGTAATTTATATGTTGTGTTGATGTAAGATGTTTTTTTTATATAAAGAGATTATAACCATGTGGCCAAGGTGAGCCAATAAACCTGATTTAAACTGTATTTTCATCTTGTGGCATACTACTTATATACACGCAATACAATATGTAGTTTCAGAGGTGGGTTGAGTAGGCAAAATATTTACTCGGATAAGAATCGGCAAAAGTTGCTAAACTATTCAAGCAAAGCTAATGTATTTGCCAAAAAACATCCTCAAGTACAGAGGAAATGTCAAGGAGTGAATTTGGGATTTCTATTGTCAACATATCTTAAATATATAAAAAAAAATTAAGACATTGAAATGTTTAGGCTGACATGAAGCCTCAACATGTATTTGCTGAGAAGAGTAATGAAAGGTTATACCCAAAATATTACTACTGTACACGAATGAAAGACGCCTGCATGAACATTTTCAAAAACACCCTCTAAATCAGAAAACCTATGCCTTTCTTTGTGGTGGTGCA
This sequence comes from Proterorhinus semilunaris, assembly GCA_021464625.1. Taxonomy (NCBI): domain Eukaryota; kingdom Metazoa; phylum Chordata; class Actinopteri; order Gobiiformes; family Gobiidae; genus Proterorhinus; species Proterorhinus semilunaris. Next base: position 7,011,341 of record CM038358.1, on the reverse strand, counting down.
GATGTGACAGCCAAATTTGGTCTTCAAACAAAAAAAAGTAAAGAGAATCTGTTTTATTAGCAGGCCTTGACATAATTATTCTTTATAAAGCGCTTTTCATACATTCCCAAAGTGCTTTACAGATATAAAAAACATTCCCTCACCCAACTCATCCCACAAAAACAAACTGTCACATTGACACTTGCCCCATCCACCTCAAACCGCACACACCCACGATAAGACAATGGACATGAGGCTGAGCAAAGATGAACCAGGTAAGGAAACACCATCCGAGGAGCCGTTTGCATCGGGAGCAGCGCCTCAGCTGCAGCCACAGGCTCGTAAGGTAAAAGCAGTTCTGAAAGATAAGACGGACCAAGACTATTAAGACATTTAAAAACCATTAAAAGAACTTTAAAATCGATCCTGAAACACACGGGGAGCAAATGCAGCGACTCTAAAACCGGTGTAATGTGGTCCCGCCTCCTGGTCTTCGTCAGGACACGAGCTGCTGAATTTTGTAGAAGTTGTAAACCTGAGATACTCTTTTTGGGAAGACCAGAAAGCAGGGCATTACAGTAGTCAATACGACTGGTGATAAAAGCATGCATGAGCGTCTCCGTGTTGGAGAGAGAGAATGGCTATGTTCTTTAGATGGTAAAAAAATATTTTTGTGATATTCTTAATGTGTGGTATTAAAGTCAACTCAGTTTGCTTCTCATCGTCCTGAGTGCACCATCCCCAGTGTCAAATATGGTGGGGGAGCATCATGTTATGTGGCTGCTTTTCCTCAGCGGGGACTGGGGAGATTGTAAGAATAGTTGGGAAGATGGATGGAGCCAAATACAGGGACATTATGGAGGAAAACCTGCTGGAGTCAGCAAGAGAATTGAGGCTGGGGCGGAGATTCACCTTCCAGCAGGACAATGACCCTAAACACAAAGCTAAATCTACAATGGAATGGTTTAAAAACAAACATATTAATGTGTTAGAATGGCCCAGTCAAAGTCCTGACCTCAATCCTATTGAAAATCTGTGGAAAGACCTGAAAACTGCTGTTCACAAACACTCTCCTTCTAATGTGACAGAGCTTGAGTTGTTTTGTAAAGAGGAATGGGCTAAAATGTCAGTCTCTACATGTGCAAACCTTGTAGAGTCAAACCCCAGAAGACTTGCTGCTGTTATTGCAGCAAAAGGGGGTTCCACTTTTCACTTTTCTATATTTTGTAAAATAACAGAATCATGTATCATTTTGCTTTCACTTCACTGTTGTCTGTTACTTGTGTGTGAACTTGTAGTGAAAAATTCTAAATAAAATCTTTACGTTTATGGTTGTAAACATGACAAAATGTGAAAACGTTCAAGGGAGTTCAGCTTCTCGATGGCCTTGTGTATGAACCTGTTCTTCGACTGGACCTGGCCTGTAGATTCCGCAGTCTCCTCCCTAAAGGCATTACCTTGAAGAGACTGTGTGATGGGTGCGTATGGTCCCCTTTGCGGGTGAGACGGGTGGAGTACATGTCCTTAATGGAGGGGAGAGGAGCTCCACAGATCTTCTCCGCTGCTCTCACAATGCGCTGGAGGCTCCTTCGGCAGGAGGCAGTGCTGGCGCCGTGCCACACAGTGATGGAGCTGGTCAGGACGCTCTCTATAGTCCCTCTGTAGAAGAACCACACAGTGATGGAGCTGGTCAGGATGCTCTCTATAGTCCCTCTGTAGAAGAACCACACAGTGATGGAGCTGGTCAGGACGCTCTCTATAGTCCCTCTGTAGAAGAACCACATAGTGATGGAGCTGGTCAGGATGCTCTCTATAGTCCCTCTGTAGAAGAACCACATAGTGATGGAGCTGGTCAGGATGCTCTCTATAGTCCCTCTGTAGAAGAACCACACAGTGATGGAGCTGGTCAGGATGCTCTTTATAGTCCCTCTGTAGAGGAACCACACAGTGATGGAGCTGGTCAGGATGCTCTCTATAGTCCCCTCTGTAGAAGAGCCACAGTGATGGAGCTGGTCAGGATGCTCTCTATAGTCCCTCTGTAGAAGATCCACACAGTGATGGAGCTGGTCAGGATGCTCTCTATAGTCCCTCTGTAGAGGAACCACACAGTGATGGAGCTGGTCAGGATGCTCTCTATAGTCCCTCTGTAGAAGAACCTCACAGTGATGGAGCTGGTCAGGACGCTCTCTATAGTCCCTCTGTAGAAGAGCCACACAGTGATGGAGCTGGTCAGGATGCTCTCTATAGTCCCTCTGTAGAAGAACCTCACAGTGATGGAGCTGGTCAGGATGCTCTCTATAGTCCTTCTGTAGAGGAACCACACAGTGATGGAGCTGGTCAGGATGCTCTCTATAGTCCCTCTGTAGAAGAACCTCACAGTGATGGAGCTGGTCTTGACGCTCTCTATAGTCCCTCTGTAGAAGATCCACACAGTGATGGAGCTGGTCAGGATGTTCTCTATAGTCCCTCTGTTGAAGAACCACACAGTGATGGAGCTGGTCAGGATGTTCTCTATAGTCCCTCTGTTGAAGAACCACACAGTGATGGAGCTGGTCAGGATGTTCTCTATAGTCCCTCTGTTGAAGAACCTCACAGTGATGGAGCTGGTCAGGACGCTCTCTATAGTCCCTCTGTAGAAGATCCACACAGTGATGGAGCTGGTCAGGATGCTCTCAGGAAAGTGGTTAGTTTGAGCGTTAATGCTCCTGGTAGTGTTTAAAATGTGCTCTGCGAACCCTACTCTCATTAAAGAGGAGTAAGTAAGTAGTGTTGTTAGTCCTGAGCCGCTCCACCACTGTAAGTCAACCTGACCACCATGTTTTTGGAGGTAGAGGAAACCGTAGCACCCAGAAGAAACTCTGATCCTCTGAAATGGTGCAGCGCCTCCTGTTTCAGAGCGTGGTGTCCTGCCCTGCTCAGCTCCTCCTCATCCTCCCTCTTCCTCCTGTGCAGCTCCCTCCGCTCCACAACAGTCTTTCACCAGCTTCTGGGAAGAGCTTAGCAGTTAATCTGTTTTATTCTCCAGCAAACGTCCATTAGCCAGAACAATAGAAGGCATGTGTGGTTTAGCTGTGAGTCTTGCCCGGAACCTCCTCGTTTGTCCCTTCCTTGTTTCCTGTAGCTCCTCTTGTGGTGCCTCCACTTTGCTGCAGGTGTGTGGGAAGTGTCTCAGAGAAAGACATGTGTAGGTCTCAAATGGGTTTAGCTGATAAGCTAGCGGTTTACTTTTAAAAAGAATTTAACCACTTACCCCACGAACCGAGTGCATTTTCTCCAGTTCGGCTTTACACAAATCTAAAAGCCTCTTGACTAGAGAGCAACAGTGCAACGCCCTCATTTGAAAGCTAAGACCAACAAAGGATCGTAACCTTTTTATCACGTCGTCGCCGCGTTTTTTAAATCACATTTTTCAATGGTTTTTTGTTATTGTTTCATTGCCTTTTTTTTTTTTGCATATTTATCGCTTTTCCGGCACATTTGATCCTCGTTTTTGTCGCCGTTTTGATGCTTTTTTGCTTTTTAAGCTTTGTCCAGCTTGGGCATTGCCAAACTGGACAAAATGTGCTCGGTTGAGGTGGAGGGTAAGAGGTTAAACCGGTCTATCCATTATTTAGGTTCTGCAATAACCCATGATATAAAGGTTACACACATACAAGCTGAGAATACGCACACGTGTGGCTCGGATCAGATGCTGACGGCCTCTTAAACCCATGAGCAGCTTTCCCCCCGTCCCACCTGGAGCGGGCCTGGAGGTGTCAGCTTCAATTTTTCCTCTGCCGCTTTCTCTCCCCGCGCAGGAGCTCAGGCTGATCAACACGCTCCTGTCCCGAGGAGACTCCAGGTTCGACAGCTGTAGGCACACACAGAGGGACACAAACAAAGAGCTGAAACATATTGAAAACATGTCTCCACAGAGATACCGAGGGATGGAGGACAACACGCCAAAACTATTCACACATATACAGTGAGGAAAATAAGTATTTGAACACCCTGCTATTTTGCAAGTTCTCCCACTTAGAAATCATGGAGGGTCTGAAATTGTCATCGTAGGTGCATGTCCACTGTGAGAGACATAATCTAAAAAAAAAAATCCAGAAATCACAATGTATGATTTTGTAACTATTTATTTGTATGATACAGCTGCAAATAAGTATTTGAACACCTGTCTATCAGCTAGAATTCTGACCCTCAAAGACCTGTTAGTCTGCCTTTAAAATGTCCACCTCCACTCCATTTATTATCCTAAATTTAGATGCACCTGTTTGAGGTGGTTACCTGCATAAAGACACCTGTCCACCCCATACAATCAGTAAGAATCCAACTACTAACATGGCCAAGACCAAAGAGCTGTCCAAAGACACTAGAGACAACATTGTACACCTCCACAAGGTTGGAAAGGGCTACGGGGAAATTGCCAAGCAGCTTGGTAAAAAAAGGTCCACTGTTGGAGCGATCGTTAGAAAATGGAAGAAGCTAAACATGACTGTCAATCTCCCTCGGACTGGGGCTCCATGCAAGATCTCACCTCGTGGGGTCTCAATGATCCTAAGAAAGGTGAGAAATCAGTCCAGAACTACACGGGGGGAGCTGGTCAATGACCTGAAAAGAGCTGGGACCACCGTTTCCAAGGTTACTGTTGGTAATACACTAAGACGTCATGGTTTGAAATCATGCATGGCACGGAAGGTTCCCCTGCTTAAACCAGCACATGTCAAGGCCCGTCTTAAGTTTGCCAATGACCATTTGGATGATCCAGAGGAGTCATGGGAGAAAGTCATGTGGTCAGATGAGACCAAAATGGAACGTTTTGGTCATAATTCCACTAAACGTGTTTGGAGGAAGAAGAATGATGAGTACCATCCCAAGAACACCATCCCTACTGTGAAGCATGGGGGTGGTAGCATTATGCTTTGGCGGTGTTTTTCTGCACATGGGACAGGGAGACTGCACTGTATTAAGGAGAGGATGACCGGGGCCATGTATTGCGAGATTTTGGGGAACAACCTCCTTCCCTCAGTTAGAGCCTTGAAGATGGGTCGAGGCTGGGTCTTCCAACATGACAATGACCCGAAGCACACAGACAGGATAACCAAGGAGTGGCTCAGTAAGAAGCATATCAAGGTTCTGGCGTGGCCTAGCCAGTCTCCAGACCTAAACCCAATAGAGAATCTTTGGAGGGAGCTCAAACTCCAGCCCAGAAACCTGACTGATCTAGAGAAGATCTGTGTGGAGGAGTGGGCCAAAATCCCTCCTGCAGTGTGTGCAAACCTGGTGAAGAACTACAGGAAACGTTTGACCTCTGGAATTGCAAACAAACTATTCACACAGATATGTTCATCAACGTGGTGATGTTTTCCAGACCTGCAGTCCACTCCGAGGTCCAGTTTATACAGCGAGCTCTTCACGGCCCTGTCCCGTCCCCTCCCTCTCGCCCCTGCTGCATCTCCCCTCACTGCCCCCATGTGAAGATAAACTATTTGTTATATCATTTGAACTCTGCATGTGGCCGAGAGAGTTTTGCACATTTCTGACACTACAAAGAGGTGCTCGTCATATCATTAGAATATCCTGAAAAAGTTCATTTATTTCTGTAATTCAACTTAAAATGTGAAACTAATATATGATATAGACTCATTAAAGACTCATGCAAAGTGACAAATGTCGGGCCTTTATTTGTTATAATTTTGATGATTATGGCTTACAGTCCATTTTCACAAAATTCTAATTTGATGAGATTTTTAATTTGGGGTTTTTACAAGCTGAACCTTAATAATCAAAATGATGACAAATAAAGGCTATGTCACTGTGCATGTCATGAGTCTGTTATATATTAGTTTCACAGTGAATGCACATTTTCATGATATTCTAATTGTTCAAATACTTATTCGATACAAGTAAAAGTTGTGCAGTGAATATTCCTGAAGTTGAAAACTCCAACCGGCACATACTGTACATGTGAATCATAAGTTTGTAGATATACTCCACTTCTCCAGATGTTTGTTGTAGGATCCTTTCCCAGTTCCTGACCTCACATTTGTCAGAACATTCTTAAACTCTTACTCCCCCGCCTTAACCGAGCGCATTTTCTCCAGTTCGGCTTCACCCAAATCTACAAGCGTCTCGACTGGAGAGCAACTTCTTTGTCAAATTTATCGGGTTATTTTGTCGTGTTTTTGTTGCTTTTTCATTTTTTACATTTCCTTTATGTTGTGGTTTTCACTCTTTGGTTGCATTATTGTGGCTTTTCTGGCCTGATTTTGCCACTCTTTCATTGCTTCTTTGCCGCTTTTTTTTGTATGTGTGTGGCTTTTTTTCATTGCTCTTTAGTTTTTTCAGGAAGCCTTTAGGTTTGGGTAAAGATGGAACACTGGCTCAGGTGGGGGTTACGTGATTAAGAGGTTTGAAAATGCTGTGCAGAAGTTGAACACGAGAAGAATTGATTTCAGTCAATAAAAAAAAAAGGGAAGTTAATCTTCCTACCTTTGGTAAAAGCCCCTCCCCCTTAGCCAGTGTTTGCTAGTTCCGGCCAGAAGATCCCGCCCTTATGCCCTTTTTAGGAACATGCTTCGTCAGAGCTGGAGAGGAGGAGCCTGTAAATCCGCCATGATTTCCCCCACGAACGTGGTCATTTTGGTAAACGGGGAGGAGTGAGGAGGAGCTGTCTATTCTTTTTAACAGTCTATGGTTTTACACGCATCATAATGGGGGAGAAGTGTGTGTGTGTGTGTGTGTGTGTGTGTGTGTGTGTGTGTCAGTCTTTTTTGGTGCAATGCCAGCGCAGTATCATCCAGCTCGAGGCCAAAGGGGTCTTAATGTGCAGCGGAGGTTTAAAATCAGAAAAACCCTGGAGCTGCCGCAAATGCAACCGGCAAAAGTCATTATTCTCAGCACAGACATGATATACTTGAGCCACAAGGCCCCGCGTGCCATCAGTGCAGTGACAATAACAGAACAAACACACGGCTGAATATCAAGGCCATGCTACTGAACACTTCCTGTAACACTTGGATAGTAAGCGTGGCACATTTTCCAGAAACAGAAACAGCTTTTTTTGTGACGATATCCAACGACGACGGCTCATGAAACTCCCGGTAAAAGAGAAGACGATGGTAAACGAGTATTCGCTCGGCTCAAAAGTTAGACGGCCGTGTTTGTTTAGCTTTGAACAGCGAGAGACGGGTCCCGCTCCGTTTCTCAGGAGCGGATGAGGGGAATGTCCGGTAGCAACGGTTGCTATGATTGAATAATGACGGGTTTTGCGAAAGGTCAATCCCGTGCACAGCCTATTCATTGAATGACTTCTTTCTCATGCCCCGCGGGGAAACCTGTGATAGCATTTCAGCTCGATTTTGAATACAACACATGATCATCATCACAGGTTGTTGTCACTTTGGCGACACTCTTGATCCAGGAGGTGTTCAGAGCACATCTGACCGGCAGGGGGTACGACCGCCCACTGCAGTAGTTTGTGTGGATGAGTGTGCGAATGGAGGGTTATGCAAATGAGCACATGAATGGGGCACGTCATGTACATCCATTATGCCATCCACTGGGCATATTGGCTGTACAGCTGTTCAAAAAATATGAAAAGTCTCCATTCACAGGGGGGACGGACACTTTGAAAACAGGCGGGAGGCGCAGAGAAACGACAGCGTCAGATGTGAGTGAAGCGTCCCTCACCGAGGCCCTCTCATGACGTCTCCATGGAAACGGGGCTCTCAGCGGTGGAGCAGGCAGGATAATAACGAGCGCCTGAAGAGCCTCGGGCGCTCTGCAAGGCTCAAGAGGTTACCACATACAAGCATGGAGCAAATGCGGGCCATTAATGAAGACAGTTCGAGATATGCAATGGAATAATATTTGAGAACAGATATATTATACCTGTTGTCAAATGTTGGAAAATGTTCTTGAATGTGTAAAAACTATGCACAGTTGAACAATCTTAAAATGTAGGAAATGACAGATCTTATTGCAAAACTTGCACACAAAAAATGCTTTCAAAATTGTGTAGCTCTAAAAGTGTTATGGTCACGTAACACTTTATATCACAGTAAAGGTTTTTAAAGCCAAATCACACGGCATTTCATTCACTAAACACAATGACAGAGGCTTTCATTACATACAGGACGTTTTCATTGCTGGGAAAATACCTAATAATACATGTGTGTACTCCTCACCTCTGCTCAGACCTGGGAGCGGGACTTCGCCAGCTCATCTCCATGGCTGTGTTGGTTTTCCTTGGATCTCTTAAATGTGTCCAGCCTTTTTCCCTGTAAGGAAAGGTAGGAGCTATAATTTAAGGCAGTATTACAGTGGTAACTCAGTCAGGCGTCTTTCTATTTCAGTCATGGTCCAACTTACTTTTCACCCTTTTTAGACCCGATTCATTCGTTTGGATCTTCACCTAGGCCTGGAGGTACTTGGGAAGGTTAATACTTTAAGAGCTGGTACTTATGAGGGCCGATATGTTATGAGGTGGTACTTGAGGACACTTGGTACCCATGACAATAACACATTATTCCTCTCATCACATTACTACAGTACTTATCGAAAGTACTAATACACCTTGAACTTTTGCACATTTTGCCATGGTTACCACCATAAACAAAGATTTTATTTTGAATTGTTTACTCAAAGTTCACACACAAATAACTGTGAAGTGAAAGCAAAAAGATACATGATTTTGTTTTTTAAATGCAAAAGTGAAAAGTGGGGCGTGCATAAGTATTCATACAGCATTTTCTGAGTGCATTAAATTGCCTTTATAACATTCCTAATGACTGCAGAAAGTTCACACCTTGCCCTAACCATTAAATAGAGGCCACCTGTGTGTAATCTACTCTCAGTATAATTCCAGCTGTTCTGTGAGGGCCTCAGAGCTATGGTCAGAGTGTATTGGTCACTAAGCAACATCATGAAGGCCAAGGAACACACCAGAGAGGTCAGGGATAAAGCTGTGGAGAAGTTTAAAGCAGCGTTAAGTTATACAAAGATTTCCCAAGATTTGAACATCTCACGGAGCACTGTTCAATCCATCATTCAGAAATGGAAAGAGTATAGCACCGCTGCTACCAAGACACGGCCGTCCACCTAAACTAACAGACCGAACAAGGAGAGCACTGGTCAGAAATGCAACCAAGTGCCCCAAGATAACTCTGGAGGAGCTGCGACGTCCTGCCGCTGAGCTGGGGGAATCTGTACATGGGACAACTATAAGTCGTACTCTACACAAATCTGGCCTTCATGGACGAGTGGCAAGAAGAAAGTCATTATTGAAAGGAGGCCATAAGAAATCCCGTTTGAAGTTTGCTAGAAGTCATATGGAGGACACAGCTACCATGTGGAAGAAGGTGCTTTGGTCAGATGAGACAAACGTTATGTATGGAGCAAACCTAACACTGCTCATCGTCCTGAGTGCACCATCCCCAGTGTCAAATATGGTGGGGGGGGCATCATGCTATGGGGCTGCTTTTCCTCAGCGGGGACTGGGAAGATTGTACGAATAGTTGGGAAGATGGATGGAGCCAAATACAGAGACATTTTGGAGGAAAACCTGCTGGAGTCAGCAAGAGAATTGAGGCTGGGGCAGAGATTCACCTTCCAGCAGGACAATGACCCTAAACACAAAGCTAAATCTACAATGGAATGGTTTAAAAACAAACATATTAATGTGTTAGAATGGCCCAGTCAAAGTCCTGACCTAAATCCTATTGGAAATCTGTGGAAAGACCTGAAAACTGCTGTTCACAAACGCTCTCCTTCTAATTTGACAGAGCTTGAGTTGTTTTGTAAAGAGGAATGGGCTAAAATGTCAGTCTCTACATGTGCAAACCTTGTAGAGTCAAACCCCAGAAGACTTGCTGCTGTTATTGCAGCAAAAGGGGGTTCCACAAAGTATTAAGTCATGCTGTAATCAAATGAGCTTTCTCAAGCTTATGATGAACTGCAGAGACGCCATCTAGTGTCACACACACAAAAATGCACGCAGTGTTTATGCAAAACAGCGGTAGAACAACTTAAAATGGATCTTAAAAGGAAGAAAAAAAGCAAAGGGGTTGATTCATACATTTATTGTCATCATGTACAAAGGATTTTTCCGGTGGTACAAAGCTGTTGTAAGACTCCGGTGCTCACCCTCCTTTCTTGTTTTATTGCAGTAAAAAAAAGGAAATACCGGCTGCATGATCGAGAGTCGAGAGGTACTTTGGCAAATATAAATTATGAGATAAGAAGGCAAGCAGACGACTCGCGCGATGCTCCGAGAAGGGTGTTCGAGAACCACCGGGACGTCATAAAAGGTCATAAAAATAGTTTCTTTTAAAACAGCTAAAACCAGAGGACAAGCCTGGGTTTTCATCCGCCGGTAAGAAAACCTCACAGCGCACCATTCGCCGAAAGACATTAGAGACACCGGTTCACTCTGAAGGACTTATTCCAAAGGCTTTTGGCCCAGACGCACATATTCTCAATAACGCCGCAGTTAAAGCGAGGTGAAACAATTGGTGGTCACGAATTTAAAGTCCTCCCGTTTCTAAAAGTATTATTTAGCATCACCATCATTATTACCTGGGCCAAGCTACGCCCTACATTCTGGTCTTCATTTTAACGTTATACTTTAGTTAAAACGATGTTGAACCGATATCTCCAACTTTGTTTCTTTCTTACTTGTTCGACGGGTGCACATCTTTTGTGTGAGACCAAACATTTGAAACATCAACAATTTCCAACCACAAACTCACACTTAGAGAAAACAGGCAAGGGAGAAGGGGGGGGGGGGGAAGAGGGTTCGGCGGGCGCAGGGAAAACAAACGCATTTGGCAAAAATTCAAAAACACGGCGGCCGAATAGAAGAAGTGAAGGAGGCGGGCGAGCTTGAACCGCAGAGACACCAATCAGCCATTACAAGGTATGACCCGCGGATCCGAAACGGCGCTCCGTTTAGGAAGAATTCCACGTAGAGGAGTTAAAATGATGCAGTTTATTAGATAAGACACGAGCAGTGGGTTCAAGAAAGCGTTTATACCCCTCCGTTTACTCCTGTGTGGTTTATGCTTAAGTCTGATACTGAAAATACTACAATCAGACTCGTATAGAGGCGGTCTCTTTCAGTGTCACGAGGGAATTCACCACAAACCTACACTTTTACGAATGTTCAAAAGCAGAACATCTCCACAACTGTTGTGTAAACTGTGGTTCATACACGAGTCTCATTTACGGCATTTGATTTCTTTCCACATAAAATTACAGACGTTACCTAGTCATGCTGCCTTCCATTTTCCTCTTTGGGGAGACGTTTTGGTGTGTTCCAGTTGTCAAATTAGACACAAATGCATCATTTAAGTTACAAAGATGGCTCCATTTAGGTTAGCTTACGACCCTCATTAGCCCGTAGTGGACATTAGCAACATTAGTGTAATAGTCCGTCTATGACCGCAGAGGCTGGGTCATAGACGGTGGGTGAGCAGAGGACAACTAGCTTGGCAAGGTATTTCAGAGTAAATCGACACATCAGCACAGACTGGGCCAATTTCCGAGTCAGTTCTTTCAGATGTGAATATAAGCGTCGCCTAGACTTTTGTTACGCAGTGCTTCGGACAGTGCAGGAACATTAACCCCGACCTAAAAGAACCTCGCGTAAAAACGACCTAAAATTTGATCGTGACATTTTAGTTTAAATTCCTCGTTTTTCGGTAATCGGTGTAGACTTTTCCATCGGTAGAAAACATGCATCAAATTTCAGCATCAGACAGCATAATAAAATAGCAGCAATTTAGAAAACGGTATGAACGCTTTTCGAAACCACTGCCTTTATAATATTGTATCTAAAGTCATAAAAACTTAAAAAAGAACAAATCCAAAGAAGCAAGTTCATCGTTGGGTTTTCAGTATGTTACAGGTGACTTAAGTCCATCGTGTCTTTTAAAAACACCTCTGTTGACCGACCTACCACCGGACTGTACACTGAAGTAAACGGGGGAGACGTGACAGACAGAGCTGAGATGAGTGGCGTGTTCAGTGGGCGGGCGGTTAACAGGAGCAGGGACGCGGTGAGCAGGAGACATGGACCGGGGCGATGTGGGGTGGGGGACAGAGGGGGGGGCTCAGAGGTACTGTTGTAGAAAGTGCAGCAGCATGATCTCATAGTGCTCTCCGGACTCGGGGCAGCGGATACTGTGGCGCTCGTTGGGATAAACCTGGAACGACAACAATAGTCACGATTCAGTTTTTGTTTGCATTAATGTATTTTTTTTTTTTTATCTTTTATTATTCCACTTTTCTTTTATACATTGTATTGGTTAATAAAGAGCAGGTTTTGCTGTTATTTGATAATGTCAAACACATCGCAATCACTATCCTGCAATTTTTGATCTAAAACAGCTAAAAGAAAAATATCCAATAGTTGTTTGGATATTGATCCACCAAGTGAGCTACCATAAGCACCTACAAGAAGATGAAAACAACGATGAAAATCTAACAAAAAAGCATCAAGAAATTACCCAAAAAAGCCACAAAAATTTGACAAAAACGCCACAAGTGGCAAAAAAGTGACAAAAACGCAATAAAAAAGCAAAAACAAATCTACAAAAGCACAACAAAAATGTAACAACAATGTGTAAATAAAAGGTGCAGCAAAAAAGTGACCAAAAAAAGCCTAAACATTTTTACAAACACACAACAAAAAAGGTGACAAAAATTTCAGTTTTGTAGGTCTTAGCTTTCAAATGAGGCGTTACACTGCCCTATAGTCTTGTAAGCTCCAATCCAGAAGCTTTCAGATTTGGGTAACTCCGAGTTGGAGAAAATACACTCGGTTAAGAGATTAACGACAGGAGGAGTTTTTTGGCAGTTATCGCCACACTGCTATTACCCACTGGCGAAGATCTAAAGATTACTCAAAGCGGGGCTAGCGGCTCGAAACACAGCGCCAGGTCTGTTTTCGACAGGAGAATAACACTGAAACAAAATTAAAAAACTCTAAAAAGGCAATTTTGCATAATACCCCACCTTTAACATTAGCTTTTTCATATCTGTTGATTTTGTATTTATTTATTGGGATTGTCCTTTTTAATTAGAGTTATAGTAATTTGAGTTTAAAAAAGCCAATATGGTTCAAGATCAAAAGTTGTACATTTTTGGTAGTCAACACGCACACATCACTCCTGTATCGTCTTATGCATTGCTCGTTTTTTAATCCATCCGTGGGCAGGTCACTACTGGTAAATCACACTGTCGAGTCCAAATGCTTTTACGAGAGCGATAACTCACAGTATCTTACATTTTAAAATATCCATTGGTTTGTGCCAAGAATCCCAGCAATTTTTCAGTTTTGAAGACAATCTAAGGCTCTAGTCTAGATGACATTTCTAAGCATTTAGCTGTCAGGAACATGAGTCAAATTAAGCCTGTCATGATCATATTTTATCACTGACACCGACCTGCAGCTGGTACGGCTTCCCCGCTCGGATTATCTGCGATACAAGGAAATTGGTGTGGAAAAAGTGCACATTCTCGTCTAGAAATCCGTGAAGAATCAGCAAACGGTTTGGCCTGAGGGAGAGAGATGATGCATTAGAAAAGCATTGAAGTCAAAAATGTCACTCAAATCTCATCTTAAACTTCACATGAACCACTACCAGACAGGAATTGAAAACCTGCAGCGACAGATTTGGAGCATTAGACAAACCCGAGAGTCAGAGCTGTACTTTTGACACAACTCTGACCAGCCTGGACTTGACTAGAACTCCATTCAAATCAGCTGCCAAAGCGAGCGTCTGTATTAGAACAGGATCTCTAGGGCAGAGGGAGAGTGAGTGTGGCGTACTCGCTGGGCAGCTTGTCCACGTGCAGAGCCACAGAGCCCTCCTCGTAGCCCTGCTGGTTTTTCTCAGGCACGTCCATGTATCGCTCTGTGTAGCCGGTGTCGTAGGCCATCCACACCGTCACCGGGGCTCCGGCGATGGCCAGCTGAAACACACACGGGATCAGAGATGCGTTTAGTTCCCCTTTTAGAGCAATGCAGATTCAGTCGTTTCAAATCATATGGGTGAGACGTCATTAACTGTCATTTTTAAGCTTTAGAGTTAGTTTCTGTGGCAAAAAGGCTTCAATAATAATGTTTATCGTGACCGTTTCCTACCTCAATATATATCGAACTTTAGATTTTGTTAACTCGACAGGTTTAGTTGCACTTATTTTATCTGTTTCGTTTTGTTTATTTTATCAGGCAAATCATTATGAACAAATTCTTATTTACAATGTTGGCCTGACTTATAAATCTAATCATTTAACAATAATATTATAAGCACTTACTATGAGATGTTCAGTAAATCAAATTTAAAAGAGAATTATCGGGAAGTACACTTTTGATGTTTAACATAGTAGGCTAATAAAGCTTGTTCATGCTAGCAATTTGAGAGGGTTCATATTGAACAGGCCCAAAATAACGATAGCATAAGAAAAAAGGACAATGTTGCACAGGTTAAGACAAACACGAGGTCAGAATGACGAGCCCGAGTTAATAATGACTTAAAAAGGCAAAAACCATTAGAGCAAGAACTTCCAGAGCCGTCCACCATTTCCTTAAGGTTTCTGAAATATAAGGTTAGAATAAGTCCAATGATAAACGACATACGGAGCCCATACGGAGCTCCGTATGGGCCCACAGCGCCCCTGTGTGGCTAAAGGTGGTAACTCATCAGTATGTAACAAGACACGTGTTGAAAATACAGTTGTGGTTTATTCTAATCTAGTGCCACAATGTAGGCAAGTCCCAATAACAAAATTGAAGTCCGATATATTAAGGCAGGAAAATGTTGTGACAAATGATATAATTTAAAACTCTAAAACATCAAAATGTCCAATTTCTTAAATAACACGCAACAGGTTGTAAAAAACTAAACAAATGCAGAGAAGGTTTTGCAGAGGAAAAAAGTACAAATATTTTTGAACAATAAGTATATCTAGAAACTATTTATTCCATCTTTAAACATATCCAAAGTTATCATCATAAATCAAGTTTGGTAGAAACTAAATAGCTCCTGACCTTGAAGACGTTGGGCCTCTGGATGAGACCCATGAGCGACAGGAAGCCTCCGTACGACCAGCCGTGGATGGCCACCCTGCTCAGGTCCACAAAGTTAAACTTCTCTGCCACGTACTGCAGCCCCTCCACCTGGTCCTCGATCTCCACCTGGCCCTAAACGCCACACGACACTTCAGCCAAACATTCCAACACAAAGATATCCGCAGCCATCTAAATCGATGCTTTATTTTACCATTTTGTTTTTGAGCGCTCCTTCAAACTCCAGCCCCCTCTGACAGGAGCCCCTCCCGTCAATGACCACCACGGCGTATCCCAGAGAGGCCAGCGTGTTGAGCCGCAGGTACTTCATGCCTTTGAAGGTGTTGTTCACTAACTGCACCTACAGGGAGAGATTTGCTTTGAGAGAAGGATTCACACAGTAATGAGAAGGCGACGTAATCGATGGCAAACCTGTGGTCCTCCATAGACGAAGAGCACTGTGGGGTGTTTCCGGCCCGGCAGCAGGTTGTGAGGCTTGTAGACCATTCCATAAAGCTGAAAGCCCGACTTCCCTGCAAAGTCAAAAATCTCTGGGGGGTTGTAATCTCCTGGGCAACCTGCAGGATGAAGCACAGACCAAAACTAAGTATGCAGCATCATTTATAGTTGACAAAAAAAAAACGTGTTCATAACATTGTACTAGTGTATACCCAAATCTAAATCCCGTACGCTCTGACCCCACCACACACTCACTCACACACCACTCACCCAGGCCCCAGTTACTCCCTCACGGTCTCCCATCAAAGCGGACTGTCCACTCTCATCCCACATGGCCCTACCACAGTTTATAGTTTATTCACTTTATTCAGGAAGTGGTTAGGGATTTTTGAGTCACGATTATTCTGAGGAAAAATATTGTGATTCTACGATTATTCACGATTATCGAAATTGAGGAAGAAAATAACCAGAATTTCTCAAAACCTTTATAGACTACGGTCTAAATCAGGGGTGGCCAACACGCGACTCATGAGCCGCATGCAACTCTTGGCCAATCTTTGCATGATTGGGTATGTTTTATGTAATACAGCTCTTTGTATAAGAATTGGTACATATTTCCCATAAACTGTAACAGTCTTTAAGAATCTTGACCAAAAATTCCAGCATAGTCCTACAGACCCAGTTTCCCATCTCTACACACTAAAACCAAGATGCCGAGGTTAAACATCAGGCAGATTGTGGCACTGGGAACAGATTCTGTGCGTCTCAACTTTTTGATCACTCTTAATTTGATGAAATTTGATGTGATGCACGGCTGCGGGCACTGAGCCCATGGCGCAGGCGTACATACTCCTGCATTAAAAAAGAAAAAAGTTGAAAAAGAAAGAACTGATGAATCCTGACATTCCTAGCACTGCCACGTCTCATTTCTTTCAATATTAGTCGTTTTGTTTTCTTCTCCATTTGCTGTCACATTATTAAGCAGCTCGTTGGCGTTTCTGGCGCCGAATCGGCCTCGTCTCCACATTATCAGATCTCTCCGAGGCCTGTTTGTCTGGAGGACGCCCTCGGATCGACCCTGGTGTAATCGCAGTCACACACACACACACACACACCACTGGCCGCTAGGAAACCATAGGAAATCAATGATCTGACTGTAAAATCACCTGGGGACTCCATCATACTGGCCCAGAACTCGGGCACAAGGCTCAGAGGCTCGCCTTCACAGCTGTTGAGTTTATACACGTGGACACAAGGGGGCGTGCTCACATTACTGTAATGACTAACGAAGAAGTCGAAGTTCTGGAGAGAGAAAAAACAAGAGTTACAAAGGCAACAACCACTCGCAAATTCTCCCTTTGTGTAAAAATAATCAATAGTAAAAGTTAATAAGCTTATGCGCATACAATATGTATGCCACATTCATTACCATAAAAACTTAAACATAAAATGTTCTGTCAGAGTTGTAACAGATTTGTAAAAGTTTGGGGACAGATCAAATGGTTGGAATTTCAACTGTTGTACAAAAGTCTACCGTCTATTTATCTAGTCATTTACGTGTATAATGTAAATGAAACATTATACATGTATAATGTATCATTTATCAGAGATAAACTAAGGTTTATCAGAGATAAACCTTAGTTTAGGCATTTTACAGGACTTTCCCTGCACTTTTCCGAGGAAATAAACACTGCTATAGCATGTGGTGCACGCCTCAGCTAAATACACGTCTTCTGAAGCCTGAAACTGCTACGACAAGAAAGAAAAAAGATAAATAAATCGCACAGTGTAGACTAGGGCTGTTGAAAAATATCGATCCGCCGATATATCGCGATATTATATCGCACGATTTTCGTATCGATACAAAAAGCGCCCGTATTGATATTTAAACATCTATTTTTGGGGAAATATTCATTGCAGCATCTCTCTTTGGTCCTGCACTTTAACTCCCGCCCGCTAGATGGCAGCGCACCGCGCAGCCCGCTTGAGTAACACTAGAATCTAGTGAGTTAGAGAAACACAGGAAGCGCTATGAGACGCTCCGGGGCTCTTTTAAAACTCTACATTCGGCCTCACTTTGGCATTTACAGCTAAGACAGAGACCTGGATTAATTACGACAGCCACCAGCTTTGTGCATATGTTGCTGAATGTGTTGCCGCTGCGTTCGGAGAGGATTTATCTTCGTAGCATTTTATTACGGAATTAAACGAAGCCGAGGGGAAACTAAATACAACATGCTCATGTTAAACCTGTGTCTCGCCACTGCAGTACTACGACACAAGTTTAAAAAGAGCCTGCTGTATTTAGTTTCCCCTCTGCTTCGTTTGTGTGCTACAGCTAACAAAAAGATTTCAAAGAGATGAGCGCTATAGTCGCGGTGATGCCCGTGTTGTCATTCCCTGATCTACGAGTGAGACCCGTTGTGGAGCAGATAAGATTTTAAATGCCCCGTCTGAGTTATTGTATATTTTAATGGATGAAACCCATAATAGTTATTACTGATCGCTAAGGACTCCCAACTATAGAAATACTAGAAAACGTGCATCCCCAGTAATTGGTTTCATTACTAGGTTTCCAAGAAATCTGTTTTCCGTTAAAAGTTACATAATCATCAGTCACAAGCACATTAGTGAAAAGCATTTATATCATATCATAAGATAGATAGATCAAATGTATTTGATACAAATCTAATGAAGGTGGACTAGTTTACTGAATAGATCGTCTAATACTTCAATATCAGGATATATCGTATTGTATCGTATCGTGACCCTTGTCGATACACACCCCTAGTGTAGACCCTCCCTTGCATTGGTACTCACCTGGCTGACGGAGCAGCTGTGGGAGAAGCCTGGTTTGGTGAGTCTGACCACCTCCCCGGGACTGTCATAGCTTACTACATACAAGTGATGCTCCAGAGGCGTGTCTTTGGTCCCCTGGAAGTACACCACTTTGGTCGTCTCGTTCACCCAGATCTATAAGCCACAGACATGGAAATATTCAAGAATTCATTTATTGTGAACATAAAATAAATTGTTGAGCAATGTCATTATTTTCCAAGAAATTCAGATTAAATGCCAGTTTGAATCCGATTTAACAAAAAATGTAAAAGTACGAGTGAGTGGAGGTGGTCTGACCTTAGATCCATGTCTCGCCAGAACTTCCCACTCCCCACTGGTCAGTGTAACCTCCTCCTTGATTGCACATGTAAAATCTCCTGAAAGCAACAGTCAACCATCTCAGTCCCCTTCCTCAGAGTAAAACGATCCACAGATCAGTGACTCCTTACCTTTTGAATGTTGGTAGCCATCTGTCCACCGGTAACACCGCGCTTGCAACAGAGAAGTGATTTTATACAAATGGCTAAAGCCCGTTTTAGACTCGTTCACCCAAATGAAGCTAAACTCTTCTTCCGAAGTTTGGATAAAGGGATAAAATATATCATGGACCTGTTGGGAACACAGGGTGAGAGTGAGAACATGTGAAAGTCGACCTAAATAAAGAGAAACCTTTGTCCACTGTTTGTACATTAATCCAGACGTCTGTGGCCTCTTCGTAGACGATGTAAGGTTGCGTGTTGGCGGGTATGGCCTCTATATGCTCCTGTCGTACGGCCGGGTCGTCTGTTACTGGGATGAAGAGAGCGGGGGGTAGGAGCACAAGCTGCAGTTTCCTCTGACTGCGGTCCAACAGCACGGCCCAGCCACTAGAGGGAGACAACAGACAGGTGTTGGGAGTGGGAGATTTAAATCAATCAACAGCTGGGCCAATGTGAGGTGGACATGAAGTGATGGACCTGTCTGGACAGAAGACAGCCCTACGATACATGCTTCAATCATTCCCCTGACGAGAGGAGACCCTGTGCACACCGCTCAAACCCGGACCTACAAAAACTGTGGAGCCGTCGAAGGATTTGTTTGACGCCTGGGCTACTCGCGAACACGGAACACGGTCCACAGACTCGGCGCTTAAACCAACCAGAACACGGAGCATGGCCTCGCGCAGCCCCAGGTGAGGCCCGGTGTCCCGATACACGGCAGCGGCCGCGGGTGTGAGGCGGGGAATCCACACAAAGTTTGCGCATGCAGCGGTCTTTTGTTAAAAACAAAAACTAAACATAGATATAAAAAACACCATAAGCTGCAGTCCAGTCCTGAGCCTCTGCGCTCAGCCAGTGGCGTCGTGATGGATGAGCAACGCCCCCTCCTGGCAGAAACACGCACTGACCTTCTGTGGGCCTTGTAAACCTACAAACTTTGCAGGGATTGCACTGTAAAGGAAATCACGAATATAACTAATATGCACGCTAGTTTGCGTAGCCTGCCAGAAGCCAGAAGACATGATGTGTTACCCGTAATTATTAAAATAAAGACACAGCGCTGCTCCATTTCTGACGCGCGGGCCTCCCTCTCTGAAAGCAGCCTGTTCAACACCGCGTGGTCTCGCTTTGCTTTCCGTACAGAAAATCAACAGTTTAAAATGCCGCGATAAATATCACATCGGAGCAAGCTAGAGCGAATGGGTTTGGAAATTCTTACGAAAGACCGAGAGAAAGAGGCGCGTGCAGGAGGTACGAGGCTACGAGCTCACGGACCTGGCTGCGCGTGGAGCAGCTTCAAAAACGTAGGCTACGACGCAAACTTCTAAATATTGTCCCGTTCACCCACTGTTTCTTAAACATTACGTTAAAATTGAGCAAATGCAAATAATAAGCTCCGATTTACATTGGTATTAGTGTGATAAGAGCCTTGGTATTGAGGAGCAGATGACGCTCTGAATAAGTCTCCTCAGACTTTTATGCACAAGTTTTAAGACATTTCTGTTGCAAATTTCGTGTTCCAAGACTCTGTTCAGATCATGTTTAGTTTAGATCCATTTATCCTGCAATCTCACATTTTTAACATAAATAATATGCAGCCTATACTAGGGCTGGACGATAAATCGAATTAATTCATGCTTTTAAAAACAGACGATGTGGAAGGACTCTTTTCGAAAATGACTCCAGCAGAACCCAGCCAGCGACTTTCTAGAGATCTCTGCTGCTTTATAAAGGCTGCACATTGTGTCTTCTTTGAGCGCGATTAAGTTTTCTTCGCTAAAACGTTTCCCCCAGTCTGCTTCTCTCCCCTTCACGCTGAGCCGCTCTGAGCTGCTGCAAGAAATTAACTCCGCCCCTTTCCCCTTGAGTCTCCATGGAGACGGTTGTCAATCACAACTGAGCTCGAGGATGATAAAACTAAAGGCTTTTTAAAGAGTTTTACTTTTGAGAGCAGACAAAGAATATTTGAAACAGAAATAACAATTTTTAATATTATGAATCTAAATATTAATGAGCAGGACTCTGTGCAGTGTTCTACATATGAAGAATCAGGAGGCCTTTTTAAGTTTCTTTCCAATAAAATCGATTAAAATCATAATCGTCCAACCCGAGTAGAAAAATCGAGATTTTATTTTTTGGCCATATCGCCCTAGCCTATACTATGTAAATGTCTTTAAAAGTTGCTTATAATGAGAGATGGACGATATCATCGTCCATCACGATGGTTCAGTGTAAACATCGTCATTTGCCAATTAAGGGGACATCACTCAACCCTAGGAGGAGAATGATGTCGATGCAGCGCAACATGGAATCAAAGTCTGTCCATAAACAATGCGATTCATGCCGTTTTCCTGCGCTGTTCAGTGTTTAGTTCAAATTGGTGTATCATGTACCACCTCCTGACTTGGTGTAGGATTTGAGCCAGGTGTACGGTGCGCTCAGATTGATAAATGCCAAAACAGGCGGTGATTTTTCGTAAACCCCACATACGCTCTTCACCGATTTCACCGTACGCATGGTTGATAAATGAAGGCGATTATATGTACATTTTACACCTTTTTTCCCTCAAAAATATATTCTGTCCTCTACTTGATCTAATGTACGTTTTTATAAATTATAAAATGCATAGATTTGTTGCATAATTAACATGTATATTAAAACGTTCTGGCTGCAAATGCAAATAAATGTACAGACAATAAATATTGCACCCAAAAATGTATAGTTTTTCTGTATTTACTGAACGATAAGTCAATATAGTAAATAACGTGAAAGCCGACACAAAGTTCAGCATCATTTTTTCCAAATATTTTGTTTCTCTATGTAACAAAAGTGCTAATGTTGCACAAAAATTAGCCCTGCCTTCTTTTTTGTTGTTCTTTTGGCTCATTCATTATTTCACTGGCCACTTCACCAATAAAATAATAAAACCCATCAATAGGTCCACTCACTATTTGCCGTCGCTTGTCCATCCCGCTCTAGCGATATATTCTGTCCCAGGGAACAGGGAGTTAAAGGGAACCACCAGCTCTTTGTCCTGCGTGCTGATAATCTGCAAAAGAAGTCCCATAGGAAGAGGTTTAGAAATATGTTAAAACAATAGAAATTCCAATGTCTGAACTGTTGTCTTACTCTTCCTTGAAGGTCTGTTTTGATCTCGGCTAGTTTGAGTGTAGCCTGAGGATTTTTACTGCCTGTGCGTGGATATCTGTAGGCGTCGGCTTTTCGCTCCTCCAGCGCGGGAGACGGCACGTGGATAATCTCGACGTCCGTTTCATCCACCTCTTCGTACAAAAGGCGCACTGTCTTCCCGCCATCGTCGTCTAAAGTGAGGAAACAGAAGATGTTGTTATTAGGAATGTAAATATGGAACTGCTATATCTGAGCACAGGAGCCTTGGCATAGCTAGTGCCTAAAACACATAACCTGACTCTACTCTAAAGGCCACATGGAAGCACAGCAAAAGTCTTTCTTTTTTTGCAATAAGGCAAGTTTATTTGTAGAGCACAATTCATACACAAGGTGATTCAAAGTGCTTCACAGTTGCATACAATTACAAGAAAACTGATCAAATCAATCAATAAAACATCAATTACAGTAAAAGGCAAGAGTGCAGATAAAATACTTTCAGTTTTCATATGCTCGGGTTAAAAGAGCTGTTTTCAGCCTGGATTTGAACATTGTCAGAGTTGAGGCCCGTCTCACATCCTCATGAAGACTGTTCCAGATTTTAGCTGCATGAAACTGAAACGCAGCCTCACCGTGTTTATTATTGACTCTGGGAACCACCAGGAGACCCCTCCCTGAAGTTCTCAGGGCCCGAGATGGTTCATACGGCTCTAACATGGCAGAGATGTACTTTGGTGCTAAACCATGAAAAGACTTGTACACAAGCAGAGCTGTTTTAAATTCTATTCTCTGAGTGACAGGAAGCCAGTGCAGAGACCGGAGCACTGGACTAATATGGTCATATTTCCTGGTTCTTGTCAGGACTCGAGCAGCAGCGTTCTGGATGTTCTGCAGCTCTAACAGCTCGTTTAGAAAGGCCAGTGAGCAGCCGTTACAGTCGTCTAACCTGCTGGAGACAAATGCATGGATGAGTGTCTCCAAGTCTGGTTTTGACACTATTCCTCTGATCTTAGCAATGTTTTTCAGATGGTAAAAAGCTGATGATGTTATTGCTTTAATGTGGCTGTTTAAGTTCAGGTCTGAGTCCACATTGTGTATATATTCTGTTCTTTAGAAACACAAAATGTAGTTTTAGAGTCAAAACAAAACTATAACGAATTGTTGCATTGTTTTAAAAGCACACCAATTATTATTACGGTAAATTATGTTCCAGACCTTTGATTGATAATTATTTTACCTAATTTTTTTTGGATCGCAGTGGAATTAAATTCAGGACCCCGTTCAAAACTTTAGTTCTCTCCCCTCCCTCTCTCTTGTCCTACACGAGGTGAGAGCTGCTCATGTTGTTCAGTGTTTTCTCTCTGCAGTATCAGGCTGAGGAGTCTGTATCTGAGAGTTGCAGGGACGGAGCTGAGAGAAGAATCAAGAAAACTGATCCATTACAATATTTTAAAAAAAAAGAAGCTGTACCCTATGTAAAATAACCAGAAATTATTATTTTCACAGCAGCATAATAGCCAAAAATAGTTATTATTTTTTGCTTAAAATGCACCAGAATGCAGAAAAAAAATCTCCCAAGGTGGCGCTCTCTCCCACCACAGTCTCTTTGAAATATGTGGGAAACACTGCATCGTGTTCAGCTCAGCTCGCTTCGGCCCTGGGACGAAGATGGTTCTAAAGCAGAGATTTTTTAAAGCAATTCACAGTATTTTTGGATTACTTTCACTTGTGTTTAGATCACTATTTGGCGAGATTCCATTTCTCAAAATTATCTTTTGGGCCAGATGATTTCTGCATGAGTATTACGCTACACCTGAGCCAGAATGAAGGCTGTGATAATTAGATTTGCTCAAGTGTCTTGCTCAGGGATACCTCTCCTTTGAACCAGTGAGCTTCTGGTTGGTGAAAGTCTTGACCTAATCGCAATGAATACAATTATTTAGGTCATAAAATATAGTTAGCAAACTAAATTGTCCATTATGATCGAATTTTTTTTACTTGCTTTGTACATTGTGAAATGTACTTTTTTACTGCACTGAATTTGGGGGTAGGCGCTCATAAGCTTCTTGCTTCAGCCCACTCCTTTTGAGCAGAATGTATACTGCTCAAATAAACAAATAAACTAAACTAATAAAACCTGCTAACCCTGTATATTAGACCTCCTAAACATGTTCGGAAAAGGTGATCCCAAATATTGTTTTAGAAGTGCACAGCTCAACTCCAAATCTGACCTTCCACAGCCGTTGGGCTCCACCAGTACCCCGTGAAGCGGTCGAACTCCTCCTGGATGACAAATGTTGCTATGCCTGCCGATTTAGGGTCTTCTTTGACGTTATCTAGACCTAAAAAAAAAACAGCTGTCATTAATCTCTATTGGACACACCATTGATTCTAATGCAGCAAATGTTACCTTTGTGACAGAAAGTTAACCTCCTCTCCTCTCCCGTTTTAATGTTAGCCATCCACAAGTCGTTGTTGTTGATGAAGGCAATGAAATTGTGGTTCCCTGGGCAGATTTTGGGGTCCATGCGCGTCCCTGAACACTGGGTCTTCACTTCCACAGGCTTGACCGGCGCAGACTGCTAAAACATACAGACCGACTGTTAGATGGCACAAGTTGACATGAGATCGGAAGGTCCAGCGTAATGTCAGGCTTTTGAAACAGCTTTGTGGAGCAAGGACTAGGACTTGACTTAAACCGATCCAAAGCGACACAAACATGGACATTGAGGGTGATTTGGACTTATAAATTGTGACCCGAGTCGACAACAACTTTTGCCTGTTTCAACTATAAACAGGCACGGGATCAGATTACCTAGGTACCTCAGGTAAAAAGTAAAAAATAGTTTCTATGCTCAAGCGAATCTTCCATGTCTGTAATTTAGAAGTACATTTAAATAATAATAATAATAATAATAATAATAATAATAATAATCTTTTGGACTTATATAGCGCATTTCAAGACACCCAAAGTGCTTTACAGCCCCCCACCCCCCCAGGATAATACCCAGGTTGCGGACCGATGGGGACGGGCAGATGTTGTTGCCATCAACGGTGAGCACCAGATCCCCAAACGTCTGGAGCAGTTGTCGGCCACACCCTAGCCACAACCATGAACTCGGTCTTGTCAGTGTTTAATTTAAAAACATTGGATGTGAGCCAGGTCTGCAGTTCTGAAAGGCACAGGGAGAGGGACTGAGGAGGAAGCTGGGCAGTGGTTTTGGAGGAGATGCATAACTGTGTGATATAGGGCTGGGCAATATGGCCTAAAATCTATATCATGATATGAAAAAATAAATATCACGATAACGATATATTTGACGATATAATTGACAATGGACGAATTACTTCAAAATCCCAGCCTTACGCCTATTGGGAAGATTCATTCAGTGATATTTTATTCTTTTTTTTTTTTTTTTACAGCATAATTGTCTTCCAAATATGATCTACTCAAGCAGTTTACATCCTTCATTTCATTTTACTTTTTCAGCACGTGTCCCCGTGTTCTACAGTCACCGTTTATGCTGCTCTGATGGAGCAGAGCGTAACATAAATTATATTGCGTCCACAACGATATAAAAAATTACAACAATATCAAAACATTATATCACGATAACGATATGCGATACGATATGGCCCAACCCTAGTGTGATATATTAGTGAAAATGTAGTCATATTTCCTTATGATCGGTCCCAGCTTGTAAATGGTGAATAGAAATGGTCTGAGAAGTGATCCTTGCGGTACACATTGATTAACAGGGGATGATGGAGAGAGGGATCCAGTGATTGAAATAAACTGTTGTCAGTTTTCCCCCCCGATTTTTACCTTTAGGGTAATTCCGCAAACTCCGAGGCAACATAGATTCAAAAACGTCTTTTAACAGTATAATATATTATTTTTTATCAATTTAAGAAGTACAAAAGAGAAAACAAACAATGTTGTTACAGACAAACACGGAGGCTTGGGTATTTGCTGCAAAGTTTAAAAATTTGCATTCCTGATCTCGCACAAACGGCAAAAAGAATTCTGAAATCCCGCTGTAAATTGCGTGGTAATTCTAATCTCATGCAAATACAGATATACCTTTACACCACTGAAGTAGCAATTTACTTTTTGCGGTCTAAAAACAAAAGTGACGTAGGAGGAGGACAAAATATAGGGCTATGGATAGAACTGGGACTCGCTAATGGCCCATTGCTACAGTATTCTTGCATGGCGACAGTTTATCTACTAATGTTTAGGGGTGTAACGGTTCAGCTATCTCACGGTTCGGTACGGTTCACGCCGCGGGACCCACGGGTCGGTGCATCACGGTGCAAGTGCAATATAAATGGCTAATAAGTCCGTTTTGAAATAAAATAGCCTAAATGTTCATCATTAGGCAGTTTTTGTAACTTCAGAAATACATTGAAAATGCTTTATCATTTTTCAAAGCTGCTTTGCAATAAAATGTGCCCCATGGCTCACAAAACTAAAAAAAATAAAATAAAATACACAGTGCTCTGAAGTTAAAGAAAAAATAAATAAAAAAGCAGTGCAGTGGGCCATGTGCTCGTTAAGTGATAAGTTTCAGTTTTGCTCTCCTCACGGCAGCTAAAACAACAGCGCATTTAATTTGAGGCTTGTGTTTGGGCTGTTCCCGGACGACATTCTGCTTGTACTTTTTTGGAAACATAGCTTTTGATGCGGATCATGATCCAGATTGGATCATATGCATTTGTCAGCTCCGCCATAGGCATGCACTGGATCTATACTTTACCGCAGCCTGGCCGTCATAAGAAGGAGAAACTTTTGCAAAGGCATGCGGATTTCATTTGTTTCTGGAAGACGTAACTTTAAGTGTAAGTGATGATGACACACATGCGCTCTGTTTACGTGCACGTACATGCATCTGACACGCGCCATGGAGCTTCAATATTAAAAAATGTGGACTAAAACTTGCACCGTCATTTTAGTACGGTTCATATCGTCAGATTTCTGACTGCATTGTTACACCCCTACTAATGTTACATCATGTGCCCACGTCCAAGGAACAAGTGAGTAGAAGTGATAAAAGTAGGGATTTCCCCATCTCTTTTTTCCCAGTCTAAAAATAAGGGACATAACCATGTTCTGATAAAATGTGTATCTTAAATAAAGCAGTTGCCAAACACGAAGGAGGAGCATGAAATGGATTAAATAAAGGCTAAAAACAATTCACTAATACGTTTCAATAAATGATGGGACCTGACACGTTTAATTTGTTGGGAGGAAGCGGTGTGTACTGACAATGAAGCCGTTGTTGCCGCCGTCCTGGCAGTAAAACAGACTGTTGCTGGCCTGGAAGAGGAAGAGGCCCGTCTGGGGATGGTAGTCATAGGACGTGATCCCAAAAGCGCCTAATCGCTTGCGCTCTCTCAGCAGCTCTTCTTCTCTGGAGTACGCCCCCTGGTGCGGCGTGGCCTGAGGAAACAGATAAGCAACATTAGCCACAAGAAAGGGATTTAAAAGAGAATAAGTCAAATCAACAGAACTAACCAGTTGCTAATAATGTTTACTGGTGTAAGCGAGATTATACGGGTTTTTACACAATTACTTGCTAGATGCGGTCGTAAACGGAATTTCTAATTTTTCAAACACAAGACGACAATATGGTTTCACTCTACAACGACTACAACCCTTTTAAAATAACCCTGTACTCCGTGTTTTATGTTTTCAAAGTGCCAGTGCCAGTATTTCTTAATTGTAGAGTATATTGCATTAATCGACATTTGTCACCCTTACCCCTACACTGGCTCACGATAAGTATCATAAATAGCACATAATGACATATCACTATTTTTTATCTTCTGGTGTCAGATCATTTTATACATTTAGATACAAAAGAAACCACAGTCCTGTTTGCGAAAGGAATTAATCAACGGCAAGTTAATCTCATTAATAATCATAAACATTATCATTAAAGTTATTTATTTGGGTGATTATTTGGGTTTGGTCCAGGTATTTGAAATTGTACTGGTGCCTTCTACTGCTTTTTGTAGGTATTTGGTAATAATCTCAATCTCATTTTTATCACTATCTTGCGCTTTGTTGGTTTGAAAACGCAATAATGATCTAAAACCTTTTTATTTAAATTTCAAACAGAATTTCCCGTCATCTCCCCATAAACACCTCTCCCACTCCTCTTGCTCCCCTTTGCTGTGCAGCTGTTTCATTGATGAGAAAATAAGAAGAAAAAAGTCAAGCCATGCAAGGAGCTGTTGTGGAAGCTGTGCTAAGAATAGCCACTGGAGAAGACTCAGAGATTACTCCAAGTTGTGCAAGGGTCAAAACATACACAGTGTTTTTTATGAGAGAACAACATTGCAACTTGGTAAAAAAGCTCTAAAAAGGAAATGTGTTTAATCTTGCACACTCTGTAACGGTCAGAGTACAGTGTCTTTAAAAACATGTTTAAAGTACAGCGTGGACATTTATGACGGAGTTCCTAATGAACTGTTAGTCAAGACGCTCCTTTAGCTCCAGTGTGAGAGACGCGTGAGGGACATGAGCATTCTCCGAAGAACGGCCTGACTCTGTCACAGAGACCTGGTCAGGACCTGTGTGACCGGACAACAGGCGTCAGCAGCATTCTTCTTTACTGGACGATAAATACCATACTTTACACCTGCCATAAATCACGGAGCACGAACTGAACCTATATATATGAATATGAAATGCACCTGAAAGTCTTCACAGTTCATTCATTACTCTACAGCAGCAGTTAATTAAGTAACGTCATGTCCTCTGCATACAACAAAAAATCTCGTCTCCATTTGGTTCTATTATGTATACAACCTGATGCACAGCTCAAATAGCTGGCTTTGTGCTACTGACCTGGAAGTGGTCCAGCATTTGTTTCCAAGATAAAACTAGAAGGGCCTCTTTGCGGACTTTCTTGGGGATTTCTGAATAGAGCAGGGAGTTTTCTCTGCTTCCGTAAGGCATTCCTGAGGAGAGGGAAAAAGCACTTCACATCAAACACCACACAAAAAACATGGCTGTGTGTACTGTAAACATGTGGCACAAAGGCTGTTTGCAAAATCACAAGGGAATCATGAAAGCAACACATCACAGAGAGAGAACATCTATGACGTGATTACACTGTGGAAAGCAACGGGAGATTAAAGCTGCGGTCAGTGCGTCATTTTTCAGTTGACATAATAATTATTTGGTCAAAACTTGATGATAGCAACACAATGGTAATTTCACACACCACTGGGTCAAAATTACAATACCACGTTTTCCGTTTTTTATGAAAAGGATGCAGTTTAATGACTATAGCCTGAAATGAAAGCATAGATGAACAACAAAAATTAAATCAACCCCTGGGAAAAACTTTCTGAAGAATATTAGATTTCCTGTGAAGACAGAAGGCCACGAGTATGTTCAGTTGTTGTATCTGCCAAGGGTAGTTGCAGAGATTAATTTTCAAATAAACTTTGGTTTATTTCCCCATGTGTATTATTTGTTTGTCCTAAACGTCAGAATACCCAGAGGCATTAAAGTGCATAAGTAGAAAAAATTGGGGTGCTCTAAAACTATTGACCTGTATATATGGGAAGGGCTAAAGAAAGAAAGAAATATAACAAAAAAAATTGTGTTTCTTTTTGTAGAGTAAATGTATTTTAGCCACCTCAGAGTATGTTGTAAACACAGCAAAACACAGACCGTGTTGCAATGTCTTCACCTAAAGTTTTATTGAGTGTAGAAGTAGAATCTAAATTAGTGCCATTTATTTTGGGGGTGGTCCCCCCCGCTTCACTTTGCCAATGCTCAAAGCTGTAAACGGGCGTGAAACGTGCATATAATTAAATTATTTCAACAGTTCGGACACAGGATGGATTGTGAGCGCTAGAAACAAGTTTGGGCCAAAACCAAACAATTTTACAGTTTGAACAGGAACAATCAGAAAGCAGAAAAAGGTGGTAAATTTCAGCCAAAACTGCAGCTGAACATGTTTTAGCCCATTATTATGATATTTTCAATGAACCTATACAGTAAAAATGTGTGAGCAAACTACCAGTTTGAATCCAATTTAATGCTTTTTAAATTGCATTCAATTTTGCCGATTTTGGCACATTTCATTTAAAGAGTAACTAAACACCCCTTCCAGATCTTACTCCACCCACTCCCAAAATTCAAAAAACTCAGAGAAAGAGGCGTGGCGGGAGGCTTTGGGGGAACGCGGGGAGGGGGAGTGTGTGGGCGGTCTCTGCTCTGTTGACAGTCTTAGACCATGGGCCAGAGCGGGCCTGAGTGACCAGGACTGACTGACTCCCGTTATGCCGCATTTAGACGATGTGGCGCCACTTTCCCGGACACTTCAGCCTCTCGTACCGGTAGCTTCTCTGGACATGTGGCGCCACTTTCCCGGACTATCGAGCCTGTCGTCCCGGCTACATGCCGAGCACACGCGGCGGACATTTGGCGCTCGTATCTCCCCGTTCCCCCTCCTGGCTTTAGCGGACACTCTGCCCCGCTTTGAGCCTCCAAGGCAGGGGATGGCTAACTGCTGCCCCCGGTGTCTGTGACCTCTCCCTGGGGGAGATTACAGTAAAAAGCATCTCTCAGCCCCATCTCATAAGCACTGACAGCCCTGATTATCTCTGTCTGCCCGATACAGCTTTATCGTGTCTGTAGTTTCAACGTAAAAACATCCAGCCATGTCACTAAATAAGTGAATCTGGGTATGTTGGGGTTACATTTGTCTTTTTTTAGTAGGAAAGGTCGGGGATGTGAGTGCTGTGGTTCACACATAGAGTGGAGCTCGTAGATCAAATCCCGTCTCGGGTCTTCTCTCCTCATCCTCCCGCTCCCTGGCCACTCTGTGACCGGCATGTTGTGCTCACGTCACAAAACAGCTACTGAACTACCTGACTAAAGTAACTACACTAGAAACGCTGCGCTAAAGAACTAACTAAATACTATGCTAATAAATTGCTAACCTGAAAATCGATGTAAAACGCTCGCTCACTATTCCAACTTGCTACGGGGCGTGTGCGAGACTTGGCTGCTTTTATACCCCGAGCAGCGACGGACGTCACACACACAACGTGACGTCACACAGCTGGCAGAGCGAATGGGGAGGACAGGCACGAAATTCAAATGTAGTGCAGCCGAAAATGTAGAGAGGGCGCTACACAGACGGTTTTATGCTCAAAAGTGAGATTTTATCTAATTTGCACTAAAATGTCAAAAAATTGACCAGGACTCCGAGGCAGGAGTCCGTGTCATGTCTTATTTTGCTGAGGTGCTGTTTAAGCTGAAATGTCACTAAACGGCTGCGAGTCAAAGAGAAAGTAAAACGTGTCTGTGTTTGGCCTCATGTCGCGTCTCCTTGCGTCAATGTTCTTCTCTTTCTTCATATTGTCCAAAGTTACATCCCAAAACCAAAATGCTGCTCCTACTTCCACTGTGTTTAGGCGTGTGCTCCATCTGGCCTCTCCGTGTCCATCAATAACGCACATCTGAAGCAACTACGAGTCGCAGCTCAGACCGGGATTTGATTGGCCAAAATAATAAATAATCAATAGTTTATTTTGTATTAATTGGGAGTTTGATTTCCTAAAACCTTTCCAACTAGTTAAAGCAGACGTTTGTTCTTAATTTTCCCTGCACTTTAGTATGGGTGATGTTACTGAGTGGATCGGTGAGTTTTACTTTTTTTTTTTTATATCTATATAATTTATCTTTTTCATTTATTTATAGACTTACTGTTAAGTTCAGACAGATTTTAAGAAGTGCACTGCACATGCTCACACATTTTGAATAGGTCAGGCAACAATTTTGTTTGTTTTATTGTTGCAATTTTCACTTCAAATTAATCTAATATTGTTTATTATGAAACAGACTGATTTATTGCTTGTGTTAGGTGAAAAATACATCAGAAGAGGACCTTGCAACAATAATCGCACATTTAATCGCAATTGCAATATTGAAGAAAAAAAAAACTCAATTCGATTATTTTCCAAAATCGTTCAACCCTATTTGACCTTTACATAGTATTATGGAATACGCCACGTCTCCCGGGATACTTGGCAGGTTTGACAACACATTCCAGGCTCTCATTGAGAACATAGATGTTGCTTCATGTTATTATTATTCACCCTAGTTGCACTTGGACCGTGTCTTACCGAGGTAGTACAGCCTGTGAGAGTGGGGTCCGCTGTCGTCCTTCTTCTGTACAAACTGGAAGTCGTGGGGGGCCTTGTTGGCGATCATCCCGGAGTACTTCCTGCTACAGTGGATGATGTCCCGAAGCCCGTCCCAAGAGTGCTTCTCCACAAAGAACTGCGACGGCACGTCCTCCATGTCCACCACCTCTGTACTGTCCGTCAGGCCGTCCACCGAGCTCATGCTTACAGTCACGCAGCTACGGGTACAACACTGGCTAAGTCAAAAGCGCATAACTCGTTTTTTTCTACATATTTTTGTTGTCATATACAAACTAAACAACAAAATCGAAGATAAAAACAGGTGCAGAGTCAGACCACACCTAAACTCACAGGGAAATATAACAAAACATACTAAAGAATAGTTATTTCGCTGCACAATTCTACTGGTTTAAGAAAAATATCAGCTCGACATTTATTGAACTAAAACTAGAAAGGCTAACAATAAGAAAAAATGAATTAGGTCAAAACAACATACAAAATAGTATGGGACTGTTGTTAAAGCTAACTCAAAAGATCAACAATATGTACTCTCTACTATGTACAAACTACAATGTATAAATACTGTACCTTTTCCAAATGTCGTCTGTTTTGTCACAAAGTTTCACCTTCTTGACTCTATGCATTCACCGGTCGACACTCCTCACTGCTCCTGCAACACAAGAAAAAACTCATTGTAAAAAAATACAAAATGTTCCCATATTTCTGGATTTTTTTGTTGTCGTTATTGTTTTTAATCCAACGATTGTGTGTGGGGTTGGTTTCCAAGACAACAGCTAAACAAGGGAACTTTCTATTATCATGACTGAGGATAGCTTAATAAACAACCAGAAAGTACAAAAACCTGTAGTGCAATTTTTTTTTTTCAAACACCCCCTGCCTTGACTGAATCATAAAGTGTATTTTAAAAATGTAACTAGTCATGTGACAACAGCAGCTTGTGATCAGTCTTGAGATGTCACTTCCCAAATATGCCAGAGTTTATTAATGAAACGTCCAAATATTCATCTGGGCTGACCATGACACACTGTTTACTTGATTGTTACAGTATTGACGTTTAACATTATAAGCTGTAGAATGTTTAAATATTCTGATTTACACTTTTAATTGTTTATATATCATATAAACCGTTGCTTAGCCCACAGCCAACAGTACAGGGTGTGAAACAGTGGAAATAGTGTTTGGGGGAAAAAAGTAGCATTCAAAGGCTAGCTCTTATCTTTGTTCTTCCACTGTATAAAGAAACCGGCGAATTAGTTTCAAGTAAAAATACACAACACAAACAAGGGAAATGTAAGGCAGAGACCTAAATAAACATAGACATTAATTTTAGGCTGTAGTCATTGACAGCAGTGCGTGTCTGACCGGGTTAAATTCTTAGCTCCGTTTTGACAGGACAGCTGCTTTCTGTTATTTCCAAGAAGCTAACTCCCTGCTAGCCACTGATAGCGCAAAAATGTTAGCCCGGAAGCTAGCTCGCGTTTTTGGGTGGTTCTACTAAAAAAAGCACACTCGGGGTTAACTGATTCATCTGGAAAACTTAAACATGGGATAAACACTTACCGAGGCGACCGCTGTTTGTCCAAAGGTGTCCGGGACGTCTTTAACTGGGTGTCACCGAGCAGAATTTACGTGTGCTAAAGCCCGTCTCCATGGCCCACAGCGGCCACTCCAAAATGCAGCAACGGCGAGCCACAGCCAGGCGGAAGCAAGCGGAACCCTCCGTGTAGGTGGTTTCTCCCGGGATATTTTAACGTCGCACACCAAATTGACAATTTCATATATTTTTTTATTTAAGTTTTTTCTGCAAACAGTAGTACCTATTCAATGTATTATTGTACTCAAAGAAAAATGTGTTATCGAAATTGTACCGTCACAGCTGTGGCCGTCCTAAAGGGTTCTCAAACTTTTTATCCAAAGTGACAATTGGACATTTGATTTCTTTCCAAAAAATCAGACCCAGAACAGATCCAAAACAGGGTAGGCCCAAACAATAAAGTAGTTCTAAATAAAGGGTCAACATGAAAGATAACCCAAGTATAAGCAAATAGTACAATAGCCATTACTTTCACCCAAGTAAATGCTACCCATTTTTACCCAAACGATATACCAGTTGGTAAACCAATGTTACACAACATGGAAAGAAGGTAACATGTCCATTTCCTTTTGTGTAATGCAATATACACACTTTCTTTTGCTAACCCAAATCCTAAGACCCACTTTAAAAGTAGATGGTTCATGTCAAGGGGCCATTTGTCTTGAAAATAAGTGTGCATCATACTTTTTAGGCAAGCAACATTTTCATGGAAACATTTGACTACTTCTTTGAGTCAACAGAATAGAAGGTTTTATCATACAAAAAAAAAGATTAACAAAGCATTTTTGGATTACCAATTTATTTATACAAAGATTACAGCCATTCTACTTCAGAGGGATGAATCGGGAAGAATGCGTAGCTCCGATACCAGGACGACCGTGCTTCACAGGCTTGTATGTGATGGAGAACTCGCCCAGGTAGTGGCCACACATCTCAGGCTGAGGATAAAACAAAAACAAGGGTGTTCAAAAGTAGCAAGTAGACGTATGAAATACACTCAGATGTTCTCTCACAAAATGACTCTGGAGTGATCGAAACTGGTAGTTTATAAACTTTAACATTTTTAAGTGAAACAGAACAGATGTGTAATAGACCATCTCTAAGGGAGTTTCTTCTACTCATGTGCTAATTTCAGGATAGTCTGTGGCAGAGGTCTTATTCTCCTACACAGTCATATTGATTTAGGCACTTGCTCATTTGAGG
Organism: Proterorhinus semilunaris; assembly: GCA_021464625.1. Taxonomy (NCBI): domain Eukaryota; kingdom Metazoa; phylum Chordata; class Actinopteri; order Gobiiformes; family Gobiidae; genus Proterorhinus; species Proterorhinus semilunaris. Next base: position 6,976,405 of record CM038358.1, on the reverse strand, counting down.
AGAATACGATAAATTACATTACTTTTTTTGCTTTTCATTTCAAAGCAACGCAACATCTTTGTCAGGCAGAGATTTTAAGCTATTCCTTCACTTAATTTTTCAGTGTACTAGCTTTCAGGTATTTATGAAATCCATATCTAAATCTAAGTTTGACGATTGCTTAATTCAACCTTAATCAAAAGTTAGTGCTATTCTGGGCCATCTTGTGAAATCCCAATTCCATGCGTAAACTTCTCTGCCAATGTTCAGCTCGTGGGAGTTGCATTTGTGGAAACTGAGCTTACCGATTAGCTACCAGTTAAGTTTAACGCAGATGGGAGTTATAAACCATAAACCAGGTTTAAATGTCTTTTGCTCACCTTGATCTCAACCTGGTTGAAAGTCTTTCCGTTGTACACTCCGACCATGGATCCGACCATCTCAGGCAGAATGACCATGTCCCGGAGGTGGGTCTTGACCACCTCTGGTTTCTCCATGGGGGGAGCCTCCTTCTTGGCCTTGCGCAGACGCTTCAGGAGGGACTGCTGCTTACGGCGAAGACCACGGTTCAACCTCCTCCTCTGACGGGCACAGTACAGCTGCATCAGCTGCTCACTGCACACACAAACATGCTTTATTTCAGCATCATCATCCAGAGGGATTCAAAGTCACGAAGTAGTAACTCAAATAAAACAGTGTGACCCGGCAAACACCATTTTATGCAGACAAATAAGGGCTGGGACAATGATTTGCATCTTTAGAAAGTCACAAAACTTTAATGACATCATGCATATTAATGAAACCGAGGAGATTCAGCCAATTGTGTTCAAGTACAGTCAGGGTAAGAGCAGCACAGTGAGTTTTCCTCTTGAGCATATTGCACCAATATCAGATTTAGTTTATAACTTTTGGAAACTGAACTTGTCCGCATATATTCAGTGTAAAGTATTACAATTTCTCATCACATTGCAATACAATCCGTGTCCCAGCATACACCAATGGCATCAGCTTCCACACATGTATAGTAAGCAGCCGTAGAAATTACATTTGATTATACAAATGTCAGATATGTCAGTAGCACCTTTCCAGACAGAAAACCAGCCTAACTAAAATATGAAATCGTAATATAGAGTATTATCCAAATAAACAGAGTCGACAGTTCTGAAAGTGCATCAGTTCACCCAGAGCAGTGAAGGACTTACTAGGACATGTCCAGGAGCTGGTCCAGGTCCACTCCTCTGTAGGTAAACTTCCTAAAGGTACGCTTCTTCTTGATCTCAGTATCCGCCTGGAAAACATGATGGGGCCCTCAGTGAGTTTAATACATGCAGTCTGTCATGCGCTAGAGCGTTCAGTTAAAGCGTTTTGTGATCAATTATGTTGAAATGTGTAGCAAGAAGTCTAAAATATATCGCTAACACACAGGCCTGTCGCTTAGCTTAGCCACTACAGACCCAAAATGCTAACAGCCATTTCCACAAAACATCTCGATTCAGGGCCATAAATTCCACATCTTATACAGGGTGGACAATCATAGATACACGGATATATGGAAAAGCGGATGGAAGGGTAATTGTAAAGCCCAGATGATTGTAGATGACATGTAAACTGGCCACAGGGCTCAGATACCCACCATCTTGCCTGATGTTCCGGAGGAAAAGGACGGGCTGAACTCTCCTTCTATTTATTATCGCGCGATTTAGAGACAGCTTCCGGTCTGCTCCTTTACTCTCATTTTCTCTTTGTTGACAGTAGGTGGCGCTGTTAGCCTATTTTTGTTTTAATAAAATGATCAGTCATAGCTGCCTGGAAAAAAATAATACAATTATATGGAGTGGAAAGTGAAGTTGTATAACCAGAATTGTGCTTAACCTAGTTGAAGTTACTACAGTATAAACATAACTTATTTATTTATTTTTCCCAAGAGTGCCATTCATTTATTGGCTTGAGTTTGCTTTTGTTTTTTTATTCCCACACCTGACTAAAAATGTGCTTAGACAAGAAGCAGGTCCAGACCATAGACCTTTTACTGTGGTCTATATTTAACTTTCCCTTTGTGGCTTTTACTCAGTTACATTTATTTGCATAACTGTCTGGAGAAATTATACTTTGTTTAATGTACTGTTTATTTAATTCTATGAATTTACAATAATCAATCTTTAATAAAATATTTCGTTTGCCTTCCACTGTGAGTAGTGAGTACTGGCAAAAGCTTTTTGTTGACATAATTAAAAACAAAAATTGGGAAACAATGGTCTTTCTTGTACCTATGAAGTATTTTTTTTTTTTTAGAAATGTCAGTTCATGTCATTAAAATAAATAAATACATTCTCTTATAGTTATTGAGAATCAATCAAATAAACTCACTTGAGTCACATTGACGTCTATATACAGTACTTGTACTTGAGTATTTGGGCCATTTCATAGTAATACTTCTGGCAACACTGCCCAACTTTGACTATACAGTATGTCAATAATATAGGAATTTAAAAATTACAGATTATAATCAGTTATATAATAGTTCTAGTAGGCCACAAATATTACCTCAATATTTCCACTGCAGTCCCTTAACTAAACAAACCCGTGCTGTATCTTCTCATCTTTCTTTTGTCATATCAAGGCGACCTGGCATAAGCCTGTTACATAACCAGATTACAAAACCGCTGGGCTAGTCAGTCTCCAGAACAGAAATGATAGTTTTTAGCATACTCGAGTAATCTAGAGTGACCCTTTACAGAAATATGTGGCCATCTGCGTTTAACTATCATTAAATATACCTAAATAGAGGTACTGTAGGTTTTACTTGTGAAACCTTTTAAAGAAATTCATTTTACGAATAGTATTTTAAACATATTTTTGAATTTTTAGCCCATGGCTACGATCCAGTGTGGCGTGTTTACATGCATGAGTCCCATGTGTGTTCATTCACATGCACAACGAAATAAACCAACAAATAACTTTCAATACCATTGCTAGAGTACAAGTTTTGGCTCTAGTCTTTCTGCGAGTCGATATGTGACACATTATGAATAAGAAGTTTGTGTGTTCTTTTGTTTATGAAGTTAATCGTTTTACTATCTAATCTAAAAAGATAAAAGAATGCTTTAAAGTTATTCTCGTTTAGGTAAAAAAATAATAATTGAAAAACAGTGACTACTCTGCCTATTTCTAATTGTGACGGACAGGGAAGGCACAAGATATTGCCAATGTATTTTGCGATTATTCTGCTGGTAGTAGCAGCAAACTCAAGAAAGGCACAAATTGAGTCAAACTCCAGTCAAGGTTTTTCCATACAACTTTTATTATACAATTGTCAGAAAAAAACATTTTTACTATTAAGATAACTCCAGAGAAAATGGATTGGCCCAACGCTAAAAGTATAAAACTCATTTCAAAAATCACAAAATACGCTTAAATAAGTATCATAATCAAAAACGGGTTGAGGAAAGGATTGCATATTCAAAAGTATTTCATAATAATTGTACTAATATTATTCATTCAACAAAAGAAATCTAGTTTTTTTTCTTTTTCTTTTTTTTTTAACACACACAAGGAATGTTCAGAACTTCACTTCAGTATTACTTCTTATCGGCGTCTATCCAACGGAAACAATCCTCGCTCCAGTCGGACAGCTAAAGCAAACAACGCAACCATTTCCGCTAATAAGGAATGAATGAAAGGAGAAGAAAAAGGGCAACAGTTTATAATAACTACACACTACCAAGCATTCTTCTTCTTTTAAAAAACGGTAACAAGTAAGGCTTTGGAAAAGTTGTACGCTAAATTAAAGCCACACTATGGAACATTCCAGGTTATAGTACGCCTCCATGTCACAAGAGCTGCTAAAAGCATAAACATTGTCCTAATGCTCACTGCTACCCACCAATAATCATAGAAATATGAGAAGCAGCGTTTGATTGTAATGTATGCGGACAGTTAGCAAGAGGTCAAGTTTTCAGCGACCATTAGCATGTTCAATGTGTTAGCCGTTAGCATTTAGCCAGCAAACATTGCATTAAAGTTCAAGATGTTTTTCAGCTGTTGTCAACCCATCAACCACATTCAGGTGAGGTCAAAACCCGGTTAGAAACCATTAATGAATGTACAGACCCTTTAAGATTTTACTTTAGATAACAATTAGCGCAACAAGTGTCCTCTGAGCAAAATGCAATGTTATATTTATTTCAGCTTTTTCTGGGGTCGGCTACATGTCCAGTGCCCACTAAACATCATCTTATAATAATCTTATGAAGTAGACACTACAGAAATTATATAAGGTATGCAAGGTAGGCCATGAAACATACATGTCATACTTTAATATGGGGCCTAGCTTCCCCATTCATTTGTATAGGGATGGAGCACTCCATTTAAACAAGTCTGGGAAGGCATTGGCTACAGAAATACACATTTGTAGGGTATTTTTCCACTAATAAAAACACCTGATGGAGTGTATATGAATGCTTGGATTTTATTCTATTAATCAAGTGAAATGTTATGGAGTATGGCTTTAAGTTTTTACCAATTGCTTAATATTGTGTTGTTGTTATAAAATGTTGCCCAAAAATAAAAGTCTTGCATTTTGTTCCCTTATGTTTTAAACCAATATTACTAACCAATACTGAAAAAATGCCAAGGTAACACTACACAGAAGTACATTCACAAAAACAAAATGGATGCTTACAATATTACAAGGAACGTAGAAATATGCGGTTACTCTACTCTGCCCTCTCCTGTACTGCAACTACTTGCCGACATCAGGCTAAAGATTTGGCACAAAAGCAAGCCGAGCTAAGCCAAAGACTGGCTACTGTGGTCCTTTTAAATACAAAAAAAAAAATAATAATAATAATAATCACAGAATACAGTTCATTATGATATGTGTAACGTTGTTCTTGCGCAACAAAGAAAAGGGCACAATTGATAAAAATACTAAAACAAATATTAAGATTTGAGCAACAACTGCAGAGCCAAAAAAGGTCAAGAAAGCTTTATCTAAACTTCCACGCAAAAATTCATTGCCAGGCCAATTCAAATGGACAGTATTAACCATAAACCACATCAAGTGTAATGCGCCTATCAGTCAGTTTCGAGAAAATACCTAACGGTTTTGTTTTGTTTTGTTTTTTTTCCAGAACTTTTGGGGCTCTGAAGGCACCAGCTGTTTCACCGTGCTCAAGATACACAACTACAGTGGCTTCAGGAAGTATCTTTTTTTATTCCCGTGTAAAATTTGATACTGAAAAGGTTCAAATTGAAAATACACCATTACATAGATGCTGCAACTCCGTGTATCATGGGATTTACATGAATAGTTACTAAAATTGTAGTTTTTCCCGAGGGAATTTCACTATCAGAGTTCTCAAAAATAAAATAGAAATAATCAAAAGCAGGCCTGGATCTATAGGTTGACAAAGGGTGCACTGACACGCCCTCCATTAGTTTGTTCTGATCCAAGACTGACAAGAGGCGATCTGGACACTTTCTGAAGCCACCGCGCAACACTCGCCGTGAGGTCATTTTGCCTTCCTTCTAGACATCCTTCCCTGAACCTCCTCCGCTCAATAGTCGGTCTCTGCTTGGGCGTGGTTGTATTCCTCGTGGTAACCCTGGTAGCCCTCGTCCTGGTAGTCCGGGATGTACTCCTGGGGCTCGCCGCTAGCCCCGTTCTGCTCGCCGTCGCCCTGGGCCTTGGGGCAGTACTTGGCGTCGTAGATCTGCCGCCCCAGGCCGAAGTTCTGGCCGCTCTGGTTGGCGCCCATCTGCAGGGACATGGTGCTGTTGTCGCAGCGCTCGGTTCCCAGCTTGGGCTCAAAGATGGCGCGCCGCGTGCCCGGGGCGGTCATGCCGGCCTGAGGGAGGGAGGGAGAGTTAGACGTGGAAGACATCTGGAATGCAATACTGACAAATTCTTAAGGTGCTTTGTGATTACGAATTGTACATTTTAATTTCTCAAATATAAAATGTTAGGAGCGGAAGACGTAAAGAGAAGAGCTGCTCTTCCATATTATCCCTGTGTCAGCATAGGCTTCCTCTGGGTGTTTTACTCTGCTTTCAAACTAAAAAACATGTACAGTAGGGACCCTTCCGGAGCCAAGACCAGTGTTGGGATTTATGGCTTTCTAACGAGAGCTGAATCATTCAAAAGACTGGTTCATTTTTTCTGTTTGAAAGTTTATTTTTATTTTTAATCTTCAATAAATAAAAGTGCATCAAAAGATTAACTTAAAATATAATTTTTAATTATATTTATAATTATTTTCATTTGCAATCTTGCTGTCATTTGCTCCAAATGATACACTTGCCTCAGTTTATTTTTCCATTGGATAATGGTGGGGGGCTGAGGTTTGAGACCATACTTTCATTTTCTTTGCAATTAAAAGTAGTATTTTTAGTTGGGGATATTCCCTAGCAATCTCAGATCACATTGTAACATTTCCCAATGGAATTAACCCCTAAACAATTTTTGATTTTACTTTGTACGTCTTTAATTAGTTTTGGACAGTCCTAAAATACGTGAGTGTGGTCTCTCATGTGACCACAGCCCCTCCAGCATTGGTCCAAAATTCTTCCAAATTTGGATGAGACAAGGGGAGTTCCAAAAAAATAAATACAATTTTAGTTTTCCACTGGAACTCTCGAAGGACTGGGCTATTTGTTATTTTATGTCCCTCCCAGTGTGTGTTCCCAATCTGAGGCACTGCTGTTTTTCTAGCGTTTGCTCAGTTTGAGAGTCTCTTGGTTTGGCCATTTAACGGTCAACAAACAAAGCTAAACCTGGTAGAGTTGTAAAACAGGGCAGTAAATTCACAGGCCAACAACAAACGATAGTCATCCAATGTCCCATCACTTCGACATCCTTCTATCAGAGCAGAGATACAGACTTCCTTTTGCCAAGAAAAAATGTTTACAGCTGCTCTTTGCCATCCGGGAGCAGAATAATAGCCCCTAATGTCGCAGTTGGTGAATCAGCTGCTGCAACTCAAAATAATGTGCAATTTCCTTTCTTTCATTGCTGTTGTTATTCACTGATTGAGGCTCAAAATCTTACAGGAAATCCATAGAGTGGGCCCTATTAAACATGTTTTAGTGCCAAGGAAAACCTATGCAGACCCAGGGAGAACAGGTCAACTCTCCACAGAAATCTGGAACCTTCTGCCCAATGATGCAATTTAAAACACCAACTGTGAATGAAAATGAGCGTGGATTGTCGAGGGTGGATGCAGACTCTGGCGGCTTGTTAGTGCCCGAGGCTGTGCCAACTGCAGTAGGAACAATGGCCTGTTAATTCCAGGCCGTTTAGTGTGTAACCGATTGACCCGTCGACCTACACAGCCGAGTGGCAACAGGAATGCACAGGTAGCGTCGCAAATTACATTTCAGAAAAGAAATATCCATAAAAGTTAGTCATTTGCATTTGAACAAACGAAGACTGTGTGCGTTTGCTGCAGGGTTAGCAGGCGGGGTGAGAGAAGCGGGCGATGACAATTAGCACAGCAGCTAACAACTAGCAACGACTGAAAGCTAACTGAAACTAACAATTAAAATTACAAGTCTGCATCGATTTGATTTATTTTATGCGATAAAAATATGAAATATGAAACCACTTATTATTGAGCAAACACATTCAAATGTACTTTTCTGATTCAACAGATTTTTAAAATCACACGCGATACCTTGTTTTTGCAAACAAACTCTTCCCTGGACAAGCATTTGCATTTTGTTTACAAGTAAGTTGTTGGGCAAATGTGTGGCCACACCGTTAACACTCATCACATAACTGTTCACCACTACCAACTAGAACAGGAAAAACAAAGTGGACAACTGCATAACTGAGGCCATAAATTATTTAGTGAACCTCAGCATAGATATTGCGGGTTTAAAATACAGTCTACTACGTGAAGAAAACACTGTAAGGAGTGAAAGACTGGGCTGGTCAGGATTTGGAATCTGCCCGTTGCGCCCTGCATGCCGGTAGTGGGAATGGCACATTATAAAATAGTGCCAATGGTTCCGCGATGAACACACAGAGTGCTGAACCGCTCCCAACAGGTCCACTGATGGATTATGGGCTTAAAAAATGAGGCCGTTGTGCTTCCAGAATGATGCAACCAACTCTAGGAAATACAGCGGAGCGTTACAGCATGTACGCACAATAGTAACTTCTCATTGGGTATGAGCCCATTAGTCAGCGATTACACATCACTGATTTGTAATGCTGAAAGAATGCGCTGAGTTAATCATTGTTGTTACTGACTGCCAAGCAGTACAAAGTTTTGTACCAGCGGTGACTGCGCTTTTTTGTAGAAGTGGTGGGGAGAAGCCTCAACCCCCCAACCCAACCACCTCTTGAGCACTTTAGGCCCATGTCAAGGAAGTGTCTTTAGCATCAGGGAGAACAGGGCCTATATGGCAAGATTTCGCTATGCCCCTCATCCACACACACAAAAATCTATAAAGAAAAAAACCAAATGGTTAAGAATAAATCAATGATGATTATAAAATAATTCTGTAGCACTGGCCGCATTTATTCTTTTTAATAAAGCTTAAATAAATCATTTTATTTTCTCTCTTTTTTCCCCCTTCTTTTTCTAAGTAAAAAGCCATTTCTCAAAGTGTTTGAACCAGATGTCCTATATATTTTTTGTAGGTTTTTTTTGCCTTAATTACCCCGCCATTTAGACACACTTTGGAGATGGAACGGTCTAGTCTTCGCTTATTACTATAGTTACCATTATTTTAAACTGTTTACCGTGGTGTTACACTGCCCCCTCAGAGGCATAGGAGGACACTATGTGTTTCGGCTGTAAAGGCACCTCACGTCTCCTAAAAAAGGTGGGATTTTGCAGCAATTATCCAATTTAACATTGTGGATTTTTTTTCTACCATGCATGTTTTCTCGTCGCTCAAAAATTTACTTTTTAAGACTTAGCCTAGCCCCACACTAGCTTTCCGCCGCTCACGTGGTGGCATTAGAGTAGGAATTCCAAATCAGAAGAGTGTTCCATATGAGGGAAACACAAGTCTACCTTCTCGCAGGACTAAACATGTCAGTAGATTTATGACCTCAGACAATAGTAGGTCTCAACATCCCAGGGTATTTTTCACTCTGTAACGCTTTGCAATTGTGTTATGGATATCCTTTGTTGCAAGGGCTGTGGGGTTACCTGGCTGGCCCCCTTGTTGGTGCCCATCTGCAGGCTGATGGTGGTGTTGTCCATGGGTGCCTGGACCGGGGCTTTGGGGTCGTACAGATGCCTCCGGGTGCCGTAGGCGTTCATCCCCGCCTGGCTCGCACACTTGTTGGTCCCCATCTGGGAAGGAAAAAAAACAAAAAGTGGGTAATATTAATGACGATATGTTTAGACTTTGGTCAATGGTTGGCAATAAGAAGTGTCCAAACAGTTTGCCCTGGTCAGTAAGCTTTAACACCCGTGTGCCGTTATGTGACACACCCAGCTTTGCAGTCTTGTGGGAACTCGATTACCAACTTTGGCAGCCGTCTGCATCTTGAAATTCACAGCCGTCTCCATTTGTTAGACATTTGTTAACGCATCCTTTTCCAAGTTTTTTTCCCGTGGAGAACACGGCCAATGTGTGACCTCATAATTAAAACCCCAATAAGCTTAGAAATATAATAAGTCAACCCACCCCAGATACTAGGTGAATTTGGCAGGTGGAAAAAACTCACAATGCTAAAATCTCTTGTGTCACATTGGCACCCTAATGAATTCATAAGATCGAATGTCTAGAAAAGCGCAATATGAATAAAATATTCATTTGGATACGGACCCAAAAATATGTCACAGAAAACATTTATCTACTGAAAATGTATAGAAGGCTGTTTAGCTTCTGAGGTTCATTTAATGAAAAACTCGGCAGGTAAATGGGGAAAAATGTCAATATGAATTTGAAAATTATATTGCACATTTTCAGTCATTTTGTGTTTTTATATTTATGCATAAACATACATTTTAAACCATAATTTACTAAAATCTTTGACATTAGTAAAGATTTTTTCAGAAGGGATTTTGGATCTTTAGTAGTTTTTGAATAAGCCATTTAAAAAAAAAGGAACAGGCCACAGTTTTTCCATACTGAAATATGTTCTTACCTGAGCTTAGACGAGTTGATGCGCAACTGTCTGGTCTTTGGGCGTGCACTCAGTCACGCAAAAATAAAATAAAAAGTTGTTAGCATTTAGCCTCTCCCGTGTGTTTAGTTACATGATCCAAGTAGTTACACAAAATTACCCACGTAACCGTATTTAAATAGGGTAACCGTGGAAGAGCTTGGTCGCTTCTAACTTCAACCCTGTTTGGCCCCATAGAGGAGAGGAGGAGAGGCTAAACGCTAACAACGTCTTTGGTCTTTGTGCCTGACTGAGCGCACGCACAAAGACCAGACAGGTACGCATGCATTTTTAAAGTTCAATAAATCAGGCTGGGAATTGGATTAAATGTAAATTAAATGTCCCTCTGTTCCACACCTTCAAAAAATGTCCAAAACGGTAGGAGCTACTAAAGTGGAGATTTTGCAACAGTGGAATAAAAACCTAAATTTGGAGAGAATAAAAAGTTTGCACATGCACTAGTGGATGAGGCTGCCGCCATGCACTTCCATAAATGTCCATTTGATTTTGTAACAACGGACACTGGCCATACTACACAATAACCTCCTATCAGACTAGCGTTTCCTAAATCCTGTGCGTCTACTAGCCGTCACCCTGGGCTACTCCTCTTTAGCGTGCTCCGTGTGTCACTTTAACATTCTGCTCCTCTCTCTTTGACGGCTCCCGAAAACAAAAACAAACCCAAGGAGACAATGAGCGATTCTTCTACTGCAGCGTGCTTTAAACATGACACAACAGCACGGACAGGTATCGGGGCAGTTTCAACACGCGCCTAATCCACATGAGGCACGCACGCCGACTTTCATGCTTCCGCTTGGGTTCAATGTCTTGTAAGATTAGGCGTAATAAATGGATTTCTGGTGGTTGCAGTCTGTCTGAATTAGTGGAAGAGCTTTGCAGTCCTTTATGCCGGCGAGTTTCTTGCTGCAGACATGTGTCAAGCAGAAACATGAGGTTAAAGAAGACTGCATTTAACTTCCTCTTGTAAAAGAGTGTGGTTTTGTTTTTCATATTAAATATAACTGGACGTTGGCTATAAAGAACTTAACCTTTTGAGTGCGACAGCCTTAGAAATGATCCCAAAAGTAAAGTGCATCACTGTAAGCATTGGAAAACAAGATATTAGCATTATACTATCGGGTAACACATTTATCAATTGCACATTGACCTCTAAAACACACACATCCTACCAACTTACTTTGCTTTACATTTTAGATTGTTCCTCACAATCTCTAGTCATTATCTTGGTACTAATAACGTAGCATGTCAACAGCAAAACCAATGCCTCATGTCAGATTACACAGAACTGAGAGCTCTGTTGTCAGCGACAAACCAGCAGACAATAAAACGATATATCGGCGTCGTTACCTGAAGTCCAATGACGCACTGTCCGGCCTTCATCTTCTCCTCATCAAACATCCTCTCCTTTTTGTCCGCGTATTTCACCCCGATGTCCACCCTGGAATGGCCCTTGGTCTTGGCCTAAGGAAAGGAGAATTAGTCTCAACATCTACACGTGTGCAGATGTTGAGCGGAGCGCGGCGGTACCATGTTGGCGAGCGCGAGCAGAGTGGTCTGCACTTGTGTCAGGTTGCAGTTTTCGAACAGGTCGCTGGCCTCGAACGTGTCGTGGGGCTTCATGCCGTACACTTTGATGCCTTTGAGGAAGTTGTTCAGGTTCTCCAGCTGGCAATGAAAGCAATCAAGAGAAGAAATATAATGAACAAAACTAAAATATTAATAAAAGATGAAACTGCCCAAAGAAGGTTACAGTAAAACCTGTATGGGCCTATATTTAAGTGAACATGTTGAGCTTTTAACCATGTCAATGTGTTGTTCCATTCATGTATGTTCTGCGCATTGCCTCAAACCCTCACACTATCTGAATCTAAATAAAGCACTTTTTCATTCTTCATTCTGTCTAAATCAGAGCATGTACTGTATTGTTATGACGGGTCGCCCTATTTTGCTTCGCCGACTCCTCAAGCTGTACATGCTAAAGGCAGCAGCAAACACTTTATGCTCAAGTGCCCCCCGCAAAAAAAAAGAAAAAAAACACAGCTGCGATCCTGGTAACTGGTACATTTCTGACCTCTAACCAGGAAAGAAACCTTGGAATGTCGCTTGAACTGGTACAACATGTAAACTGGGAGGTGATCAGAGCGGGCCGAGTTTAAATTACAAAATGAAGACGGCGATGGGGACGTTACTTTTGGCCACGGTCTAAAATAAAACGTTATGTAGCACGTTGTTTTGAATCATATTTGGCACGAAGAAACGTTCATACAACGTTAGCCAACTGTTGTAGCATTAGCCGTTTTGTTTACACATGGCTGGGGTCGTGAATCGTAGTTCGGAGTAGAGAAAATTCACTAGTTGCCTGGGAAGCAGCATAATTATTTACATTTTGTCACATCAACTCTTTGACCATAGAAAATATGTTTTATATCAGCATTGAAGTGATATAAAATAATTGTGTTCGGTAAAAATGTTTGTCTATTTTACTGCCAACTGATAGCATCTTTGGATCTTTTAAAAATAGAAGTACTTTTTTTTTTACACTAACTTTGTTAAACCTATAATTGTACCTCTGATAATAACAGACAAGGGAGCTGGTTGCGTTTCCACCTCAAGGCTTGACATTAGAAAGATCAGGGACTCTTGATTTAAAATGATAAAACATGTAATACCAAGGTTAGATGTTATCAGTACTTTACAAAACATAAACATAAATAAGAAGAAAAGAAATGAACTAATCTCAGCCATTGTAATCCGTTTATGGCCATTATCCAACTATAAACACAATTGAAAGAGGCCATCGTCACATCAACAGCTCTTTCACAGAGAACCGTCTCACAGGGTCAGCCACAAAGCAGCTGTAACCTGTGTGATTCAGAAATGCTTTCAAAACGTCCCACGGTGTAAGCACACAGGAAGTCCCAGTGAAGAGACGGCCCATGTTACAATAGTATACAGTGCAGTGTCGCCAGTGACAGTCATGACCACACCTTACATTAGAAGGCAGAATGAGTGCTTCACAGGCACACGGCCAAAGTTAATGTGTTACAGATAAAGATTGTATTATTACAAGACACTGCATTGTGACTAGTTGCAATAACAGCATTCCAAACCGACTAACAAAACTTAACAATGGACAGAGTTCTCTACATTACATACTGCTATATAAAGACTTGATTGTCGTCTTCAAATTATTTCTACTATTGTTCCCATTTGATACCGTCTGTCATGAGGTGGCGCTCCTCAGGTTGACCAAACTTTGATAAATTCAGCCTTCAAAACGGCCTCAACTGCAAATCTTTTCTTCCCAAAAGCTGCTTTTATTTCTAGCCTTAGTCACGGTTCCTGATGCATAGCACACATTCCCCTGTAAATACTGCACTCTTGGGTCAAAACTGCACTCTGTTGTGAAAGTAGGGACTTTTTTTTTTTTCAAAAGAAGAACCCCCACCGCAACTGACAAACTGCAAGGAAGAGTTTCACTTTCTGCATTGTGTGCGTGCTGTGAATGACAAGCGTGTCCAAAAGGAATCAGCCCAGAAAGAGGAGTTGTTTATGAACTGGCTTGGTGCAATCATGGCATTTAGTCCCTTATTAAGAAAAACTTAAAAGGTCCCAGAATTTGGTCACTTTGAGACTAACAAGAGACATTTTACATGGCTGCCGGGCAAGTGCATCCTCATGAGCGGAAAGAGTAATGAACAAACATCTCACTGCACACCCAAAAAGGAGAAACTATTTATATAGCACCTTTCGCAGCTAAAATCACAAAGTGCTTCACAATGAAAAAGTTAATCAAAAACAACTAAGTATTACACAAATGAAAATGGAAACAATCGTGAGCCATTGTCAACGAACAGCCGTGTGTTTAAAGACTCAACAGTCGGCCACATGCAGCGACAGAGGGAGGACATTCCACAGTTTAGGAGCAACAGCTTCAAAGGACAAGTCTCCTCTGGTCTTAACACGGGTCAATGAGACAGTGAGGAGGTTCTGGCCCGAGGACCTAAGGGTGCGACTGGAGGAGTAGGGGCACATCAGGCCAGACACATATTTGGAAGCCTGACCATGCCAAGGCTCTCAAAGGCAAAACTCAGATTTGGAATTAAATTCGAAATTTGATGGGCAGCCAGGGAGTGGAAAATGGGAGTAATGTGTGACCGCCTGTAGATGCTGTTCGAAGCCTCGCTGCAGCATTTTTAAACAGGTAAAAAGGGAGTTATAATAATCTGCACCATGAAATCACCAATTCAAGAGCAGAGTTGGATCAAATTGGCAATGTTTCTCAGAACGGTAACGGGATTGGGTCAGCGGCCCAGTACCGGACAGCCCACGGTCCGGTTCTGGCCCACGGCCCAAGGGTTGGTGAGCCCTGCTTTACACAGTAACAGGTAAACTGAACTAAAATGTCTCACGGAGGTGTGGATGTGGTTGGGTTTTTATTTCCTTTTGTTCATATTTTTAGTTTTATTTTTCATTATGAAATATTCAAATCAACAAAAATAAATAAAACTGAAACAATTTGTCCAGATATGTATGCTCCGTGATTAGGGCTGAATTACTATGGCCCTTTTCACACGCCATTTTATAAACCATGAAATCATCCGTCTCGTCACCAGACTCACCTGGTACCAGTTGAGCTCGGATTCGTTGATCTTGTGCACCGAGTTTGGCTGTAGTTTGTTGATGAGTCTGCGCGGAAACAGAAAGTAAACCGCGTTAATCTCCCCCGGACGATCTCCGAGACACTGGTGAGCTCATTGTTATGTCTCGTACTTGCACAGGATGACGCCGCTCTTCAGGCCTCGCTGGAAGTCCGGACCGATGCTGCAGCCCGTGACCTCCTCGATCCACACACGCAGCTCCTCCTCAGCCTGGGGGTCGTATTTCTGCGCGATCTGGGTCGGGAGAGAGAGGAGAAAGACGGGGGTCAAAAAGGTGACGGGTCAGAGGAGAGGCACTAGCTAACACAGACCAGACTCGTTTTCAAGAAATGTTCGCGGGGTCAAGTGAGGCCACAAGCAAATAAGAGCGTTGCGTCGTGAAAGTGGAATACAATGGGACGACGCAGCGTTGGAGAAGTTCAACAAGGTATTCAACACGAGGCAGAAAACCAGTCTAACGTGGGACTGAAACCATACTGAATCTTGATCGTTTTCAGTAATCATATAGGGGGAAAAACGTTTTTTTAAGTATTCAAATGTTATAAACCTGCCCCTCTACTTACATGGCAAGAAACTGGCATATACCCTACATCTACAAAACAATCAAAAGGAAGAAGCCTGCAGTATCTGGGTTCACTTCTTAATATATCAAATAACAAGCTAGTGATGTTAAACCCTGGTTACGCCAAGAGTCCCTTCTCGGGCGGCCCTTGATTCGTTTCCTACTTTTCAAGTTCTCCGCAAGATCTGTGCTTCCCGAGGAGTGTGGACGTTTTCATTCATTTTCTTGTAGTGTAAATAGATGAGCCCTTAGTAAATGGACAATGTAGAGAATGTGTTTTAGGTCTGAAACCATCCTTCATGTGTATTTTGTACTATAACTTTGACTCAACTTAGCTGTTGTAAATGAGACTTGGTTTTCAAATTGGCCATACCTGGTTAAATAAAGGCCATTTAAAATACATGAACAAAAAGGCAGAAATACAAAATGTAAACGGTTGTGAAGATTGTCAGAATGTAGATGACTCCAGTGTTGTGCTCTGTTAAGGAGAGATGTTTCAGGTAAATGGGGGGAAAAATTATCAATTTGAAACTTTTGCTGTAGATTATTTTTTGTAGATTACAAGGTTTCCATTTGATATTTTCATATGAAAGTCTTTAATAGAAATGACTGCCAAATGTGAAGTCAGAATTATGGATAGAACCAGGTTTAAATGTATGACTTTATTTTGTCAGTTTGAGATGTGGATTAATGTCACCTTGAATTTTAGATTTTCTAGGATTTTGTGGGGGGGGGGAGAGAATCACTAACAAGCTTACATTTAATGTTTAAGTGAACTAAGCTACTTTAAGACCGATAATGTAACACAAAAACGTACTGACAGTAGACAGTAAACTCATAATGAAGCACCTTTTTATGCATATTATATTGTTCCCCCATTAAAATGTATGCCAAGAACAAACTGTCCCCAAACCTGAAAAAAAAAAAAAATATATATATATATATATATATATATATAAATAAATAATTGGTCTTGCCCCAGTGCCTCGCCTTAATCTTTCAACTGCTGCATGCAACCAGACTGTCATTTGCAAAGAACCGATTTTCTCCTATGAATTAGTCTTTTTAAAAATGCACATCCACAACTGTAATTTCACACAGTCATTTCAAAAGAAAGCAACGTCTCAATTTGCAACGGCATGAGCTAAACCTACCATTATTACCCCCGGTCCCTCCCTGCATACGGTTACACAACAAACATCCAGTCATCATTCTGAAAGTCCTTTTCACGGCCAAGACCCCTCTCACACTTATGCCAGGACTGGAGCGACGAGCGCAAATCAATACCACACCTCTGCACTTTTGACAATATCGTGGATTATCGTGGCCACGCCAAGTCGTCACCCCCCTCCCTCCCCGTTTTTAATAAGCAAGTAGCAAACAGGAGATCCTTGAGTCGCCGTACAGTTAGCTTTATTTAGGAGTAGACAAGCAGCGCTCTGTGGACCGGCTTTGGTTGGGGAAGGGAGAGAGACGGCTTTCAGAGGTGACCCTGAGTAAGTGATAAAACGCCAGCCATAACACTCTTTAAAACTATGGCAGGGCGCTCACAGAGGTACAGGGAGCCTGATTGTGGTGAGGGCAGCCAGATAAATGTCAAATGAATGGCCTTACAAGATTTGGGATAGGACTCAGATTAATCATATTCACATTGCAACAGGTTGAGGAATTAAAGTGGTCTATAAGAAGGTTGCACAATGCAAGTTTAATTGTTATAAATTACTAACCACAAAGACTTAATACATTGTCTTTTGCAAACAACCAAGTATCCTGTCTCTGAGGTCTTATGCATAAAACCAGCTAACCCTGGAGTTTGGACAAACATGTTCTGAAATGAATAGGAGTGTTGCATTAGTTTATTACATCATATTAAAATATCGTTCAAACGTTTATTTCAGTAACTTGACTTAAAATGTGAAACTAATATAATATAGACTCATTGGCCCTCATTTATCAACATTGCATTAAAAAAAAAAAAAAAAGAAGATGTATGCGTAGGTGCGATATAGGCCAGAGGGCGCGTGACATTTATGAACCTGTGTTTTCCGCTCAGATCTTATCGTACGCAAGCGCAGCTGATGGTAAATGCCACGGAGAAATCCTAGAGTCATTTGAATGAAACGCCCCAAAATATTCACGCAAGAATATACGTGAATATTTTGGGGAGGAAACAGGTGCGCGGAGAGCCGACAGCCGACCAGACCCCAACGAACCCGTCCGGACCGAAGACAGCCCTACGAGACGCGTTTCGATCATTCCCCTGACGAGAGGAGAGCGGGCGGTCAGCAGACCCAGTGCGCCGCTCAAACCCGGACTTTACGAACCCGTCCGGACCGACCAAAGCTGTGGAGCTGTCGAAGGATTTGTTTGACGCCTGGGATACTCGCCAACACGGAATACGGTCCACAGACTCAGCGCTCAAACCAACCAGAACACGGAGCATGGCCTCGCGCAGACCCAGGTGAGGCCCGGTGTCCCGGTACACGGCAGCGGCCGCGGGTGTGAGGCGGGGAATCCACACAAAGTTTGCGCATGCAGCGGTATTTTATCATTATCATTATTCAGCCCCTTTACTTTCAGTGCAGCAAACTCTCTCCAGAAGTTCAGTGAGGATCTCTGAATGATCCAATGTTGACCTAAATGACTAATGATGATAAATAGAATCCACCTGTGTGTAAACAAGTCTCCGTATAAATGCACCGGCTCTGTGATAGTCTCAGAGGTCAGTTTAAAGCGCAGAGAGCATCATGAAGAACAAGGAACACACCAGGCAGGTCCGAGATACTGTAGTGGAGAAGTTTAAAGCCGGGTTTGGATACAAAAAGATTTCCCAAGCTTTAAACATCCCAAGGAGCACTGTGCAAGCGATAATATTGAAATGGAAGGAGTATCAGACCACTGCAAATCTACAAAGACCCGGCCGTCCCTCTAAACTTTCAGCTCATATAAGGAGAAAACTGATCAGAGATGCTGCCAAGAGGCCCATGATCACTCTGGATGAACTGCAGAAATGTACAGCTGAGGTGGGAGACTCTGTCCATAGGACAACAATCAGTTGTATACTGCACAACTCTGGCCTTTATGGAAGAGTGGCAAGAAGAAAGCCATTTCTTAAAGATATCCATAAAAAGTGTTGTTTAAAGTTTGCCACAAGCCACCTGGGAGACACACCAAACATGTGGAAGAAGGTGCTCTGGTCAGATGAAACCAAAATAGAACTTTTTGGCAACAATGCAAAACGTTATGTTTGGCGTAAAAGCAACACAGCTCATCACCCTGAACACACCATCCCCACTGTCAAACATGGTGGTGGCAGCATCATGGTTTGGGCCTGCTTTTCTTCAGCAGGGACAGGGAAGATGGTTCAAATTGATGGGAAGATGGATGGAGACCAAATACAGGACCATTCTGGAAGAAACCCTGATGGAGTCTGCAAAAGACCTGAGACTGGGACGGAGATTTGTCTTCCAACAAGACAATGATCCAAAACATAAAGCAAAATCTACAATAGAGTGGTTCACAAATAAACATATCCAGGTGTTAGAATGGCCAAGTCAAAGTCCAGACCTGAATCCAATCGAGAATCTGTGGAAAGAACTGAAAACTGCTGTTCACAAACGCTGTCCATCCAACTTCACTGAGCTCCAGCTGTTTTGCAAGGAGGAATGGGCAAATATTTCAGTCTCTCAATGTGCACAACTGATAGAGACATACCCCAAGCGACTTACAGCAGTAATCGCAGCAAAAGGTGGCGCTACAAAGTATTAACTTAAGGGGGCTGAATAATTTTGCACGCCCAATTTTTCAGTTGTTTATTTGTTAAAAATGTTTGAAATATCCAATAAATTTCGTATCACTTCATGATTGTGTCCCACTTGTTGTTGGTTCTTCACAAAAAATTACAGTTTTATATCTTTATGCTTGAAGCCTGAAATGTGGCAAAAGGTCGGAAATGTTCAAGGGGGCCGAATACTTTCGCAAGGCACTGTATAAATGCACTTAACGATATTCAAATTTTACGAGTTCCACCTGTAAAATCACAAGTCTTGTAACAGAGGCAATACCAAAAAAAAGTAACTATTATTTGTTTTGTTTCCCCCACGGTGCGTTTCAGCAATACTTTTTGAAAGCTTTTGCCACAATCGAAAACGCTGGGAGTACACAGTTTAAGCCAATAAATTAATAATTAATCTGTAAAACAAGTCGTACGACAGTTGTCCAAAAAGGCCTACCAGAAATTGTTTTATAAAAAAGCAAGAAAGCGCAGTCAAAAAAACGTGGGATTGTGTCAACAAAACCCCTTAAATTTCTGGTATTGCTGGCGCATCGCATAATAATACACTAATGGAACTTTTAAATGCAAAATACTAGAGTTAGTATTCAGACCAGATGTGACCCACAGCTTGTAAGGCTTTTTTCTTTTTATCTACTTTTTGTATTGATTTTAGTTAATGATCTATGGACGATATTTGCTAGTAGAAGGCCTACCCCCTAAAATGGCGATGGTAATGTTCAATGTAACATTTGATTCTAAACTATTTTGTAGCTAAACTTCACAGTACAATTAAGCTAGCTTGATAGCCAACAAAAAAAAGACACAAAAGAGTTACATATCACTTGGAAACGCATTATAGTGAGAAGAACCACTTTCCTGATTTGAAACACATTGTTGCTTATTATTAGTTTGTTAGACAGACAGAAGTCTTCACCCCTGAATGTGATTAAAATAATTTGCCTCATGACTTATACCGCCTGCTTGTAATCTTCCCAGAAATGTATGCTATCTGAAAGTGGTTTGCACAAAGGCTACTTTCTTTCTGCATAAAATGTTGCCAAAATGGTTTTGGCTAATGCCTTTTCTGTTGTACGTAATAATGCTACATACTTACACATAATCATTCAGAAGTTAGTTTTTGTTTTTTTGGTCAGTGACACTTATCTTACAATTTTTTGCTTTCTAAAGCGGCGGCGCAGCTTTCTTTAACATGCTACCTCACATTTCAAAACCAAACCAAAAGCCAAAATGACTAGCTAGCTAACCTCTCCTCTAACTTGAATCTGGAGCATGAAGATAAGGTTCGTGCTAGCTTCTCAAACCGCAGCTAGAGCCAACAATCCTTTCTGTCCCTGGGGCCATAGAAAGCTAACCGCAGAGCTAGCCTATTATAAACACTGGCAACTGCTCTTAAAACCACGTCTGTCTTCTAATTACTTTACGCTGCTCCTTGTATTAAAAAAAATAATGGCATGCTCAAAATTGGAATCCTGCACTTTATTTTAAAAGACATAGGGAATGCCAGGAATTTCCCCCTCGCAGCATGGAAGGAAAGGGAGCCAGAGTTTGGGAGGAAAAGGAGCTTGTAAATAACAGACAATGTCGGCAGAGCTGGATGTTTCCGTTGTTGGAGATTGTAAAAATGAATGAACTAAATAGGCCAGACAGGGTTTATGGGGACCAAATGGTGGACATATTTGGAAAAAAGTTAGCATGGCCTTAGTAAACTCCGGTCAATTATCTCCGGACCAAACGCTAGCAAAAATCAGATCTAATCGTTTCAAAAGGAGTTCACCCCTAGCCTGGTGAGACCAGAATGATTCCCCTCTGTATTTTTTATCCAGCGGGGGATCAGTCTGGTCACCCCGTCCTCGTTCGCGGCTTCCGCAAAATCAATCCGTTCACGTGCAATCAGATTCGTTTATTTGCCGTGACGTGTTGTTAGCGAGCGACGTCACTCACGGGACGCGGAAGTCCCTCAATAACAATCTACGAACGATGCACCAAAGAGAGAAAGCGTGTCTCCAGTCTGCGGTAAATGACCAAAAAACACATCGACAGTAGGTGAGTTTCGTTATTCATAATCCTGCGCAAATATTAACGCAAAACCGCTAATAACAGCACATCAACAGCAGACGCCCGCCCTTCGCTGATTGGTTTACTCCGCTTCCTGTTTGCTTGCGTATCTACCGCTGTGGGAAATGGATTCGACGCAGCGGTGACCAGACTCACTGGCTGGTACAGCAGTAAGTCTGGATTTTTCCAGGCTAGTTCACCCCTCCCACCTGTTAACGGAAAAAAATAGGACAATGTAGCAGCTAATGCCAATGCTACTTCCATTGATTCCACATGAACTGGTCACTAATGGGCTACAACTCAGTGTGGAGTGTGATTGAATAATGCATGAAATTGTATTGTAATTGCCCACCAAGGAACATGGCCGCTTTTCACAAACACTCAATGCCTACAATTGTTCAATTTCTGATCAACTATTGCTGGGTTGCAGGTGACATCACGGCGTTCTAAAGGCCTATAATAATTTATAGGAGGTAACATTTTATTTGAGGACATTTTTGGTGTTGTACAGTGAGATCATGGACCCAGTGACTGATATTAATGATCATTTTTGTAATTCATACATTTTCTTATTAGCTACGACTGACATTTATTAAAACTTCCGCATTGATGGAATGAGGAACTATTGACTTTTTAAAAGTGGGATTTTCCCCATTTCTTTTTTCATACATACATACACACATACATACATACATACATACATACATACCAGAAACTAAAACATGTATTAGTCAAGATATTAACACACCAGAGTACTTTGTTGCCAGCCATATGGAAAGCCAGCGTCTTTGCTTTACCATTATAACCATCGAGTCTACAGTAATTGCTGGGTTCATACGTCAACTCAGTCTATAGCCCTGTAGTTGTCAAAAGAGCTGGGAGCAGCTAAAATTACTATTATTACTGTAGGATTCTGCAGTGTGGCTGGTTAGATACAGCCACATAAAAACATTTGTCGTTTGCAGCTGATATGAATGAACAGGATTAACATTTGGTGGATCAATTGCAATAATCGTTTTCAATATATATTTTCGAAAACTGAAATATGAACTGCTTGAACGCACAAAAGAATCCAAAGCATTTCAGGACATGTTAATACTTTATGAATATAGTCTTAATCTGAATTTTTGGGGTTAAATGTTTGTGACGGCCCTCATTCAACCAAGGAGTATAAATCATCAACTGGATTGGGTTTTGGTAAAGTTGAGGACGTTTCGCTTGTCGTCACAGAAGCTAAGAGCTAAGAAGAAGAGGAAACCAAAAACCCGGTCCAGTCGATGATTACACATCTCTATAATGGGGTTAAAATGCTAACTTTCAAGTACTGGATTTTAGTGCGACGTCAGCTCAGCAGCAGGAAATTCCATGGCTCATGAAGCTCCCGTCCCCCCCCCCCCCCACCCCACCTAGACACAGCACCCCAGCCTGAACCCACTGCTCTGGGGAGGAGACTGCAATATCTCTGCCTTACAAGGAGACCGCACCAGAATCTCAAGTGTGAAGTTTAAAAGACGCTGGCGTGTGACGTAGCATGAACGGAGGTAAAAATAGCACACGATTTGAGAAACAGTCAATCTCTGGATCAACTGGATGGAAATTGTAAAAGGATTAAAAAGACTGACAGAGGTGTGGCTCCGACCACCACCAATCAGTCCCACATAAGGAAGTAGTAGGACTAGAGCTCAAAGCATAAGGAGCCATGGTATTGACACTACAGGTGCCCACAAAAGGACAGAGTGAGGACTGATGGGAGAAAGAAACTTGTTGGAGAGGTTACAGCTGAACAAAATGTGTATGAATCATCACAATATGTGCAAGAAAACCTTCCCATACTTTAGAAAAAAAGGCTTTGAAATCAGGGACAGGGACACACACACACACACACGCACGGCAATATTGGGTGATACAATATCCGTATTGCAAGAAAACACAATATATTCATTTTGACACTTGGTGAAAAACATTATGTAGGATTTGTGTGTCAAATGTCAATATGGCAAATGGCAGTATTTGAATGAACGAATTCATTCAAACCTTGCACAATCTTTTTAATATCGTGCATCTTCGTGGGGAAGTGCATCCACGGTTCAGTTGATTTTGACTATTGTGGTTTGATTCCACAACGGGGTTAATAGTCCAAAGTTGACAGGCCATGTATAGATTACGTACAGTAGATTTTTTTTTTTATGCAACTAAAGCAGATTTTATTGTTTGGGGCTGATGGTGAAAACTGCAGCACCTGGAGGAAACCACATGTTAATTCATTTTTCCGTGGTTTCCAAAGCAGGGTCCGGGGCCCTCTGAAGTACTACAGCCTGTCCACAAAACAAGTACATTCAAAAATTATATATTTTTGAAAGGAACTTTAAAATATGTACTACTTTAAATCATTCAGCCCACACAGACATTGTTCTTTGTTATTTTATATAATCTGTAAAAGTAGAGCATTATTATTGGGGGCCCCATGGCAATTTCGGTTCCATAAAGGGACCGCACATTGAGATTGGCTGTCATATTTTATTACTCGTTTTATTTTAGGTATGTGTAAAAGAACTTCGTTGCCCCTGATCGGAATCCCTGTGATATCCCTAGAGATGCCATTTTCAATAACAACAATAACAATAATCATATTAATGATACCGCTTACTTGCCCAAAACACTACCAACACATGAACAAAGACCCCTGTACCAAGTCTCAATCACTGTTAAAAAGCTATCTCCTCCATCTGCCTGGTATTTAAAAGTGGATACGGATGTGCTCCAAGGTGTCCACACTTCACTGCATGACAAACAACTCCATCATCTCCTCAGGGGCAGCACTAAGGAGTAAAAAGATGAGGTCACGCACTCTCGTCTATGCTGCGTCTGGAGGTTATTTCGTCAACGTGGTTTACCTTTCAACAAAACGGGGGGGGAGGAGTTTGGTCAAGGAATGGAACCGTCGCCAAAAACTTCCACGAAGCAAAAAAATAATAATAGAATACCGCACCATGACGCATTTGATAATAAATAGCCTCATTACGCACGCCGCATGTTGTGTTAAGAGTCGAGATTTGCATCAGATGTTGGGGAGAGTGACACAACAACTTTCAGCAAATCGGACAACGCCCATGGTTTGTTTAAAACGTCCGTGGGAAAGTCCGTGACCTCCCTTCTTAGCGCCTTATCTGCGTAATATAAACTTTAAAGTGCGCGCTATTTCACGTTAGATAACTTTACGGCGCGCTACCCAAGCTTCCCATCGCCCAAACGCGTCTTCACTTCAAGATGGAGCCCGGGTGGCAGACCGTAGCAAAAAAAAAAAAAAAAAAAAAGGGAAAACACACGAAAAGTTAGGCATTGTTTGTAGACAGTTACCTTATTTTTCACTTCTGCTGATAAGCCGTACGCTGGTCCCTTGTTGAAGCCGGCCATGGTGGCGGAAGAACGGTAACGCAGACTTTTACGCACGGGAATTAAAATACCTAAAAAAAAGCCTCCTGCAACAAGAGTGCCAAACTTTTCTGTCTGGCTCCCTCTCAATGAACGCTCGGCTAAATAACTTCCTTTCTCTTTTACAGCCACCAATTAGAAGCGCTCCCACGGTGGCGCCCCGAAGAGTTTGCGGGAGTCAAGATGGTGCGGTGCCAAAATGAAGAGGGGCGAGAGTGTGGAGGAGTGAGAGGCGGCGGCGGGGATTTAAGAGAGCCTCATGAATATTCAGTGGAGAGGTTGTTAACATGCGAAGCGTGGCCGAGCACTTCCTAGTTACCACCTGCAGCTGGTTATGTAACTGGGTAGACTGGATTCCGAAGTTAGGTCATGTGTGGAGGCAGTGTAGACACTTTATGTTTGTGTTTTCAACATTTTGGGGGAAGTATGGTGTGTAGAACTACGGAGGTCTCCAAACAGTGGTTTGTTTGTATTGTGCAACAAAAACAAGGATTAATACAGTTCTAGAAGAAGAAGAAGATCTTTATTTCTATAGCGCCGTTCACAGACATGGTCACAAAGCGCTTTACATGAGAGCAATTGCATTCACTCCATACTCGGTGATGGTAAACTACGTTAGTAGCTTCAGTTTCCCTTGGGGGAGACTGACAGAAGCGCGTCGCGACTACACACCTCTGCGCCAAAGGTCCCTCTGACCACCACCATGCATTCACACACACATCATTCATCCTGGCCTATTGTCCTTTTTTTTTGGTGGTAGGGGAAACCGGAGTACCCGGAGAAAACCTACTAAACTCAGATTAACCAACAGAAAGCAATTGTGAATGCTGATCCGGTCAGAGTTTGGAAGCTTTACTTTATTTTTGTTTCTTTTAAAATGCAGCTGAAGACTCGGCCATTGAGACTTATAGTGGCAATGGCCTACGATTACAAGCCTGTGTAACCAAGTTTCTCAAAGCGCTGCACTGGAGCCATTATTCGGTGAGGCTGCGTTTCAGTTTCATGCAGTAAAAGGGTGGGACAGTCTCTGGGACGACGTGAGACAGGCCTCAACTTTAACTACGTTTAAGTCCAGGCTGTTTAAATAATGTCATTGTATCGATGTGTTTGGTGTTGCTGTGAGGCACATTGAGTTGTCTTGTACATGAAATGTGCCATACAAATAAACTTGCCTTGCCTTCATTCACTCCATACTCGGTGGTGGTAAGCTAGTATTGTAGCCACAGCTGCCCTTGGGGTAGACTGATGGAAGCGATGGTGTGTAATTGTCCGTGGTGTTAATGGCGCACTATGTGTCATGCTTGTGCCGAATGTTGCCGTAGGTTGTGAGATCATACTAATGAACTGACTGTGACTGTGTGATTATTTCAGTTCGTCAGAAAAATATGAAATAGGGATTGGCAATTAATTAGTTTTGATTTCACCAGGAGGTTATGAGTCAGCCCTGCAGCTTGGACAGCCTGGATTCAGGGCAACCATGATGTCCTCTCCAAAACCATGACCTATTATACACTGCCAAAAATAAATAAAAAAAACACACACACAAAATTGACAAAACGTGGGGACAACATGGAGACAAAGTTATGATCAGTTTTGCAGGTCATGCTTTCACATGAAGCATTACACTGTAGCTTTCCACTCCAGAAGCTTTAAGATTTGGGTAAAGCCAAACTGTAGAAAATGCGCTCGGTTAAGGCGGTTAAGAGGTCAGGCCACATTGTGTATAAAGACACTTGTGTTGTATCTAATCTTTACTCAAAGCAGCCTTTATGAATAATAATGAATAATACCATGGATATTTCCCTCCCCATTGATCCGTTATAAAGACAGTTCTACCCGAGCAAACGCGGAAGTAAAGCGACATTAACCCTCTCCTAGTCCCGCCCATTTCGCCACTGCTCTTCGGTCATCGATCCCCCCGCTCCACTTTTTCCCTGCTCGTCTCCGGGCGGCGATTGATATCAAAAAGTCCTTATATGGAAGGAAACGTCCCAAATTCCTGGTGGTGGGGAGTGCAGCTATCGAGGTCCCACCCTGCATTCCTGCAGGGCAGCCGTGCAGACACACCAGGCGTGCTTTCTCCTGACTCACCGCTGAGAGAGAAGTTGAACTGAAAAATGAAGTCAGCAGCAGCAAAAGGCTACTGGGCTGACGTAATGTCGAGGTTAGGGAAGGGGGCCTGGACTGTGTTTGTTAACAGCCGCCGTGCGTAAAAGGAGATTAACACGCTTCACATTTGAGAACAAGATTCTCTGCAACTCTGGCCCTCTTTAGGTTGGAGCCACTTGACTGCACTCAACTTGTGCACAAGTGCTACTCAGTACTTCAGGGATACAGTTAAAGGCCCGTTACATGAATGTTTTCATTTTGTACGGTAACATTCTGTGTGCCCCATAAAAGTACGTTGTATAAGTAGTAATTTGTGAGGAAAAACAAGCTCCTGGTGTGTGAAGTTTTAATAGAATATTAGAATATTAATGCAAGTTAATATAAAATTGGTAATAAGCTCAAATAAATGTCATGTGTTGACACCCAAGGATGACTGTGACTGTAAAAAATATCTATTTTGTCATATTTTGACTTAAAGGGTATTTCGTATACCATTTTGTGTGTGTATGTGTATATATATATATATGTGTTTTGTTTTGTTTATTATTATAACAAACAATGAAAGAGGAAGCCATTAGATTCAAATGTTGGTTGTGTCCATATGTAAAATGAAGAACATGCTTATTGTGGCCAACGTCTTCCTGTAACAAAAAGGAAATGGCGGCTGGCTCCGGAAGTTCCTGGCTTCTTTGGACTAAATTTCCATTGAAACTTTATATGTCCCTCTTTCTGACATTATTGAACACAGGCTTATTATCTATACCTCCACTTGTTTGTGTTAACATGTGCAACACCGTCCCCATTCTATCCTTTTACTATTTCTATTTGCGCCCTATTCTAAATATTAGAGCTGGCTCCAAAAACCCAGTCAAATTGCTAGCATTAACGAGCCTCAGCTAGCCAGGGTAAGCCTCACTCCCTAAGTCCATGCTTTCATTTTACAGTCTATTGTCATGCTCTGTCTGACGTGATGGTGTTGAGGTCATTTCGGTTGTAAAGCGTGTGCGGACCGAAGTCTGGCTGAATGTCCCAGTGCGTTTTATGTTTATGCGCGGGTTGTGTAATTTTGTAAAAAGCCTGAATGAAGAGTCCAGGTGTGCTCGGGCGTGACTCACTGTCTGCAGGTGGAGATGACGTCGGCAGGTGTCAGGCGTCAACTCTGTCACGGCATCATCCGGTCACAGTCACAGCCAAGTGAGTTAGCAGCTGGTGTAGCTTTATGGCGGCTCACACGTTACAAATGCTCTCACGATGCGCTGGAGGCTCCTTCGGCAGGAGGCAATGCTGGCGCCGTGCCACACAGTGATGGAGCTGGTCAGGATGCTCTCTATAGTCCCTCTGTAGAAGAACCACACAGTGATGGAGCTGGTCAGGATGCTCTCTATAGTCCCTCTGTAGAAGAACCACACAGTGATGGAGCTGGTCAGGATGCTCTCTGTAGCCCCTCTGTAGAAGAACCACACAGTGATGGAGCTGGTCAGGATGCTCTCTATAGTCCCTCTGTAGAAGAACCACACAGTGATGGAGCTGGTCAGGATGCTCTCTATAGTCCCTCTGTAGAAGAACCACACAGTGATGGAGATGGTCAGGATGCTCTCTATAGTCCCTCTGTAGAAGAACCACACAGTGATGGAGATGGTCAGGATGCTCTCTATAGTCCCTCTGTAGAAGAACCACACAGTGATGGAGCTGGTCAGGACGCTCTCTATAGTCCCTCTGTAGAAGAACCTTACAGTGATGGAGCTGGTCAGGATGCTCTCTATAGTCCCTCTGTAGAAGAACCTTACAGTGATGGAGCTGGTCAGGATGCTCTCTATAGTCCCTCTGTAGAAGAACCACACAGTGATGGAGCTGGTCAGGACGCTCTCTATAGTCCCTCTGTAGAAGAACCTTACAGTGATGGAGCTGGTCAGGATGCTCTCTATAGTCCCTCTGTAGAAGAACCACACAGTGATGGAGCTGGTCAGGACGCTCTCTATAGTCCCTCTGTAGAAGAACCACACAGTGATGGAGCTGGTCAGGACGCTCTCTATAGTCCCTCTGTAGAAGAACCACACAGTGATGGAGCTGGTCAGGATGCTCTCTATAGTCCCTCTGTAGAAGAACCACACAGTGATGGAGCTGGTCAGGACGCTCTCTATAGTCCCTCTGTAGAAGAACCACACAGTGATGGAGCTGGTCAGGACGCTCTCTATTGTCCCTCTGTAGAAGAACCACACAGTGATGGAGCTGGTCAGGATGCTCTCTGTAGTCCCTCTGTAGAAGAACCACACAGTGATGGAGCTGGTCAGGATGCTCTCTGTAGTCCCTCTGTAGAAGTTACACATAACAGAGGCTGGGACTCTAGCTCTTCTTAACTTGCGGAAAAAGTAGAGACGCTGATTAATTTTCTTGACCGGGAAATGTAGTGTGCATGGTCCAGGAAAGGTTCTCTGTGATGTGCACACCCAGGAACTTAGTGCTGGTCACCCTCTCCACTGCAGCACCGTTGATGGTTAGAGGAGCATGCTGGACCCGTGCTCTACGAAAGTCCACAACAATCTCTTTTGTCTTCTCCACATTTAGAGAGAGGTTGTTCTGTGTGCACCACATGGCCAGACTGCTCACCTCACTCCTGTAGTTTGACTCGTCAAAGTGAGTGAGGGCTGAATGAAGCGCAGTGGAGATGGCATCTTCAGTTGAGCGATTGGACCGGTAAGCAAACTGGTATGGGTCCAGGGTGGGAGGGAGAACAGACTTGATATGTTCCATGACGAGCCGCTCGAAGCACTTCATAAGAATTGGAGTGAGTGCTACATCACATTTCATTATGTGTTGATAGCATTTTTTTCGTCACGGTTTTGTTGTCACCGTTTTTTTTGTGGTCACGTTTTTGTTGTCACATTGTTTTTGTTGTCACTGTTTTTTTGTTGTCACATGTTTTTGTGGTTACGTTTTTGTTGTCACATTTTGCTTGTCACATTGTTTTTGTCACGTTTTTGTTGTCGCGTTTTTTTGTGGTCACGTTTTTGTTGTCACGTTCGCGTTTTTTTGTGGTCACGTTTTTGTTGTCACGTTGTTTTTGTGGTCACGTTTTTGTTGTCACGTTGTTTTTGTCACGTTTTTGTTGTCACATTTTGGTTGTCACATTGTTTTTGTCACGTTTTTTTGTCACATGTTTTTGTGGTCACGTTTTTGTTGTCACATTTTGGTTGGCACGTTTTTGTGGTCACGTTTTTGTTGTCACATTGTTTTTGTCACGTTTTCGTTGTCACAGTTTTTTTGTTGTCACATGTTTTTGTGGTCAAGTTTTTTTGTGGTCATGTTTTTGTTGTCACGTTGTTTTTGTGGTCACGTTTTTCTTGTCACATTGTTTTTGTCACGTTTTCGTGGTCACGTTTTTGTTGTGTTTTTTTGTCACGTTTTCTTGTAGTCACAGTTTTGTTGTCACTTTTTTGTGGTCACATTTTTGTTGTCACAGTTTTATTGTGGTCACGTTTTTGTTGTCGTTTTTTTTGTCACGTTTTCTTGTAGTCACGGTGTTGTTGTCACTTTGTTTTTGTGGTCATGTTTTTGTTGTCACGTTGTTTTTGTAGTCACGTTTTTGTTGTCACGTCGTTTTTTTATTATCACGTTTCTGTTGTGTTTTTTTTGTCACGTTTTCTTGTACTCACGGCTTTGTTGTCACTTTTTTGTGGTCACGTTTTTTTGTGCTCTATAAGGTATAAGGCTCTATATGGTTACATAATGTTGAACTGGAGAAAATGAGCTCAGTTAAGGTGGGGGTTAAGAGGTTAACATCATATACAGAGCAAACACAATAGAGGAGAGTTCCCCATTCCGACAGCATGATGGATGAAGTTGTCCTTCAGTCAGTTGGATCTGGCAATCAATGTACCCTAGTTTTTTGTTTAGTTTTTTAGTTGATTTGAACAATTCCAAGTCCCAAGTTGTTAGACAAAAAAGAAACACAATAATGCCCCAAAATGTACAAACTTTACAGTAGCCGTTTGTTTACATTCTGGTTTGTTCCGGTTGTATGAAACGAATAAATAGTTACTGAAATAGTTACTGAATACTGAAAGAGAGGACCTTTCTGATCATGTGTTTGAGCCAGTAAGAAATACAAAGAGGTATGATTCACTCGAGTCAGTAAGTAATGAACTTTATTTTACGGAAACTCAAGAGGGGGAGGCCGGCGCTGCTTGTCACACGGGTTGGTTGTCACATTGCTTTTTATTGCCACACAAGGGGACGTTGTGACTTGATGTTGTTCTTGAACATCTTCTGCTGTGCTGTTTTGTGCTTTCAACATTAAAATGAGGAGATGATCTGTCTTTTCGAGGGTCAGGCCAATTTTTCAGCTGTCTGATGTTTTTGTGTTAAAACGTGAAGGTGATTCGATTCTGAAAAATTAAATATCGCATAAAAAGCTCCAGGGCCAGGCCATAGCTTCGAATTTAAAGTAAGTGTGGCTCTTGTGGGAGGCTGTGAGCAGGGGCGGACCGGGCGTGTTTTCGTCACATTTTGTGGCTTTTTTTGTTGCTTTGTCATTGCTTTGTCGTCGTGTTTTCATCTCTTTTTTGTAGTTTTTTCTAGCAACAAAAATTCCACTTTTCCGGCACTTTTTTTCCTTCCGTTTTCATCCTCGTTTTCGTCACTATTTTGACACTTTTCTTCAAAGCTTTTTAAATTTGGATAAAGCTCAGTTAAGGGGAAATGAAATGTTTTGTTTTGGCCCAAACCTGTTTCTAGCTCTCACAGTCTCTCCTTTGTATTCAAATTAAACCTTATACTGTTCTCTGATTTTGCCCTATTTATATTATTGTACTGTGGTTTGGGGTAGTACTTATAAAAACACAGTTAAACCAATAGTATTGTTGCAAAAAAGAGCTATCCGAGTAATTCATAACGACACAAACTCATTATTTTTAAATTCAAAGGTCATGAAGTTTTGTGACATTGTTGAGTTCTGTACAGATGTTATACAAAGCAAGGTATAAATTGTTACCAAACCAAATACAAAGAAGGTTCCAAGAACGTACTGGTTGTTCTGAATTACGTGACGAATTAACTTTAGGATTCGGAAACATAGCACAACTTTGAAAAGTTTTAGTCCAACAGTTAATGGTGTACAATTGTGGAATAAACTGGAGATGGAGATGAAACGATGTCCAAACATCAACCTGTTCAAATATAAATACAAGCAAAAGACCTTTGAAATATACAGACAAGAGGAAATGCGTTGCCACTAGGGGGAGCAGTGGGATCAATTATGTGTATTTTTCCTCTATATTCAAGGAAGAGTGTTGCTGCTTGGAACGGTTGTCATTCTATTGCTCAAATTATAAATTGAGTATTAGGGTAGGCAGGTTGTGGATCTGTTGAGAGGAATCCTCCCAACGGGCTCAAAACCTTGTCTGTTAATGCACCACCCAGCATAGGAACATCATCTATAAAATTAGCTGTTAGGGCAGCTGGATGGGGGTGTGTTGGTGGGGAGCTCATTGCCCTCTTCAACTGGCCCGCTCTACACCCTGGCCTTTTAATGCACCACACTGTGCAGGGCTTACATCATACTTCACACATAACTCACATAAATAAATAATTAAACTCAATTTAAAATTATATTGATGGTAATGACAGCTGGGAAGTAGTAAGATCTCGGAGTATAATAAGTAGTAATGCCTTTTAATGCATTACACTATGTAGGGCTTTCATAATACATTATACATGAAAAAAATTAAAAAAAAGAAGAGGAAATTGTAAACAAATTGATTATACTGGGGATGGTAATGTCAACTGGGAAGTAGCAAGATCACGAAGTATAATATAGACTGCTGCAAAGTAATGTGCCTTTATAACATTAAAATAGTGTAATGTTACACTAGTGATTTTAGTAATGTACCAATGTTTGGCATTGGTAACAACTTGTAAGAAATATATGAATGATCATCATGTGTTACTTGCTCTGTACTAGACATTGTACAAGAAATGAAACAGCTGTTGTTGTGTTTTGTGCTTTGATTGTTAAATAAAAATGTTATTGTTTTTATTTTGGGGGTGGGCACTTATAAGCCTTTTGCTTCGGCCCACTCCTTTTGAGCAGACTAACTGCTCAAATAAACAAAAACTAAACTAAATTGTTCAAAGAATGTAATTACATGCACATTTCACACCCATATACAGCATTGAGTGGTGACAAAGTGAAGCGGGGGCGGTCACCCCCAAGATAAATTCCACTAATGTAGATTAAACTTCTATCATCCATTGCTCAATAAAACTATAGGGGGGGAAGACAATACAACACGGTCTGTGTTTTGCTGTGTTTATAACATACTCTGAGGTGGCAAAAATAAATGTCTTCTACAACAACAAAAAATCAGGTACCCAGCTTTAAGGCGAAAATTGAGGGGCCAGACTGGTGGCCCTAAAACCAGTGGCCCCTCTGTGCTCCAGAATGGACATATGGCCAGTCCGCCCCTGGTTGCGAGTGTGTGACAACCAGCCCTAGTATCCCGTACATTTTTAACAAATTGTACTAACCCTCTATCGCATTTTTATGAACAAAACATATTCTTGTTTCATAAATCTCAGTGAGAAAAAGTTAGTTATGGTAACTTCAATTTTAATCGTTCAATGGGAAATAGCCCATGTGAATTTCATACATTATTATTAGTTACTTTATTTTCCCTAAACACTTTTCTATACTTGAGAAATTATATCTGGTAGCCATTCTGCACAAAAGATTTAGTTTCAACATTATAACATTATTTCAGTTTTCTCGCTTTAGTCTGTACAAGAAATAATGTTTGCATACCGAGGGCCTCCTAAAATCCTGAGGGTAGAGAATGTTCTTGTGCAGTAGCCGGAGGGGGCCGTCTGTCCACACTTGATTTGTCACACTTGCTCATATTACTGTCATCACTTCACAGCCGGGGAGAGGCTGTGGACCCTCGATGGGTGCAGGGCTCCCTCTGCTGGCACAAAGGCTTAGTGCAACGATTAGTATTAGTGTATCGCGCAAATAATCGATATTGGGGGATTCCTCGTTAGCAGAGGTGGGGAGATTAGCCAAATATGTACTCAAGCACCAAATAGCCAAGAAGTCAATGGCAGTGACCCAAAAATGACTGAAGTAAATGGAGAAAAAAGGGTACTTGAAATTTTAATTTCACTCTTTCCTCAGATGTTATTTGGTCCTGGATGTAGTTAAAGTGCAGAAACAATTAACTTAAAAGAGATATTAAAACATGAGTTTTATAACTAATAATAATCTAGCCTCTTGTACTTTGGATTAGAGATGTATTTACTACAAATTAAATTCAGCTATGAAGACTTCAAACAACACCAATTGCAACTACAGCGCAATGACAAAGGGGTTGGCATAGTTGAAGAATCATATTTTATTTTCCAAACAATTGAGAGATGTTAAACACTGAACAAATAAAGATGCCCATTAAGTCCAAACTCCAGATTTCTTCCTCCTTCCTTTTATTGCCAGCTTGTTTCAGAATTGTGCGGTCCACCCCCCTCTCCCACATTGTCTCCTCTTCACCGGAGATCCGATAGTCAACTAACTCTGTGCATATACCGCAGACGGATTGATTCAGACACTTGCACAAAAAGAAAGAAAGAAAGAATTCCCATCTCTTGAGGAGAACAGACAGGCGGGCAGGCAGGCGTTTTTCCAAAAGCAAAAAAAAAAAAAAAACTAGCTTAACTTTTTCACCAAGGCACATTGGTAGGGATGTATACATGGAACAGCAATGGAGGCAGAGATGGGGAAGATGAATAGGGATGCTACTTGAACAGCTTCCTATCTAATATTGGAAGAACTTCACAGAGACCCCATTGAGAGAGAAAAGCCAACAATGTTGTGTCCTGGAAGTGCATTAAGAGGCGGCAACCCTGTACATTCGCAATCAAATGGAACACTTTTTTTTTTCTCTTTTTGGAAATATTTCAAAAGGCAACTAAGATCTAGAGAGGAAACGGTAGCATTCCAAATATGACAGGAGTTGTATGAAGCACTTGTGGATAGAAAGTGTATACATTTGGCGTTTCCATTTCAATCTGTGTCACTGCCATTGCTGTAATGTTATAAAATAGCTAAATGTTATTGCCCCAGTTACAATAAAGTCTATGAGAATAAATGGGAGTAGTTGTCATGGGAACCCCAGATCAATATGCCCAAAAGCCATCGTCTAAATTCGCCTATTGAGTGCGACGGCGTACGCTCTGGCAGTCCAACTGGCACAGAAGCAGCACTGACGCTAATTGAAATTGTGAATTTTGTTTTACAACACTAGGAAAACAAATGTATCCTCATCTTTTTAATTAGTTAACAGATTCAATGGTTCTCTTTCTACATAAAATGTTTTTCTTAAATTAGAAAAATATTCTCTAACGTAATTGTTAAATTTTTATTCTAACAAATTCTAACACGGGTCTGATGCAACACTTATCATATGGGGCATACTTGACGAGGCTCCGAGCTACTTGCCGCAGCTTTC
This sequence comes from Proterorhinus semilunaris, assembly GCA_021464625.1. Taxonomy (NCBI): domain Eukaryota; kingdom Metazoa; phylum Chordata; class Actinopteri; order Gobiiformes; family Gobiidae; genus Proterorhinus; species Proterorhinus semilunaris. The sequence continues at coordinate 6,941,166 of CM038358.1, read as the reverse complement.
CCTTGTGTCCTAATTATTTTTATACTGCAGCAATTAAGGCTCTGATCACCCACTGATTTTCACAGACAAATATTTAACTAGTTGCGATAAGATTTTTTTTAACATGGTGTAAAGTTTGACTTTCCATTTCCTAGGTTGGTTAGGTGGCAAGACGATGATGAAAATGGAAGAGGCTTGTACAGTATGGCCCTGTTATCAAAATGTAGAATCGTTACTTGGTAAACCTTTAATAAAGTAACAAAAGGGAAGCTTCATTTACCACAAATCTTTTGTTTGTTTATACTTAAGGCAATACATTCTGTAATTCCCATTTCAAATATAGTTAAGTGCATGAAACAAACTGAATGGCATTTCATAATCAATTACTAATTCAGATTAAATTTTGTACCAGCAATGAATACATTAATGGTGTTGAAAACGTGGGGTTTAAATGTGTTTTTGCTTCAGATCGGTTTGCTTCTCTACACCAGTAGTCCACAAGGCCATACAACTCCTCAAAGTAAAGTTGAACTACTTTGCATCAAACTAGTGATGATTAGCTGTTGAGAACATTTCCTTGAAGCTAAAGCGAGGTATGGAATGTTTTGCCCAAATGCATCGGCCAATGCAAAAACATGGCCGTGCCCGTTACACGCAGAAAATCCGCTCGACGACAACGCAACTCGAACAACGAGGAGGAAGCAAAAAGAAAATCTGCGTTTATGAACAACCCAAAATAAATAAGATGCATTACATGATAACATTTGATAATTTACTCTGTCACATAAAGCTTGGGTGACTGCCTCGGGAGCGCCAGTCTCATTGTGTATGGATGGGTTCAGGGCACCAACATGGTGTAGTACAGGTTGGCTAAACCCCAACCTTCCCCCAGTCGCAGCTTAAGTTCCTCAGCAAACAAAAGACAGCAGAAGAGGACAATGGCACTCAGAGAGACTCTGTGGGAAAGTTAATCATTTTTAAATGTGACCATGTCTTGTAAACAGGTGTTTACTTTGTGTGCTACGAAGCCATTGTAATACTAGTAACAGTTTAATGGTAGGTGAATTTGTACAAGCTCATTCATTACTAAAACAACAAGTGCTGTGACTGCCTATGTAAGAATGGCTATACTGTTTTTAAGTTATTAAAAATAAATGTTTTACATGTTATTGTGCACCGTTTCCCTACTGTTTCGGAACACCACATTCGGCTTCATGCTTTGGACCAAAACTATTACTGGAAGCACATTTAGCCTAGTTTAGTTTTTGTGCGTCTTATGCTACTAGAAATAGAAATTTTCTAATAGAAAATTAGAATTGATATAGAATCACTTGATTGGATCATAGATTGAATGAGTCTCCTTCATAGTCACAGCCCTTAGGTCAATCCAGAATAACCATGTCCACCTCAGTGCCCTTTATTTTAATGGCAGCATTTCTGCTACAATGGCCTAATCTTTCCTGTGGCTATTATTTCGGGGGAGAAAATAACAAAACAAAAAACAGCCCTTAAAATTACAAACTCAACTATCACTTTTTTTTTATTTCTCATGTTTACCACAACATTTCAGATCGGCAGGGCGAGGCAATCGTGGGGGCCTGGGAGGAGTTAGCGTTCCTGCTGTAATATCCAAACTCACAGTGGACAGATTAACTGAGTAGAACCCCTCAGTCTAGGCAAACGTACGGCAGGATGTTGAGTCTGCTCTCGTCCCCGTGTGGGTCTAATGATATGCACTCTGTCCAGTCGTACCACTTGCCCTGGGTGTCATAGCACCCATTGACCCCGGGCCAGTGCTGCGTCTGTATCCTGTCCATGTCGTCCTCTGTAAGGGGCCGCGTCACCCCAGGCAGCTCCTCCACAGGCGGGCTCAACTGTAACGCATGCATGTGCCTGGTCTCTGCCGGGCCTTGATCCTCCCTTTTTAAGTATTCGGACATGAAAAAGTGTGCACCGGGAGCCTGCACTCCAGACGACGTCAGCACGTTGCTCTGGAGGTTTAGGTAGGACTGAATGAACTCGTTCGTGGACAGCTCCTTCCAGTTGGTTTGATGGAAAGGGTTGGGGCCTTGGGGGGTGGTGGATGTGGTGATTGTTGTTGTCGTTGTTGTGGAGGGTACTTGGGCAGTGTTTTCAGTTCTTTTTTGGGGTTCTGAAACTATGGTTTCCTCAGAGTGAGTCTGTTCTTTATGGACTATAGGTTTAATCTGCCCAGTGACTGGGTCAAAAGTCAGTCTGCGTTCTTTTAACCGAACTGGTTTACTTGTATCTTCTAATTTCTGACCATCTAAGTTAACAGAGTAGTCCCTAGGGCGATATTTCCTTCGTTTATGCTCTGTGCTGTGTTCGGTTTCCTCAGAAACAGTTGGTCTGAGCTGGTCCGGTGATGGGGAGACCGTAGGTGATTCCAAATGCGTGTCCTGTAGCGAGGCCTCTGAACACCAGTGTGAAGTAGAGGACCTATACGAAGATTGAGGCAGTCTGTCGGTGAAAGTGGGCTGGGATGGGGAGGGCACAGACAGTGGGGAGTCAGGCGACCCCTTTAGTGCATAAGAACCAGAGCATTTGACGTCCTGCTTAACGCTCCGAGGGCTGCGGGCCTGATAGTACCCCCCACCCCCACTGTCATCCAGCCTTTGGGCCTTTTGGGGAACCGAAGCTTTGATCAAAGAGGAAGTGCTAGGTAGCTTGGCCATGCCCGGTGAACTAGGCCGAGGCTTTACCGCATTTACAGGAATGCGACACATTTTATCATTGTCCAGGTGCTCGAGCCGCAGTCCGTCAGGCGATGGGACCACCTCCTGCTCCTGTCGGTCCGGGCTGGCCAAGATGCCATTACTGGGTGGTGGAGACAAAGAGACGTCAAAAGTAGACAGTTTGGACATTTTTTCAGGTATGTGCACCCCACTGTCCCTGTTCTCCGCTCGCCGCTTACGGCTCGATTTCTCTGCTTTGGGAGAGTAGGTGTTGTGCACATCATTTCGGAGCTTGACTTCCGGGACCGCTTTGCCTGTCAATGGGATGTCCTGTGGGGCAGGGTGAGAGCTGCCATTGGTGGATCCAGGGGCAGCACTGGGAGCTACAGGAGCACCTGGTTCAATCAGCTTCTGCCAGTTCCTCAGGAGCTTCTTTGCCCGTTTAGCAAGGTCTTCATTCTTGGTTTTCTTCCTCACGTCATTAATGAGCTTTCCTAATCGGGTTTCCTATAAAGAAAGAAAAACAGTGCATGAACATCTTACACCTACCCCAGCAGGCAAGCATGATTGTACATATGGTCCTGGTGGTACCACTATATACCACACTATAGATAGAAACAACCACACGTTTTGACATATTTTGTCTTAACGAGCAAGCTCATTACAGATACTCATGATGACGCTCTAATATTCTCAAAGAGGAGCTTAACCTCACAGCTGCTGTGGAGAGAAAGTGAAGCTCAGAAAATATAACTTTCGCATTCGCATGAAGACACTATATAATGCCACAGCTAGAGCCATGCCCAGATAATGAGATGTAAAACATTGTAAAACGATAGTGTGTGTGGAAACAAGTGGTAAACAAGGGACTTACCTCAAGTGCTTCTTTGGTGATGGGATACTTCTCCAGACAGGTAATGACCTCCAGTACTGCCACCATGTTGCATATCTGGAATGACAAGCATTTAAAAAGATTTTTCTCACGCCTTAAGGCTAAAGTGATATTGTATAGCTCTTTGGATCGAGCAGCAAAGACTTCACTGCTCCATGAATTATGGTTTGCACCAGAAGAGGTGGTCTCAATTCAGAGCAATGTTTGCTCTGCATGAACTGTAGATGGAAGCCAGCTTGGCAGTAGTTTGGACTCTAGGCTTAAATGCAGGAAGTGACATGCGTTTAATCACCAAAAGAGACCAAGGAAGTCACATCTTCAGGAAATGTCTGACTATCCGGCTCGAAAACCAGAAGTTATCAACTCACGTCCAGTGAGTTGATGGAACCAAGTGAAGACATTAATTGCAATCGTAATTTGCAAGCTACTGCATAACAATTTAAAATGAGAAAGACTTAAACACACAGTAGGAAGTTGCTCTTGACTTCAAACATCAGTCTAGTTAGGGATTCTAGTTGATAGAGGAAACTCGTCTGAATATCCTAATCTGAAGAGTCTTAGTACTGCAGGTATTTTTTATAATGCATGAGTGCACTGACTAAACTGCTCACCTCAAAGTCGTTGTGTATTTAATCAAATCTAATTTATAAAATGACAAAAAAGCAACGTTTATAATTTAAGTATATCCTTACCACAGCATTACTGAAACGGTTTAAGAAATAATAGGCCTACATGACAGTGCCCTTATCCATGTGCTACAGATCAAATTAAGAATGTTTAGAAGTACTTTTATGTACAGAGGGGTTATTCTCAAGAAATAAAATATTAATTATCCTGGATTCTAAAATATAATGGCTGAATGCAAGAACCTAGAAGTGTCATGTCCAACTGTCGCACACGAACAAACGTGGCATTTGACGCAAAATGCAGCGCTCGTTTGTCAAAGGCTTCACAACAGGAGATATTGGTGTTAGGACATAAGAAGAACGATTCAATGTCACAGTCTTGCATATATTAGCATCGGCTTCTGCTCCCGTTGATCCAACTTGAGAAGTAGTCCGACTCAACTTTAGCTGCTAAGGCTAAAGTTAGCCGTATAGGGTTAACACGCATCCATAAAACGAAGCAACAATGATGAAATATATGTCTAAGAAAGTCGACGGGCCGGTATGGGAGACTTTTCGGGTACTGTATTTTATGTGACAGGTTCAAAAGAGGTCACATATTTTGACTAGCATGTGCGTTGATGCTAGGCTAACGTTAGCATGCTACTCGTAGATTACAGTAAACTGTAGCCTAACCAGATATTATACATTGTTGTGAGATTGCCAACATTGTTATGGTTAGCATTAATTTAGCCATACAAAAAACGAGAACTTCAAGTAGTCGTACCTCCCACATGTTGTCAGTTTAAAAGCCGGAACATTGAAATTATTGTTTTAAAAATATGTATAGGTGGTCCCTTTCGGAAATACTTCTAAGGTTCAAAGTAAGGTGAGATAACATTCTGCTCTTCAAATGGATATATTTGTATCGTAGCACACAAATACTGACAACTTTAGACAATTCAATTTCTGTAATTTAATAATTACAGTTTGACAAGAGATTTTTTTTTTTTTTTTTTAGTTTGACAAGAGATGTTCCGCAAACATTGAAGGCCGCTGACGGGCTGAAATCATTGGTTCACAACCAATCACATGCCAAAAAGCAGCCATGACTTTTTTTTTCTGGTAAGCGATCTCTCCCTGAAAAAGCATTTCTGACTGAACGCTGTTGCTAAGTTAGCTCCAAGCTGTCAACTCCAGAGACTTCTTATGTCGACGCTTTTACAAAAGGCTCAGCACAAGATTTTAACATTAAAAGTGTACTGTCAGAGCTGCGAGGATACATAAGTTTATTACACTGAAGTAGTATGCCTTCAATCCAAAGATGTAGTGCAATAACTTTAGCTCTCATTTGTCTCACAGGGAGGAATTTGCGTTGTTGCAACACCAGGACCATTAACACTGTAGTAGATCACATTAGGGGAGATACACCACCGAATAAACGTACGTGTCGTGTATGTACCACCTGTAAAGAATGTGAAGCTGCTAGTTAGCCGATAGCTGCACTCACATTGCTCTGACTGTCGATGGCCTGCAGCAGCCGGTCCTTCATCTGCTGCGGGGTTGCTGGGACCGTGCTCATTGCCTGTTCGGTGCGGTCCGGAGGATGGAGGGAGGAATCCCCCGAAATCAAACCCCCGGAGATTATGGTCGCTCAGAAGCCGCGGCGGTGACACGTCAGGCGCCCGAACAGCATATTTTGAGTCGCCTAAAAGCGAGACGGCTGGGTGATCTCACATGGACACTGGGCTGGCCGTGGGCTTCTGTCGGCGCGATCCTCTTCTTCAGCCCCGGATCAACCTCGGCTACACGGCCCGCTGCATGACGGGAAAGTACGCACACAACACACTGACGTCAGCACGCACACAAGGAAATATATTCTATAAATATATTCTATATTTTATTATAAAATAGTTCACCGCGGGGTGTGTGCCTCTGTTGAACGATTGTGCATTTAGGCGCCACATCTGATATGGCTAAAGCGTTAATCTCTTATTTTTTCCAGTTGAGCTTTACCCAAATCTAAAACTTTTTGAACAAGATGTCAAAACAGCAGACAAATAACATTAAACTAGCGACAAAACATAATGAAAACGTGATGTAAAAGCGAAGAGAGCCACAAAAAAGCCACTAAGGAGTGAAAAAAAAACGTGACCAAAAACCGACAAAGCAGCAATAAAAGAGCAACATAAACGTGACCAAAACGCAACAAATAAAGCAACAAAGAAGCAACAAAACCATACTGGAAAAGCAACAGTAACACAATAAAAAAGCGCCAAAAAGCAAGGAAAAAAGCGATGAAGAAAGCAACGAAAAATGCTAAATACAAAAAAGAGACAAACACAAAAAAGCTCCAAAAACTTAGCGACAACGCAACTACAAAGTCACCCTCAGTTTTGTAAGTCTTAGCTTTCAAAATGGGCATTACACTGGCCTATAGGCTGTAACATTTTAGATTGGTGTAAAGCCGAACTGGAGAAAAAGTGCTCGGTTCAGGTGGGGATTAAGAGGTTAAAGCTGTAGGAGTGTGACCACTTATATAGCAGAGAACTGGGACCTGATGAGCATTTTGGTGGAAAATGAAGGGACTGAGAAAGAAACTATTTTATTTCTAAATGAGAGACAGGAAGTGGTCACCCAGGTCTGTACTTCTAGCTAAGACATTGCAGTTTTATGATGAAGGCCTTGAATATATCACTAACCCATAACAATGTTAGACAGCAACACAACATACATAAAGGAATAACTCAGTCATTTGTTAAGTATTGCTATTGACCAGCAGATGGCGCAAGAGCTTTAGAAAAGAATCAGTTCTCACCATTGATGAGTCGAGTGTGCAAGCATCTTATATGATTAAGATACTGTATATTACAACATAGACAAAACACATCAATACAGCTTGCTATTAAATGAGGTTGTAGTGAAACTTTGACCAAGTGAAAGTTTTGAATAATATCTTTTCCTGAGTTCAAAGAGATTTTTAAGCCAGCAGAAGTACAGTAAGTGCGCGAATGTAATTTGTTCCTGTAAGCCTGCCATCAGCTATTCCTCCTCCATCCCACGAGCAGAATGTCCAGTGTGCTCTCTGCGGGCTGTGAAGTGGGCTCAAACTCAGACGTTATCTAGCTATTTGAAATCATCACTGAACTGACTATTTAGGAGTTCAAGGAATCCATCCATTTTCTTCCGCTTTATCCAGGGCCAGGTTGCGGAGGCAGCAGTCTGACCAGAGATGCCCAGTCTTCCCTATCCACGCAAACTTCTTCCAGCTGTTCTGGGGGAATCCCAAGAAGGCACCAGGAATCTCAATCTCAATCCACGTCACAAATATTACAATTGGATATTTTCCTTAAATTGTGCCACCCTGGTCATAATTGTTACTCAATCTAGATTTTCAAACATAAAACGTGAACCTTTTTTTTTTGGTTTAGTTTTTGAAGTATCATACACCGCACGATGGAAACATTCACAAGTACTTAGTTAGATATACTTCTTTTAATGTCATTTACAAATCAGAATAATGCAAAGGTACAAAGACAGAAGCCTCCACAAGAGAAAATACATTAGGTTACGGTTCAAACAGAAGCGTATGCCATCTTTAAATAAGCGCACATGTACAGGCAAACTCAGGGTCTTTTGGTCCAATTCAACAACGGCGAAATTAGAAAACACAATTTCTGAAGCTGTCGTCTTAAAGGGTTTGCTCAACACAAAAAATGTTTGCATATTTTTTGAGCGCATGTCCCCTGCTGCAAAGTTCCGTGTCACGAGACAAAAAACGCGATGCAAATCCTATACACGGCAGTAAAACGGTAGCCTGGCCAGCCCAAACAACTTCGCGGTTTTCCTATTCTGCACGAAGTCGTACTGTCTGGGAGCCGGTGTTGATTTGCAAACTTGTGAGAAAAATGATTAGGTTCCCAGACCGACGATCCTGCTTTAGAACAAGAAAGTAGCAGTGGCTGGCTGGCCGGGCAACTCAAATGCACAGAATAACCAAGAAAGTAAATACAGGAGAATTTAGCTGCCACTGAATGAGGTTACTTGTCCTCGAAGGTTACGCACAAACAAGTCACGGACCTGATAAAGATGCTGGTCCGATTCTCGTCCTGATTCTCTTCTGCAAATGAAACATATACTATTGAACAAAAGTATCGACATGGTGTGATTGACATTTAGTGACACACGGTACAGTAGACTTCTGCTTTCCAGTAAAACTATCAGCCAGGGTATATGACACTTTACAATAATACATTCAATAACAATGGGTCATCACTAGCCTGGCCAGCCAGACTACACGCTTTTCCAATTCTTTACAAAGACGTACTTTTGAACAGAAACAAAACGCGAGAGTGGCTGGCTGGCCAAGCTCTGTCATCTCTGGAATGTATGGCTCTTATGCTGCCTTCCATTTGTCCTCGGAAGCTGGAAGTAATTTTATCTGAATTACTGTACGCTAGTTGTTAGAAAGTTTACCGACAATGAGACATGTAATTGAAGATCTTGTAAAAGTCAACCAAAACATGAACATAATTCACTTATTACATGTAGTGTGGTTGTGTCACTTATTTTATTAAATATTGTTATAAGTCAATTAGAGAGCGCACTTTGCTTTTGTTGTCATTAGCCCATGATGGACGTTAGCAACATTAGCATCACAGAGCAAACGGTTTAAACCTTCGGGGACAATTGGAACCATTAATCCTAAACTAAAGAGTAAAATAAAAACATATCGTTTTAGACAACTGCACAGCACTGACAACTTAGTGATTACAAATAGCACTTGCGTCATCTTTAAATTAACATAAAAAATAAAAAATAAATCGAATAAAACCATGGCCTGTCTCATTTATGGTTCCTTGAGACTATAGCTTTGGGGTGGCTAATGGAGTTAATATTAAACTGATAATCTATTTGTTTGACATAATCATTACATGGTGAAGACAAACACAGCTGTCAATCTGAACTGAATAACACTCTATTCTAAAACACAGAAATGTACAAAGCCTGTCTATAAAACCTTTAAAACAAAAGTTACAAAAGGTGGGGTATTGCACAAATTGAAAGCACACAAAGAATATAGCAAAAGACCAGACAACAGCTTTTACAAATGTCCATAAAAAGCTGATTAGACTCACCATGCACTTAAGGTGGACAAAGAAAAGGGATTTCTGAGTGTGAGTCCAGTTGTTTTAATTGTCACAAGACGCAAAGGGACAAAAGGCAAAGTACACAAAAGAAAAGACGTAAACAAAAAGCATATATTTGCGACATTAAAAAAGTAGTAAGATTAGCAGTTCTTAGTCTGGGTACAACACTACACTGCTTGTTATGTTAATGTGATTAATTTATAGTGGATTTAGGAACTATTCTTCTTTATTTATCCCTATGTTGTTATGTTGGCTCATATAGAAGCTGCATCAAGTCTAAAGTCTTTATACTTAAAGTCATAATTCCTCATAAGATATCTTATATTTTATCTGTATTCTTTGATTGCACATTTACATTTGTTTAGTTTTTTTTTATTGCACATTTTCCCAAATGTCTCCACTGGGAGATTAATAATGTAATAAATACCTTATTTCATTAAGAGCAATGGAATGGGCCTGCAGTTGTTGTAATGAATGTCCCATTTGTCCCTTAAAATGTTTTCATATTTTTCTGCAATTTTTACATTTCTATTTTTAATGTATAACTGTAAAGTGATTCTTATGTAATTTTACCAATAGAAAAGTAATATTTAGAGTCCCCGTTTCAGTCTACTATAATAAGACTTATTACAGTTACTCTGAGTAAAGTACTCACTGTGAGTAAATCAATAAATGGTAAAAACAATAATGTCCACAAACTGTATGAAAAAGCTAATAAAGTCTGCATTTTGGTTTACCATATCTTCAGAATTACAACAACAACAAAATGTATGATGCATTCTTTGGACATTTTATTTTGTGTTTGTCTATTGGATTATGTTACTACAAAAACATAAATCAGACTTTATACTCACATAGCTATTCATTGCTCAAAAAAATAATTTTAATAATGTATTATTTTATTTCTACTTTACAGTAATGTTGCACTTCTACCCACTTCTGATTAGGAGTACTCTAGTTCATGTTTAGGCTTTTGAGGAAAGCCTAAACAGATTTTTAACAAACAAAGACCTCGTTCATAAAACTCCAAAGTAATAACAGGTTTGAATAGCAATAGGGCTCCTGCAGATGTTGTAATATTGATGATGCATGGTTTTATAATGTCCCCGAGACGAAATCAAATCACCCGATTTTTATCCTTTTATAGAATTTATAAAATTTAGGAAAAGCACCGGAGGGATAACAAAATATTCTCATATCAATTTGACTTTTAAAAATAACTATAATATATATATATGTTTTTTGTTGTTGTTTTTTACATAAAGGCAAGTTTAGTCAAAGATGGGGCAAAAGGTCCAGTGCATGTACAGTAACAGTCAGACGGGTTTGGTTCTCGAAAGACAAAGCCTAAATTGCTGGATGAACAAACCAGAACTTTTTTTTTTTTAAATAATTGATAGTAGAGGTGCACCGATCTGATTGGTCACCAACCATGATCGGCCGATCACAGCCTAATCTTTGTGATCGGTGAAATGCGCCGATTAGATGAGTTGATCAAACGTAGATTTCACAGACGTTCTTACAGTAGATAATCTGATGAAAACTCCGCAGTATAGCGCCGCTCTAAATCTAGTTTTAAATGTAATTCGTGGCTCCACAACAGCTCTGGATGTACTGCTCCGCTGTACACCTCTGCGCCGGGCGGCTCTCCTCCTTTCCAGACTGCAGTGTAACTAAACAAAACAACCACAGAGCTAGAGCTACGCTTTAAGACAAAGGCATAATAAAGGTTCGTGACCATAAAATATCAGGGTATGGGACTTCTAACAGGAGGTGAAGGAGACGATGTGCCATTATTTACATTTGCAAGTACCGCATGACTTCACATGTTTGTAGGTGATACAAACGGGATATTTATCACAAAACCGTGCCATCTGAAACGCACGTGAAACTACGATCAGAGGCAGAGGTCATTGTCCTGTCTTATTTCGCTGAGAAAACGTGCTCTTGAGTGCTGAAGTGTCACTAAATGGCTGCTAGTCAAAAGTGAAAGTAAAACGCGTATGTGTTTGGCACCTCCTGTCACCCCACTACCATCCATAACTACGAGTCGCAAAGTAAGACAGGGATTTGATTGGCCGAAATAACACGCTCTATAAAAAATAGTTTACTGTAAACTAAAAAAAAAAAAGATGACCATGAGGAAAATTCTGTAAAAGAATAGGCGATAAACCAATACAGCATATAATAATATCAGAAATAATAAATACTAATAATAAAGTTGGAGATTAAACAGGACAATGTAGATTTCTAGCTAGTACAATATTCAGACATAAATATTGAAAATAAATTCACCCAATAAAACACACACATTGAGAACAGTCCAGTATTTGTCACTGTTAAATTATGAATCAGAATAATCAATTACAACCATGTGATCGGATCGGTGCACCTCTAATTGATACACAACATTAATGCACAAGATAGAACAGCGCACACCACCGGTAACAAAGAGCCGAGAGGAGGAATATACAGTAATGTAGTTCTTACAGTAGAAGTGGGCTGTATAGAGAACTATAGGGCCAGTCCACATATCAGAATTCAACTCTTCGAATTCCGAAGGGTGGGACTAACAGATGTAAGACTTTTACTAATTTTGGTATAAAAATTATCCTACGTGGCCCTACTTTTTTTTTATTTTGGTAAAGTCTACATGTTTTTTTGAAGGTAAAGTCAGTAAGGCTGGATCAAGATGCCAACTACAAATCGGAGGGCACAGACTGCATTAACTAACTTACTTTTTACACCATACAGCCCAGCTCTATGTACATAAATATGCAGATTCTTTTGTGAATCATTATCAAAACACTACCCCAATACAAGCACATAAAAGAGAAAATGAAGACACAACATAGTGAGAACAAATGTGACTAAATACATTCTGTTGCATTGACACCATAGAGGCATTTTATCTGCCTGCAAAGCGATCTAACTACGGAGGTCACAAAGAGCTGCCCTCAGCCTTCCTCAAAGTATCGAAGAATTCAGACATGGCACCATCGTCGCGTCGCAAGTAAATTCAGGCTTAGGGTAAATTTTCTCTTTTACATTGTTTTTGTTTTGTTTGCATAGATACGCTCACACTAAATGCAATCACAATCTGTACAGGTCAAATATAAAACAGAAGCTTGTAAACATACGTTTCATTGCAGATGCATCTTTTTCACCATGGACTGTACAAACATGGTGGTCCGGTGAGTGCTCCGTTGAGAGAACCAAGCTTAATATATGCCATGTGTAAATTTGAATGAAAATGGCAGTATCTCCACAGGACAGTAAGCATTCTGCAACCAGTTAACTACACCGTGAGAAGGAAAACAACGCATGGAACATAATGTGTGCAAATGAATTGTTTTATGGACATCAAATCATCTTTTTTTTTCAGAACGAGTACCGTTGCAGAATCTGATTCTAATTCTCATTCTGATTCTGCTACCCAATCGGGACAAACATAAACAAAAATGCAGGAGAGAGATACACATATTCTTGCTGGAAATACTAAATAGTCACTATTTTGAGTTTGTGTCAGCTAAAGACTTAATAAGGTCCGCTGCACACTCTGTACTGACATCAAAGTGTTATCTTGGTTCAAAAACACTACATCCAATTTAGACACATTTGGAGTTGCAACACGGCAGTCAAACTTATAGAGATATTCCCATCAGGTGATGAGACGCAGATGCTTGGGCAGGAGGAGGCGGTTAATGTCAATCATGATATGAGGTAAAACACAGGTCGTATAATCTTCATGGAACATGCATTGATTTAGCCACAGCACGAGGTTAAAGTGAATCAGAGTCAATCAACAGCAGTAATGTAGTGCCCCCTATTGGTCAGGTACCCAAACTACAGTAGACTCATCTCACTACAGTCGGCAGCTGCTAAATATAAATAAATTCACGTGTAATCTAACTTAGTTACTCTCAAAATCAAGTAATCAGTAAGGTAACCAAGTTACTTTTTAAAGGAGTAATCAGTAATCAGATAACTTTTTCAAGTAATCTGTGGCAATACTGCATATGAAGTGGTTTTTCAATGATTTAAATGAGTTTAATGACAGCCCACCCAAGATGGGGTAGCGTCACGTACTACTGATGGTATGCACACTTTTTCTCAGGAAAACTTACTGACTTGACTTATGTACATATAAATAACTCAAATAATATCAGTGTAAAGGTACTGCAATTTTTGCATTATGTGTTCTTATCAACAACAGGTACATAAATACTAAATAAAAATCTACTTGAAAATAGGGGGCACTTTATATTTACACTGTGCCTGTTTGTATCTTAAAATATGTTAGCTCAATCTTTTTTTTCTAATACTGTATATATATATATATATATATATATATTGTTATAGTGTGTGACTGTATTGTTTTCTAATATCTCAGATGGACACTGATGGAGGGGTTGTGATTTTGGCTTGACAATCTTTTAAACGATAAAATTATTCAACATATATTTGTACAACTCCAATATGATTTTGTTTTCGATATTCATTATTTCTGCAACCAAAAAACTTTTTAAGGCAAAACAAGTATGCACAGTGATTTGTTATTTCATGCATAACTCATGACGGCTATTAACTGACTTCAAAAAGACGAGTTTGTGTTTAAGAGTTAAAAGAATACCAGACTTTAGCATTCGAACTAAACAAAAACATCAGAGCGAGTGTGGCATATTTGTGTACAGTAACAGGTGTTTCATAAAACTCGCTCTTTCAGTCAACATTTTCAAGCACTGGATAAAGTGATTTCTTTTTATAGGTAAACATGAAGTTGCTGTAAAATGATCCAGTGTCAGAGAATAGTTCAGTGATGTTCATGCCGTTAGGAGTTTATTTTATTTTGTTTTGCTGTTTTGAAGTGCCAACAGCAGCGAATAGATTGCATTTGTTTCATGCTGATAAGCCCAGTTCATTTTTCCTCTAGACTTATTAGGAAAAATATATATAAAAGAATGATGGAAGCTCATCAGCAATGTGTGGTAACTCACGGCCATAAAACAGTTTCATCTGGAACATTTAGCTGCATCTTTATATACAAAAACGTTATAAAAGTGTTTCACTACAGTTTCAAGTAAGTGCAAATTTAAATATTGTTCACTGATTGTATTTTTCCATTTAAGAATATTACTCAATGGTCAGTAGTTACCACATAGCTGGTTAGCTTCTGTTGTCTTCTAAAACTTCTAATACTTTTTCCTAAAAGTCTATGTGAAATATGAATTAAATCTTTACTTCCCCACTGGGGTTTGAGCTCTATTGACCTATTACATTCAAACACTTTTTATATTGAAGTATCAGCATAAACAACACATAGCGGTTCTGTTGAGACTGTTTCGTAAATAAAATCACATTTGTACAGTAACTGTAGTGAGCAGATAGGACTTTAAAAACGGGCCTGTCAGTCCAAACCCAGGGCTGTAGTGTGGTTACATACAGTTGTGGTGGCAGTCAGAGGGAGGCAGCAGGGGAGGCGGGAGGGGGGGGGAGGGAGGTCACAGCCGGTCCAGCCTGAAGGCGTCCTCCGTGGCCGGGTCGGTCAGCACCATGTCGGGGTCGTTGAGCATGTGCAGTCCGTCCAGGGTCAGGGGGTCGATCTTCAGGTCGTCCAGGGGAAACTGAGAGTCCAGGTCCAGGTCTGCGGCCAGGCAGGCCAGGTCCTTGCTCAGGCTGGGGGGAGACTCGCCGCTCACTGGGGGAAGGAATGGAATGGGAGGACAAGGAGAAGGGTTAGGACAGTGTTTCTCATCTTTTCACATCAAGTACCAACATTGCACCCTAGCCATTAACTCCTCATTTACCACATAGTCCCACACAATATAGCAGACTATATAATGCACTCCTTCTGTTGGCAATTCGGACACACAACTCACTGCTTTCTCCTCGCTGCAGATAATGTGACTCTGGCTTTTTGGCGTTTGGGTGAGGAGAAAGTAGTACTACGTGTCCGAACTATATCAACTGTAAAGTTCACTAAACACTGGTAAGAGTGGATTTCTGCAATAAAAAATGAGAGGGCACTAACATTTGAAAAATGTGGACTACAACAACAAAGCAGCAGCATAATCCAGGACAAACAGATCGGAGCATTTCTGCAGTAGAAGAAACCATCAAAGCGAACAGGGTCAGTCAAAACTGGGCTTTTTTGAAGAGGAGAAAAAGTTTGTTGATCCGTGCATTAAACAGACCATTAACAACATGCCTCTGTAAATTAACGTCATGCTACTTGGCACTGACATCATTTAGTAAAATCCTTTTAAAAAAATAACCTTTAAGTGAGAGGAAGCAGAGGCTCATAATTTCATCTTAACATTCTGACGTTTTAATTACACACTGAAGACACACAAGGCAAGTCAAAACGGACAAACTTCTTATAACGCCAAGAAAACTGGTTTGTCCTCAGTTCACTCTTCATCTCCATTGTCCATTAATTAGCACAAAGTCATCCTTAAACCGTTTAACATTCCTGCTAACTTAGTTGTAGACGTCAGTAAAGAGCAAACTTACACCACCGGTCGTCAATATTCCCTCCTTTCATCGCATTAACCGACAACACCTTTTACTTCACTAAATATACAATTTTTTAAGTTAGCAATGCGTGTGTCATGTCACTTTAAAAACGTGTCTTATAGCCCGGGAGCCAGACCCCTTTTCCAAACTACTATCTACTATCAAGTATACCTTGGGTCATTACCAGTGGGGACCTTCGGTGGCAACTCGGCCCCGTTCAGTCCCAGGACCCCAAAAAGTCCCTTTGCAGGACAGGCTTCAGACGGAACTTTGTGATTCTGTTCAAAGTAGTGCTGTGGTCGCATACAGTCACAGATTAATGAAATTTAGAACAAAGAAAGCTGACATGATAAGGAACAAAGTAATATAATGGTGTAGGGCTTTCGCAATTTCTGTTTCCAACTATCAAACTATATCTACAAAAATGTAAAAGAAATGCCATCCAAATGAGAAAAAGCACTTCACAAATGTGCGCATTATTGCCTCTTGACCTTTTATTTACCATTTCAAATGTAAATAGAACACTTATCCAAGTCATTAGCTTCACGTTAAGCCCAAGATGAGCTCTGTACCTCAAATGGATCACCAGTCCGTGCTCCTTCTCCGAGGTGTGGAATTCTCATGCATTTGTCCAGATAGGCCTGAGACCATTCCATGGGAAAGTTACACATTTTAGGACTACTCTTCAATTAACCATTTTGGATTTGCTTCAAACTTGGCATAATTGATGTTGATATACCAAGTATTCTCTGAGTAAAGTTTGAGCTCTATATCTTTTCTAATTTACAAGATTATGTGGATTTAGATGATTAGAATCAGGCCTTGATACAGTTAACAAGTTTCACTAACTTTAGAGACTTTGGACGTTTGTGACGGACTGCTTTGAATTGTACTACTTTTTGTAATGTTTTGTTGACAAAATATACCGAATATGTTGCCAGTGTCATCACCAAGTACTATATATGACGGTTCAAATATGTGCAACATTAACTGAACCAAGAACAGTGCAGGACGTGTTCTTTTTAGTCGAGTAATCACACTTTACCTGAACTGCTCAATGTTTACTGAAGCACCTTTATTGCTTTGTGGTATATAGTCCTATGTATTTCAATTTCACCACTGGTATTACTAGTGGCAGATGAGTCGACTGATGGGTGTTAAGGAGAGATATGGCTGGTAATTTTTTCATGCAGTGATCAATTTTAGGTTCTTGGTTCTTTAAGCTTTTAAAGCCTGTAATGCTAACTATTTGTTTTTTATTAGCAGCGTGCAGTGGCTTGGACAACAATGGAAACATTCAAAACCAATGCTTGTAAATGAAAGGAATAGGGATTATGGGATATCCACTGCACATAACCTAGCAACTCCCTCTTAGCGAGTTAGATCACAACATCCAAATGAAGTAAAAAAAAACGGATAATTTGGCTCACCAAAAAGAGCCGATCCAAATGGCTCTCATGTTTTTACATAATACAGTTTAAATTTAGTAGAGGTTTTGATTCATTGCTTGTTAACTGAGCTTTTCGACTATTACCTGCACAAAACAACTGTAATCCAGTGTTAATTTCGTCGACTAAAAAATATTTAGTCTTAATTTTAGTCAAAGTGATTTTTTTGACGACTAAAATTGGACTAAAACTAAATTAAACGTTTTTCATGAGACTAAAACTATGACTAAAATGTCATATTTTAGTCGACTAAAATGAGACTAAATAAAAATCAAAAGGAGAGACTAAAATCATTCAAACTTCTATTGATAGTCTGAAAGAGCCTCATATCATGTAAATTCACTGCCAAAGAACGGAATATATATGTATATATATATATATATATATATTTTTTTTTTTCAATGATATTGAAGTGATATTGGCTCATAGTGGTGGTGTTTTGTCTTCAAGTTGACTTTTCCAGGTGGTGGAGCCATTGTTTATTATAGCAACACACACGTTTAAGGCTGGTACATATGTACACTTTTTTTTATTTATTTACAGTCAACATCCTTGACTTTCTCCCATAGCTTCTCCCCAGTCCCTGCTGCTTGTGTCAGCTCCGCCCCTGGTCCTGCTCCGTCTGTAGCTGCTGGAGTCTCTCGCTGAGAGAGGAATACAGACTCCAGACATCACCGAAGTCCAAACTTTAGCCTGGACTCCTGTTGTTCTTCTGGTTTAGTTACTTTTGCAATGCGCACATGTGGAAAAGGCCGACATTGCGACGTATCGCCGCTCCGCGCGTTGCTTATTTTTCACTCCACAATCCCAGCGTAAATTTATCTGACCATAAAACCAAAAATATGAGGCGGATATTTCTCAAATAAGAAGTGGCTGAAACCTAGAGATGTACTGACTACATTTATGGATTAGTTTAAATTTGTAGAGATCTAGATTTTGTGTAAACAGCAGGTTCGTTCCTCGCGGACGAGCTGCAGCTGTTTTTCCTATCCTTTCTCCCTCTCTCCCCGAACCCATTCTCTTACCCTCTTTCTCTTTTAGTCTTTGCCCTTCTCTATTTGTCTCTAATGTAGCAGAGAGCAGTGTATGTAGAGCTTAAAAAAAACATGCAAACTTAAAAAAATAAAATAAAAATGGCTCACTGGTGAGACTCGGCTCTCATTGTTCAATTAAAATTGTACCGACTCATTTCGCGACTGACCCAGTGGCTATAATGTGTTGTTTATATCCTGGTCTCTTATTATGTCAGTGGCCTCTGCTGGACACATGTGGAATTCTTCCCTTTTTCGTTTTGGCTTCCCCCTAGTGGCTGGAGTGAGCGTCCTGGTTATTTCTTTAAAAATGCATAACTCCGCACAAAGTCACGGGCCGGATTAAATCATCTCCTTGTGATTAACACATGTGCCGTAAATGATAAAAACTCACATCTTTGGGCCGTTTTGTAGAAAAATACAGTGAAGTTGTAGCTTAGCACTTTCCTCTGTCCACCACATTTTGTCCAAGAATAGACATTTTGAGAGATGCTATATTAGTATATCATTATAGAGATATTAAAAGGTTCTCCAACCTGTAGTTAGGACCTACTCTTTAGTGCTTTTCCAAGTAACTCAACATTGACTATATATTTCTAAATACGCTTATATTTGTATATATCAAGTGAAATGTATAGATGTATTTTCTCATTGTGCTGATGTGCTGAAGATTGAGCTATGAACACAATCTGCAAATGTTTAGTTATATAGCCCAGTAATGCAAAACTAAGAAATGCATCTCACCATAAGAAAGCAATTATTTTTGGCCATGATAACCGTGAGAAAAAAATAGCACATTAACAAAGACCGCGTGATTCTGCGATGACTTCTTGCTATACATACTGCGATGACAACCTGTGAGGATGATGTTGGGGATGTTGCTGTGGTTGCTGAAGCCCAGGTTGGGTTGGTCCTGGAGGTGAGGGGCGCTCAGTCCCATCATGAGGGCCTGCGAGTAGTTGAGCGTGGACTGCGTCTGGCTGTAGGGCAGGCTGTCAGAGCTGGTGGGCGTCTCGAACATGTTAAACTGCTCCAGCTGACGGGAACGCACAACAACACATCGCACGGTTAAGAAAGGAACGCACACAACACACACCAACTCCTACTTCAAACTGGCACTTTTTTCGGAGCAACCCACGCTGTGACAAAACTCGAGAGGAGAGGACACAGCCATACTGCACTGAAAGGACGGGTTGCTGGTTGTGAAAACAAGTCCTCAAAATGGCATCCGTTATAGGGATGTCACTGAAACCCATCTAGAATGCATCTCATGGACACTGCACGTTGCCTTACCTGTTGTGAGAGAGCGCTGGTCTGAATGGACGGAAGCTGCTGGTCATAGAAGTCTGCAAACACACTGCCCAGTATGGAGTTGTGCTACAAGAAGACAACACAAAAGCCCATGGGGATCAGCTCAGATCAAAATAATAAAGATGCCATCTAGAAGGCCCAAACAGAATCACTAATATCTTCATCAAAATAGGAATGCACAAAAAGCAAGACTGTCTTATGTTTTCTCATTTTCGGAGCCGATAAAGTGCAGGGAGGAAAGCTGTTGCAACCTTATTTTGAAAGATCAGCTCAACATGAAAAATTTACAATTCTCTTTCGAAACTGACAGCTCTGCGCAGGAGAATATATCTACAAACACAGAAAACAAAACAACAGAGACAAGCAGCAAGAGTTTCAAAATGGCTGACATCAATACTTGTGTTATTAATAATGCATTTCGACAAGATAAGACAGTTAGTTACCTATGATCTCCTGCAAAGCTTTTGACTAACTTCATGGGTATGTGCTGTTAGTATTCTTTTTAATCAAACATAAAGTCGACTGCCGCCTTCGTTTGACGTGTCGTTTCACGAGTAATAAAAGACATGTCGAGGCTGTCAATCACTGAAACATGTTGAGTAAAAAGCACTCGTCTGATCAATTGTTTTTGGCATGAAGAAACCCTCAAACTAAAACTCTTAAATGTTTTTGGAGAGCTTAACCTCTTATCCCCCTCCTTAATCGAGCATATTTTCTCCAGTTATTATCCAGGCATTACACAAATCTAAAAGCTTCTTGAAAAAAGTGTCAAAAGAGCGACGAAAACGTGTTGTAAACGAAGATAAAAATGAAAACGCAACAAAAAAGCATCAAAAAAGCGACAAAGCAGCGATGACAACAACGCATAGAAACACAAGGAAAAATCTTTGATCATTTTTGTAGGTCTCAGCTTTCAAATGAGGCGCTGCACTGGCCTGTGGCTGTAAGAAGCTTTCAGATTTGGGTAATGCCGAACTGAAGAAAATGTGCTCCGTTAAAGTGGGGGTTAAGCGGTTAATAAACTCATCTCTAATTCAGGAGATTTACAAACATTCCTTCGAGACGTACAACAAAGACGTTTGTAGTACATTACACAACTGGATGATTGTGGACATAAAAAACAATGAATATTTCAGTATTTTTTTTCATTACATACTTCAAGGCTCAAATTCAGTGAAGGTCAACTTTAAAAGCACACAGGAGCTAGGGAGGCACCGTTTCAATAATGGTATCGGATGTAGATACAGACGGCATCGCGTCATACAATGGGGCGTGGCCTTGCTGAGGGGGGAGGATGTTTTCACTCTTTTTAGCTGTTTTCTGCCAGAATATAAACGTATCACACACAAACTAAGTCAAGTTTAAATTGGGTCCATATGAAGGTTTTTTCACAGCAGACTGTCGTAGCTAGCGTTAGCATGAAGCATCATGCTAACGCATACTTTGCTCCTCTCCATGTCTTTGTATCTTACAGAAAACTATATTCAGCATTTGTTAAAGTAGTTTTGGGGTGATTATAGAAGTTTAAATGTTTCTCTTCTTTGTTTTCCCCCTCAACTGCTTCAAACATGACCATGGTAAATGGTCTCAACGTATATAGCACGTTTCCACCTACATTAGGCACTCAAAGCGCTTTACAGCAAGGATCCTCTCACCCATTCATACACCAATGTACGCAGACACTGGAGGCAAGGTGGGTGAAGTGTCTTGCCCAAGGACACGACGACAGCATACACCTTCTCCTTCCAAATATCCGATACTGAACAGATACCTATTTTAGCTCTCACCGTTTTAAAAATACAACTTTCAGCGACATGCTGAGCCCGGTGAATTCAATCACTGGGTTTAATTTGCTAGGTTTACAGTCTGTATGTATTTTTGATTGTCGCACATAAGAGCTTAGCTAATAGCAGCACGTTAATGCTAATGGAGACTAATCGAGGCTGAGACAACTGGTTCACCTGAAGTGATAAAATAATATTGGCCACCGTAGAAGATCTCAGTGTAAATTTAGGTTTACGAAATGGAGGCAAAGAATACCTGTAAATGTAACATCACTTAAAAGGTGCATTATGCAAGTTTTTAAGAGAAAAAAAGTTTATATTTGTGTGTATTTTACCTTTCAGTGACCCAGCGTCTCTACAACGCTCCAGGATCAACTGTTTTGTAGGTTTTCTGGTGAGAGACTCCATCAGCAGAGAAAACCTTCCAAACAATTGATTCTGGGGCGTCCAACACTGTGACGGAAAAAAGTATAATAATGCACCTTTAAGGCTGCTTATATTGATGTAATCTAATAGCCTGTTTCACGTAGCCAAGGGTATTAAGTGTAGAGAATGCCAGTGATCCTTGTTTTACTGTATGTTTTTCCATTACAGTTTATTAATAGAAAACCCCTTGCTATGTAACATCTCGTTTGCAATATAAGACCAGACTTTATCCCTAAAAATTTAGAAAATCCCTTGTTATGAAGGAGGACTATTCACTTTTTAACTCACAGTAAGCTACTTTTAAGATAGTCTCTTAGTATTGGATATTGGTATCAGAGGGACATATACAGGTGAGGGGCATACGTTTTGAGTTAACTGAAACAAGAACAAATGAATAAAACATTATAACAGTTAAAGCCTTCAAGTAGTCAGTTTGCATGACAGGCCCTTGAAGGGAAGTCAGTTAGGGTCATGGAAGGACATTGCAGCAGTGACTTTCCTTTAGAAAACCGCACTCCCCTCTGAGCCTGCAAACCCCTTGATGTTTTAATTAACACCGACTAAATCCAATCCGCCGAAACGCGCAGAAAATATGAATCCCTGTTGAATCCCGTTCCTCCTCCTCAAAGTCAACGAGCCGCAGCTAATACTTTGCGAGCTTCTCTGGTGGATGCTGCCATTGAAGCAGAAACACGAGTATACGGCTGATGGGATTGTGGCCTTTATAATGCACGCGTAATTGGATAATACTGCGGTCCATGCTCCAGCCGGATGAAAAGTGGATTATCAAAGTGAGTTCACATGTCCCCATGGGGCTCGCGGAGCTGATTGGCACAAAGCCAAGCGGCTCGGCCTTTGTTCAATCTCAGGGCAGGTACTGTAGATGTACGGGATGCATGAGTCCTCTTGGCCTCAGAAGGGATCCCAATGTACATGTTTCTAGTGGTAGGGAAAACCGGAGCGCGGGAAGAGCGTGCAAACTCCACATAGAAACGCCCCACCCATCCGGGAAACAAACTTGGGACCTTGCTGCACTACCATGATAAGAAATCAACCAAAAAGTCCAAAAGGCTACGAAAGTGGCAGATAATATTTAGGTACTATGATGTCCTCTACAAAACAAAACAAAAATTACTACGTATAAAGCCTCCTAACCTTGTAGTTAAGACCTCAGCAAACACTGAAATCTAATCCTTGCATGGGATGACTTAATGAGGGGATATTATGCTTTTTGCAGGAATATTGGGTAATGATCTCAAATGTATTTTGATCTTTATGTTGCACTTTGTTGATTAGAAAATACTATATTGATCAAAAACGGCGTACACAAATTCTCTTTAAGCCTTACTTGCTGGTTCAACAAGGCACTCTGCCAAAACCCCTCCCACAACTCTAGGTGTGCTTTTGAAGAGACACTATAACAAGGTAAAAAGCTCTAAAAAGTCAATTTTGAATAATATCCTTTAAAATGTGGGCTGAATCTTGATTGTAAAATATATTTTGCAAGCTTAAAAATGCTAATTCAGTTGATTTTAAGGAAAAAAATCCCATTTACAGCTTTCCTTAGTGCCAGAAACCTAAAATAGTAACTTGTAATTGCACAATCCAAAGATGTTATTAACACATACGAGTGAATGACTAATACACGTGTGAACACCTCCAACAGTAGCTGTGACGGTACGACGTCGACAGACAGCTTGTGATCTGCGCTCACTCGCAGTTTGAGTTTGAACAGAAAGTACATATTACACATAAAACAATGAATCTCCAGCATTTGCCCTGACAGGACAGTACAGAAACACAGAGGTTGAGTGGGACGTCTGAGGGATACAGGGGGCTGTAAAAGCACACAGCAGCAGTGAGGAGTGAGGAGAGGCACATCACGCCAACGACACCAGAGGACGGACGTGCTCAGATCTGGGCAAAGAGCACTTAAAGCTAAGCCTTTCGGTTGCCTACTGTGAAGAGAGTTAATAGTATATGTTAGAACAAGTGCCTGCTATTCATAGTTTTCAGGTGACATCATTGGAGAAAAGCTCACAGGGCGCTGCACTGGCACTCCATTGTTTTTTTGTACAACAGTTACACCAAATCTTAGATTTGTGCCATATTCAATAAAAATAGCAGATTTCCATGGTAATGTTAAATTGGTAACATTAAAATGTAATATCTAAAACTCTGTGCACAGAAACGTTGAATAAATAACGTTACAGTTACAAGCTAATACTGTAGTATTCATCTTTCATTTAGCCACATCCGCCTTTATTTAGAAATACAGGGGCCGGTGAACTTTGTAGTTTATAGCTTTCAAAATATGCCATATTGTTAAAATGCAACATCGTTCATTGAGTAACATTAGCCAAAACTATGTCTAAAAAGTAAAGAAAATTGCAGCAGAACAACATTGTAGCATTAGAATTGTTCAGATACTGGTGTTATCTTAACATTTGATAGCTTTTTGTTACCCGGCCAAAACACTTATAGACCCTGAAGTCTCCACTTGTGAAGTACTTACATCCACTGTAAAGGTTTTAACATGTTATTGTTATTATCCCACAGCTGCTTGTTTTCTTCCACGTACTGTTTAAATATTATATTATTAAGCTAACTCCCCGAATGAATAAAGGCAGACAGGAAACAGTCGTGACCCTAGGAAGTTAGCATCATGTTGCTATGAAACATTGCGTGCACAGAGCATTGCGTTTACTAAGTGTGACATCACACATATGATAACCATGCCACTTCCAGGCCCAAACTGTACAAAGTTCAGAGGCAGGTTAAAATCACCAAAATCCCATTAAAGTCAATGACTAAAGTTCTACTGGACATGGAAGAAGAGTGATGACATCAAAGTTTGGGACGGAATGTTATAAATTCACCATTACTGTGGAAATCCGCCATGTTTGTGGGTACAATAACTACAGCATTTTAACTTTTTAAATATATAAAGTTTATTATGGAAAAAGTACACTGCAAATCCCATAATGCTTTGTGGCATGAACTCACAATCCCAAACGTTATGTTTCATAAAAATAAACCAATGGAGACTTTAATATAAATGTTATAGGTACTGTATGTATTGTTGTTTCACTGCTCTTTTCTCCATGTTAATCTTATAAAGAATGTTCGCTAAATTTAATACTTTAGAATCTCCAGTAAATCAACATTACATGAACTAACAGAGCCGCTCCCTGTTGAATGCTCGACTTGTATAGTCCATGTGGATCGCCATGGTTACTTCCCTTGAAAAGTGATGTCACTGAAAACTACATCCTGTTTTGACCGATGTAAAAAAAAAAAAAAAAAAAAAATGAAATCTTGCCCAGATCTGCAATCAACATCACAAAAGCGACTCGGGGGTAAGCAACCACGACTTTGGACTCAAAAGGGTCCCAAAAAGAAACAGATCCGGTTTAAACCGGCTCGGACAGGTCTTGATGGCGTGCCTGAGCCGGTTTAGACGGCGGTGGCTGGTCCAGGCCTTACTTGGGGGGAGCCTCCCGGGGAAAAGCCTTGGTTGGAGACGGGAGACGTGGGCGACTGATTGGCCGAGGATCCCATTCTGCTGCGGTACTGGGACGAAGCCTGACACTGACACAGGAGACAGCTCTTCAATACCTCCCACTAATGCCCACAAAGAAGGCATGCTACACACTGGCTTCCTCATCTGAAATAAAAACGGGCCTAAAGAGGAACCCATAATGTGGCAAAGTAAAGGTTATCATTTTAGCCAGTTTTAAATGTAAAAAGTCAAAAACGTAAATCAAGCTGCTAATAGAGCGAAACTTTTGGACAAACAAAAATAAAACTTATAATCTAATTTTATTCAATAATTTCTTATTAAATTATTTGCAAAAACAGACAATATTATGGTTAAATAGTTTGAAATGACTGCCCTGTTATAAAGTTTTGGCTCATTACGTATGAAATCGGCCAAAATCATGATGTTATTGATCGATATTACCCTACATTTCTGGCTGTTGTTGTTCCTACATTGCCATGACAGATCATACTGACAGCATTAATGACAGCAGATCACAGGAGAGTCTGAACTCTCATAAGGAGCGGACACTACAGCTTTAGTTGTCTCAAAAAAGGCCATATAAAGCTACATATGTAATGTTCTATAGAATGAGGGGAATCTCAAAATTAAATTGAGCAACCTTTTCTTCAAATATGCACAAATATAACTTGTCTATGGTTACGAATGCCAATGTTGATTCATAATCTTGAGTGGAAAAAGAACAACCTAGTTATTTAAAAACTCTAGAGTTTCTTTGTAATAAACCATTCCCAGCTAAAATTAAATGTGTCTTCTATTAACGCATGTATCTGGTTGGTTAGTTTTAGCCTTAAATCCTCCTAAAATGCATTCTCTCTGATTGAATATTGATCTTATTAGAGGCTGTGGATCTCCTTCTGAATTCCAAGCCCCTGAAAAATGAAGCAGTATCCGTGTCTGCCGCTGCACTCCGCTGAAAAGACTGTTTGAACTTGTTGTATGGATGTATAATTTATGCTGCTGGAGGCTTGTGATGCGAGACAGACCACAGGAGGCCAGATACTCAAGGTTGCAGAACCCTGGATAAGAAAAACACCTGGAAGATCAAGCCCGGGAGAAGACTGCAGCGCACAATCAAAAATTTCACTTAAAATAATAATATGGTAAGGTGTGATAAGGGTTTAATAATTCATCAAATTCAAAACAAAATCACAATTTGAATTATTGGTTAAACAACACCACTAACTGAGCCCCACCTATTTTTTATTCACACTAAAACAGCTAACAGCAACTATTTAGAATCGTTTTTCTGGCAGGGTTTGAGCTTTTGGACAAAATAGCCTCCTTTACTCCTTTCCCAACTACCGTGCCTCTCGAAAGTACTAATACACCTTGAACCTTTGCACATTTTGTCATGTTTACAACCGTAAACATAAAGATTTTATTTTGATTTTTTTACTGAAAGTTCACACACAAGTAACAGGCAACTGTGAAGTGAAAGCAAAATGATACATGATTCTGTTATTTTACAAAAAATAGAAAAGTGAAAAGTGGGGCGTGCACAAGTATTCATACAGCATGAATTAATACTTTGTGGAACCCCCTTTTGCTGCAATAACGGCAGCAAGTCTTCTGGGGTTTGCACATCTAGAGACTGACATTTTAGCCCATTCCTCTTTACAAAACAACTCAAGCTCTGTCAAATTAGAAGGAGAGTGTTTGTGAACAGCAGTTTTCAGGTCTTTCCACAGATTTTCAATAGGATTTAGGTCAGGACTTTGACTGGGCCATTCTAACACATTAATATGTTTGTTTTTAAACCATTCCATTGTAGATGTAGCTTTGTGTTTAGGGTCATTGTCCTCCTGGAAGGTGAATCTCCGCCCCAGCCTCAATTCTCTTGCTGACTCCAGCAGGTTTTCCTCTATAATGTCTCTGTATTTGGCTCCATCCATCTTCCCAACTATTCTTACAATCTTCCCAGTCCCCGCTGAGGAAAAGCAGCCCCATAGGATGATGCTCCCCCCACCATATTTGACACTGGGGATGGTGCACTCAGGACGATGAGCAGTGTTAGGTTTGCTCCATACATAACGTTTTGAAAAAGGTCTCATCTGACCAAAGCACCTTCTTCCACATGGTAGCTGTGTCCTTCATATGACTTCTAGCAAACTTCAAACGGGATTTCTTATGGCCTCCTTTCAATAATGGCTTTCTTCTTGCCACTCGTCCATGAAGGCCAGATTTGTGTAGAGTACGACTTATAGTTGTCCCATGTACAGATTCCCCCAGCTCAGCGGCAGTACGTCGCAGCTCCTCCAGAGTTATCTTGGGGCACTTGGTTGCATTTCTGACCGGCGCTCTCCTTGTTCGGTCTGTTAGTTTAGGTGGACGGCCGTGTCTTGGTAAGTTCGCAGTGGTGCTATACTCTTTCCATTTCTGAATGATGGATTGAACCGTGCTCCGTGAGATGTTCAAATCTTGGGAAATCTTTGTATTACTTAATGCTGCTTTAAACTTCTCCACAGCTTTATCCCTGACCTCTCTGGTGAGCTCCTTGGCCTTCATGATGTTGTTTAGTGACCAATACACTCTGACCATAGCTCTGAGGCCCTCACAGAACAGCTGTACAATGGGATGAAAATGTATGTAAATGCATTTCTGCCTAAATTGGTCATAAAATGTGGTCTGAACTTCATCAAAATCATAAGAATGAATAAACAGTGTCTGCTTAAACTAATACCACCCAAACATTTTCATTTTATCATATTTTTATTGGGCGTAACATGTAAACATTCACAGGACTGGGAGGAAAAAGTAAGTGAACCCAGGAATCTCGCTGAACTGCAGCAGTTTTGTAAAGAGGAATGGTCCAAGATTCATCCTGATCGTTTAAGCGTCTAATCTGTAACTACAGGAAAGCAGTTATTGCTACAAAAGAAGGGTCAGCCAGATATTTAATGCAAGGGTTCACTTACTCATTCCGTGCATGTTGTGAATGTCTTAGATCTTTCTGCAAAATATCTTTATAAAATTGTGAATTAATTTTTCTATTGATGACAGAACGTTGTCCAGGCCCTGAGGCAACAAAAGAGCCCCACACCATGATTCTCCTGCCCCATACGTTACCGTGAGGATAGGGTTTTGATGTTTGTGTGCTGTTCCATTTTTCCTCCACACATGACGTTGTGTGTTCCTCCCAGACAATTCAGCTTGGGTTTGCAAAAGAGCTCTTGGATTCTCCAAAGCACTACTGGAAAAGTATACTGTGGACTGATTAACCCAAAGTAGAATCATGGCTGTTTTGTTGCCTCAGGGCCTGGACAACGTTCTGTCATCAATAGAAAAATTAATTCACAATTTTATAAAGATATTTTGCAGAAAGACCTAAGACATTCACAACATGCACAGAATAAGTAAGTGAACCCTTGCATTAAATATCTGTCTGACCCTTCTTTTGTAGCAATAACTGCTTTCCTGTAGTTGCAGATTAGACGCTTAAACGATCAGGATGAATCTTGGACCATTCCTCTTTACAAAACTGCTGCAGTTCAGCGAGATTCCTGGGTTCACTTACTTTTTCCTCCCAGTCCTGTGAATGTTTACATGTTACGGCCAATAAAAATATGATAAAATGAAAATGTTTGGGTGGTATTAATTTAAGCAGACACTGTTTATTCATTCTTATGATTTTGATGAAGATCAGACCACATTGTATGACCAATTTAGGAAGAAATGTGAGAAATTTCAAAGCGTCCACATACATTTTCATCCCAATGTAATTATACTGAAAGTAGATTACATACAGGGGGCTCTATTTAATGGTTAGGGCAAGGTGTGAACATTCTGCCGTCATTATGTTATAAAGGCAATTTAATGGACTCAGAAAAATGCTGTATAAATAAATGTGCACGCCCCACTTTTCACTTTTCTATTTTTGGAAAAATAACAGAATCACCTATCATTTTGCTTTCACTTCACAGTTGCCTGTTACCTGTGTGTGAACTTTCAGTAAAAAAATCTAAATAAAATCTTTATGTTTATGGTTGTAAACATGACAAAGCTGTATCTTTTTTCCTTTGCTAGAATGCTGACCATATCATCATCAAAAGGTGTGTGGTTAGACGCTTTAGACGAGAAACTGCAGGTGAAGAGTAAAATACAGTTAGAGATTAGAAACGTTTATGGTAGATTACTGGTATAAATATGAGAAAAATTTTCTATATTTTCAGACAAGGAAATCTAAATAATGGATACAGCCCGGTTTAAATTTGTTGTTTTATTTTGTTGACATATTAGTTATAAGCATTTCATCAGAGGGAACTTTGGATATCTTCTTAAAAAAATGCGGTTCAAATGAGGCAGGAATTAACATAATAAAATAACTTTAAAAAAAAATTCGTAAAGCATTGTAAATGGTTTACGAGGGATGTTAAGGGAGACTTTGTCTGCTGTAACTGATACATCCTCTTGTGGAGCGGCTGCTTTGCTTCCCTTATTTACTGCAAGCTTTCCTGGAGTTAAACAAATCAGGCTATTCTGACCTGATCTTATATAAAATGTGTAGTCTGTGTGCGTGTGTTTGACATTGCAGGACAAACAACTCCAAGAGCAGCTCAGTGAAATAGAGCATCTACTTATAGATGTAACCTTGACATACTTCGGAGTGAGTCGGCATGTCTTTGTTGCAAATGCAGAGGTTTCCTCTAGAATTCATACCCCTCTATTTAATCCTATGTTCATTTTCATATTGAAACGCTAAACTCAAGCCCATATAGAGGCTGTACATTTGTGTATTGGATTTGACCATAAACCTTTTCACAATTTCTCAAAACAACACTGTATATAACAATTGGATAGGTCTGCAGTTGTTATATCATGTCTGAATTTTTACAAAACGTTTTACATTCTTGTTTTTTGTATATTTAAGAAAGCAGAAGAACATCTGGAGCTTACCGCGTTCATGTCTATGGTCATGTTGTTTTGCTGGGAGCTCTGGTTGTCCGTTGGCGACGTCATGGTCTGCATTTGGACGAGGCCGGTCTGCGGCACAACGCAATGGGAGGTTAATGAAAAGGCATTAGTTCTTAGTGAGAAAAATCACACTTTGACTATGTTCAATATAATAACAGACTTAATACATCGGATCAGAGCGGATACAGAGAAATCAAATGCCATGCACTCCTCACAAAATATCACTCATTTCAGTTGGATTACTAGTAAACACTGCTAAAGTGGTGCCAGCCCGCAGTTAGCTTTGCCCATTAGCCTGTTAGCTTCTTCTTCGTGATTCCATTGATGTGTATTGCGCCTGAGACTTGGTGCAGGTAACGTTGCAACGGTGGTTTTCTGTCCAGAGACACCAGGGGGAGATGAAAGACCCCCCAATCATCCAATTAACCCTTGTATCACCCCCAGAGGGACTACGGAAAGGATTTATTAAGGTAAACAAGTTACTTACTGTAGTTCTGCTTACAATATTAGCTATTAGCAATGGCTTAATTTTAAAAAAATCAATCAATATTGCAACCTTAATTTGAGCTTTAAAATCTTTTTTCTTTAAGATCTTTTTTTAAGTTTCTGAGTGACTGCAATTTTCCTCACGGGATCCATTTCTAAACTTGGTAGTGTACTTGAATTTCGTTGGATGACGATGTATTTTATTTATTGACTATTGCATCTAAGTCTTTAACCTCAATTTATGGAGGTTGCCACCTGTTAAGCTCCTTGAGGGTTTTTGGTAACCTTCCATCACATAAATCAATAACAAATCAAATCAAATCTGTGAATTATTTAGTAATATTGATCGCTGACTCAGCCAGTATATTGATGGATGAAAATTGCAGGTGTAACAATGCAGCGATATCCTTCTGTTTTTACAAAGCCAGTGACAGCGCGTCGGTGTGTATCTAAAAGTGGCATACTTGTTGGTTGTGGTGCGTCGGCGCTGTGGGCTGCTGGCTGAAGAAGGCGTACTGAGACAGCTGCTGCTCCAGGTTCATGGCGTTGATCGCGGCCTGAGGGGCATCAACACGCAGTAAAACATACAATCACTGCAGTACAATGTGTTACGGCAACGATCGATACGAAAGGGTGACCTCCCGCGGGCAATAGTCATCTCTCATAAAGGGTCTTCAAATGTTGGAAACCGTTTCTATGCCTTACCTGGGACAGTGTGAGTGGGGGAGACTGGGGGGACAGCTGCTGGTGCTGGGAGTCTCCCGCGTTCAGCATCAGAGGGACGATGTCCGGCCGGCTCTGCGTTTCCATGGCGACAGAGGGCTGCGGGGCGTTCACTCCTACCCGCAACAGAAAACGCACAAGTCACCGGGGAGGATTTCTAACTTCGTCGGTCACCGCGCTTAAACAAACCGCGAGCAGAAATTCCAACAAAACGAAACTATGCTTTGTTTGTTCACAGTGTCATGGCTCAACAATCTGGACAGTGCCCTTTCCACCTACTAAGTA
The DNA here is from genome assembly GCA_021464625.1 of Proterorhinus semilunaris. Lineage (NCBI taxonomy): Eukaryota > Metazoa > Chordata > Actinopteri > Gobiiformes > Gobiidae > Proterorhinus > Proterorhinus semilunaris. The sequence continues at coordinate 6,909,358 of CM038358.1, read as the reverse complement.
GATAGAGTTATCTCAGTGGGAAATCCAAGCATCAACAGAGGAGTCTCAATTCCATCCAGGTCCAACTGACTGAAGGACAGTTTCATCCACAAAGATGTCAGAAAACTGAACTCCCCCTTCCCCTTCCTCTGCTGCCAGCCAAAGAGTTCTACGATGACATACAAAAGTGAAGACAAGCCTCATGTATTTTTGGAGACAAGGTAAAAATAGAACCGTTTGGCCGGAGTGAGCAACGGTCTGTTTGGGGAAGAAGGGACAGAGAATTTAATGAAAAGCACTTCAGTCCGGCTGTTAAGCCAGAGAGTGGATTGATCATCCTTTGGGGTTGTATTGCAGCCAGTGGCACAGGGTAGGGTTTCCAAAAAAAAATCCTTGATACTAAATCGATACTAAAAGTGCGGCCCATTCATTCCTATGGCGTAGCTTAGCCTAGCAGCTTCCATTTGTTTACACAGACGGCCCAGAAATCTCTTAGTTCTGGAGGACTTTTGTAAGGAAGAAAGGGCAAAAAATCCCTCAAACAAGAACTGAAAGACTTTTGACTGCTGAGAAAAAGCCCCCTTCGCTCCCCACTGTAGATTTTCGCCAAAATACTAAGACTGTCTCTCATTACCTTGTGAACTGAGAGAGTGTAAGCTGCTGAATGATCCCGCCATCGTGTCCTCCGAGTCCAGCGGAGTGGGCAGAGGAGGGGGGAACTGCAAGTTGGTGAGGTCGGGCAGGGAGCCGCCCGTGTTGTGGGCCGCCTGTTTGAGCTGCTCCTGTTCCAGTCCCTCCGAACCCGGGACATTGAGGAGAAGAACTGTCAAAGCAGAAGGGTGGATTTTATTTTTTAAATGTGGTGAACTGGCAGGAGAACATAAGGCACAGAAATTGATATCTTTCTAATATAATTGCGAAAGAAAACCATGATGCGTGGGAAGTAAAACAAAGTGGGTGTTTTATATTTACTTGATATTACGTGATATTTAGCTGCCAAATCAGCAGAAAGCAACAGGACTTAAGACGTGCATCCCTTAATCTAAATCTGGATAACAGCAAAATTCTATCCAGTCATGCCTACCTTTTCCAATTTTTAACTGATATTAAAAACTGCCTGGGATTTCGGGGGTCCCTGGAGCTTTGTCTGGTCACAGGATCAGGCCACAAGACATTATTTCAGCAAACAAAATGATAAAAAAATCCTTACCCTTGACTGAGTATGAGCCACAGTAATGTTTACTGGATGCATTTAAATAATCACTGGCCATTATTATTAAGTTCTGATGCATTTGTGGAAGTTGTGTTTTTGGACTATTGGGTATTAGGCAGAGTCCAAACGTACAACGAAGGCGTCAAGGAAATTAGGTTGGGAACCGCAGTTTTAGTTTTTTAAGTTTTTTTAATTTTTTCTCCAATAAATGTTAATTTAATGTCAGTTGGAATCCAATGTAATGCTTTTTAATTAGAGGTCGAACGATATCTCAGCCGGTCCATATACTGGGCCAATATTTGGGTGTTTTACAATATTTGCTGATCTAGCACCAATAAAATAGACTGTACTAGTCCGCTGTGGTGCGGATCGGCGGCCGTAATAGCGACCAAAACAAATGCGTATGTTCACCCCCACTCCTCCACAACCCCTCGCACTCTCTGTGGAGTCTGGTTGGAGAAGTAGGACTATTGGGCCATACTGCCTTTGGTATGACCAATCCCGTCAGACCTTGGAAGCTAAGCAGGGAAGGGCCTGGTCGGTACTTGGATGGGAGGCCATTTGGTAAAACCAGGAAGCCTAGCGAATGTAGTGAGTGAGTGAGTGGTTGGTGGCGGTTGTAGGCCAATGGCACAGACAGGTTGCTTCCATCAGTCTACCCCAGGGCAGCTATGGCTACAACAGTAGCTTACCACCACCAAATATGGAGTGAATGAATAATGACGACGGTGTAGCGCTTAGAGAAACTTGGTAATACAGGCTTTTAAAGCGCAATACAAGTGTAAGGCATTAGTATTGTTGTGCGTGGCACCGGCATTGGCCACGGTTGTTTCTCCACCCATGTACTTCCCACTTAAATGCGCCAAGTCTGAACTGGCAAGGTCTGAAAGTGCGCTCCTACAAAGCACAAAATGCTTTGTAGGAGCGCATAGTCTGCGTTTAGACAAACAAGATCAGGCCCGATATCTCCCATTACCAAAACAGTGCAATGAAAATCGGTTTTCTACAAGTTTGTTAAACACAAGTTTCACTAAAACCTCCATCAATATGGACATGCTGTATGTCATTTTGAAGCACAGAACCTGGAGAATACAATCGCAGAGTTTGTTTAAACCTCCCCAATTGTATTTATGATGCACAAAATGTCATGGCTAGCAACAGTATGTTAATGCTAATGACAACTAATCAAAACTGGGACAGAAACTATGATTGAATCACGTAAAGTAATAAAATAAAATCAGCCACTGCTGGAGTGACCAAGTATTTTTGATTATTTTTTTTTTTTACAGGATTATAGATCAGACATTTGGATAAATCTGCCAAAAATATCAGCCGAAGATATCGGCATCAGCCAATAAAAATTCCCCAAAATCGGCAACGGCCTTAAAAAAAACCCATATCTGTCGACCTCTATTCAGAACCATACGAAACAGAGACTTAACGTTTTTTGCTTTGGAATCTGCTGATTCCCTCTAAAGTAGGCAAGGCAACTTTATTTATACCGCGCATTTCGTACACAAGGCAACTCAACGCGCCTTACAAAAGATATGCGAAATTACAATGAGGTTAAGGCAAAGCACATATAGAAAAATCTAGACATGGGAAATACACAGCACACGAGGTCACGTGCAGAATTTTTTCTGTAATTCCATCACTCGGTCACTCCCTGCTCCAAAGTGCTCGTTAATTTTAAAGGACAGCAGCGTGGTCCGATTGCAAACTGCTGTTATTCAAAATTTCCGATAATCCAGGGCAGTCCATCCAATAAGCAGGTACCCTGTTATCAAGAGTCCAAATAAGTAAATATTTGTGATGTCTCCGACCGACATGACCGCTAGGCAAACGACATCCATCGCAAACCGAGCTGACAATCCAGTCAGGGAAGACGACCTCCTCCGTGGTCTCACTTTGTATAAAAAAAAACATATCAATTGCGCTGAGATTCCATTTAATCAATTCCATAGTTTAGCAGTTCGGGAGGACAGCGAGCAGGTGGTCCAAGAGGAAAAACAAAAGTCAGGCAAGACACCTGCAGGCAGGAAAAAAGCACAAAAGCCAGGAGAAGTGAGAAAACACGTCCACACTCAACAGAGACAGGAAAAAAAGAAAAAGTACCTATACGGCCTATACAAGCTACTTTTTTCCCACGCTTTGAACCCTGCGGACAATATAGAGCCGCCAACAGGCACTCTCTAGCAGTAAACGCAAAAGTAAGACGGGACTTCTAATCTGCAAAAAATCGGAAAATTTGGAAAGTGCTTGTTTTTTCTGCTCTTTTGTAGTGTGTTCAGATCAATTATCTTTTTGAGCAACAAAGCTATTGTAAATTAACATGTTTGGCAGGACATTGTTTGCATACGTCCGATGGCTTCATCTTCGTTAAAGATAAAGTCCCTAAAAATATTGAGATATACAATTTTTGGCAATATCGCCCAGCCCTACTCTTTAGGAAACTTCTAAACAGCTACATGTGGAGCAATATCAATAGTTTTTCGGAGAACCCTCTAGTATGACCTACCTTGACAATGCAGAGAGTGATTCATGATCGCCCAAATGTCGTAATTACTCTGTATACTTTAACCCTGCTCAGTCATTAGCGAAACACACTCGAAAGTGCTCTGAGTTTTTGGATCCTCTTTACATGCTCCTGAAAACACTGTTCCATTTCCTGTTCAACCTTCAAAGCCAGTATAAAGAGCCTCTCCAATCAAACAAAAAAGTGCACTTAACAGAATGGAAGAGCCAAAGCCAAGCCTCACCACTACATGAGCTAGCTGCTGGCGACAGGCCCTGACACGCTCAAGTGCAGGCTAATTGGTGCCGAATTGAGGGCAGCTTATACTCGTTCTTCAGGATTTCACTGTACAATAGGACGAACAAACTATTTAGGTTCAGCCTCAGTAGAATCCAACTGTCCAAGTCGTAGATACCAAAAAATGGGAAAATAAGCTATTACAACGGAAGTATATATATTTTTCATTTTTAATCTTGATTCCTTAAAATACATTTCATAAGTCACAGTTTTGTCAGATATCCTCACCCAAAGTTACGACAAAAATCATTTCTCAAAAAGCCCAAAATGTTGCCAAGAGGTTGCCAAAAATCCCACTCAATTTGTTTTTTCATCATATTGTGTCAAAAAACACCCCTTTTTACCGTTTATGCCGAATGCCCTTTCTGCCTTCCGTCCACTATTATGGGCTTGACACATGTTCATTTCCTATGGAACTAGCGCGTTCTCCTGCAAAAAAACAGGCGACACTCATGTTCTTGCGACTCAGTACAAGAAAGTTGAAACATGTTCAACATTTGTCGCTGTCGCCTAGCACTGCAACCAATCAGCAATGGTTTAATGGACAAAACAACTGAGTGGGTAAGATTTTTTAAAATTCCCCAACATTAGTAAGAAAGTTAGAAAACTTAGAGGTATTAGAGATATTAGAGGTTGACCAATATGGGTTTTTCTAAGGCCGATACCGATGCCAATATGCACGGCCGATATGTTTGGCTGATACTTTTGGCCGGTTTTTCCAAGTTTCTGGTCTATAATCCTGTAAAAACATAAATACTTGGCCACTCCAGCAGTGTCTAATTTTATTTTACTACTTTAGGTGATTCAATCATAGTTTCTGTCCCAGCCTTGATTAGTTGCCGTTTTCATTAGCATGCTTCCGTTAGCATGCTGTTCCATTAAAAAATACAATTGTGTAGATTAAAACGAACTCGGTGATTAAATTCTCCAGGTTCTGTGCTTCAAAATGACATGCAGCATGTCCATATTGACTGAGGTTTATTGCGTTGTTTCTCTGTTCCTCTGAGGCCTAGGAAGTTGTTGGAGGGCAAAAAACGGGAAGTCTCTATCACTTTCGGTCCCGAAGAGATCGGCTTTTATCGGTGCTAGATCGGCCAATAGCCGATAGTGTAAAATCCCCAAATATTGTCCCAATATATACTTGATTTCCCATCAAATAGTCTTGAATGAACTACATCAATATGTTTCCCACATTTTAAACAATCAATTAAATGTAGGTCTAAAACCGGTCATTTCCTTCATCTCCACACCATGTAGAATACCCTTTTATAGCTCAAATAATCTGTATTAACTTGTGATCCGTGCTCCATGTGTGTTGCTTCTGCTGGCCGGTGTAGTTTGTCACGTCTCGTGTGTTGGTTTTCACTTAAAAAGCAATTTGGTTTCGCCAGTCGCTGTCGTTTGTCACCTGTATCGAGACCATTATACCACACATTTACAATAGTGGTGCAGTTGGTAAAGCGGGTCGTCTCATGATCAGACAGTCGGTGATTCGAATCCCGCATCCTGAAGGTGTGCACTGTCATTGTGTCCTCGGGCAAGACACTTCACCTACCTTGCCTTGGTGTATGAGAGAGTGAATGGGTGAGTGGATCCTTGCTGTAAAGCGCTTTGAGTGCCTAATGTAGGTGGGAAAGCGCTATATAAATTAAGGCAATTTACCATTTCAATGGCCTTGTTCAGAATTCTAAAACAACTTCTCTTTGGTATGGCATATCAATTAATTTAAGTAATGTATCATAGTCAAACATCCTCCCACAAGGAAACCAACTCCAAATAAGTTTACATTTACACTTTAAAGGTTAAATATCTTATTATCAGTAAAAGTCAAGCTGTTTGTCTAGTCTCCCAGCGCCCGTTATTTTCCTCTTTCAGCCTAATGATCGACTGTGTTAGGTCAATACCTCTCTTGGGCTGGATCTCCTGGGAGCCCCCAGTGAAGGCGGCCTGCTGGGAGGGCGTCAGGGTGCTCTGGTGGAGGGCCGAGTCCGAGTTCACCCTGGGATAAAAAAAAATCGTTACAAATACGAGGCTGAATCTACTAGGACATTGCTCGACACAAAGGCACTAGTGACGCTTTTATGCTGAGGAGATGTCGGGGGGATTACAGTGCTTTTCTTACTGTGTTTAAGCATCCAAGAGTAGTATTTTTGTTGAGAGCCTGTAAGTTGCGTTCATGTGACATCACAACATAAAATAAAATTGAGGCGGTTTACTTAGTTTTGTACCGGTTTCCTAATGGACTCCGACAGAGAACTCCAGGAGTGATTTACTGCACGATGACGTCACAGGAAGGCAACCTTTTCTGCCCACTATAAATAACACACCATCTAAACCGCGAAGACGGCAGTAAATATTCCATAGCGAACGGTGCGGTTTGGCGGGATTTATGCTTTACCTTCTCCAGCTGGTGTCGGGCGGAGGCGACAGGTACACAGAGCCGTACGGACAGCTGTCGATGTGCGGCGCGGGTTAAGAAATACAACACAGATTCATTATCGCTTCAATCTTCTCAACGCTGGAAGACACGCATCATAAAGACGTGAGGGAAGAGGCTGCGGCTGCACTGGAAGATCTCACAGAGGGGCCTTTTTTAATCAATGCATATTAGACAGGAGCTGCGCCATACATAGGCAACAAATTGCGGAAAAGGTTTCAGTGGTTTAAATTAGCTGATGGATAATACAGCATCAATGTAATACAACATTATATCCTCCCATTGAAACTAATGGAGTGGGAACGGTTTCTCCCCTTTCAAAGACGATAAACGAGCTGAATAACACAGCCTGTTAACTTTTGGGCCAAGCTAATACTCATTTGCCGTCCGTCTTGTTGTTTGCCAAGAGTTTCACGAGCTGTTGTTGCTGGATATCATTACAAAAAAGCTGTCTCCGCTGCTGGAATATTTGGCACGTCTACTTTTTACTGCAAGTGCTACCCCTACGGTAAGAGGGCGTCTACTTGGGCATCTGTGAGCTGCCTCCCACACATGTCTCGTTAAATCTAGGAGTTAAGAGGCGTAGAGCACAGAGGGCTTAAGCCTGAGTGGTCACAGGTCGTCAGAATGAGGAACCATAACTCTCAGATGTAAGTAATCCAAAAAAGTTCATTTGGTCTTCTTGTCTTTGGTATGGAAAAAAAAACACACAGGTCGGATAGAAAAGAAAACGTTTTCCAAGTTTCTCAGACTTAAGTCAAGTGCACAATTGCTAAGGGGTAAAGGTACTGGTAAACTAGGCGCAACACGCCCACAAATTAGCTATGTGACATTTTCCAGCTTGCACTTGCTATTTAGCACCCGTCTTGATAAATAGCACCACTTAACTGCACAATTTTTCAAGACGTGGGGAATGTAAAATTGTGAGGCCTGCACTTGCCTCTAAGTTTGTCACAATTTCATGCAGTCCTTATATTTGAAGAGTCTAGTGGTGCTAGGCTAGTGCTAGGCTAGTGCTAGGCTAGCGTATTTCTACGGTAACAGCTATCCATCCATCCTTTTTCTTCCACTTGTCCGTTGCCAGGTCGTGGGGGCAGCTGTTGGAGCTGCCCAAGTCACATTGCACCAGCCCATATGGCTCCTCCTGCAGGTGGTGGGTCCACAGAAGACGGTAACAGCTAGCCTGCATTAAAAACAGTCTGACCCACTCCACAGTGCACCTGAGGCAAATCACTTATAACACCAGACTACCGATATAAATGTCTTTGTCAATAGAATAATTTTAACCATTTTGCATTTGAGCCGCATCAGCTTTGTGGTTGTAAGCTATGCAGCGGGGGAGTGATCTGCAAGGTCAGTTATATTTCTAAAATTATTCTATCGACACAGACATTTATATCGGTAGTCTGGTGTTATAAGTGATTTGCCTCAGGTACACTGTGGAGTGGGTCAGACTGTTTTTAATGCAGGCTAGCTGTTACTGTAGAAATGTGCTAGCCTTGCACTAGCCTAGCACCACTAAACTGTTCAAATATTCGGACTGCATGAAATAAAAATATATATATCTTCTTCTTCTTCATACGAGATTCTTTTTTCCTTTAATTTGCTTAAAATATAATTCTTATGCCCTCACTATGTGACAACTTGTTTAGTTGTCATAAGTGGACAAGTGGGAATGGACTCTTAATTTAGCAGTTTACATTTATTTAGATTTTCAAACATACATTTCAAATCAAATTTAATCTTGCAGCCTTTTTGACTGTGTCACACTTTTCATACACGTAGATTTACTTTTAAGCAAAACTAAGTAGCTACAGACTTTACATCTACAGTTACATATTAGTCCTTTGTACATTTACAGTCCCGAATGTTTAGCATGAGCAGTGAAAGGATATCTGCCGTCCGTGCTTGTCCACAGACAGCGGCTTGCAGTGTGGCGAGGTGATGCGGTTCCTGTCGCGGTAAACTCTGTCCACCAGGCCGTGGTGCCGCGCCCCTCTGCCCGTGTCCGTCTGATTAAAACAACACGACATGTTCTCAATATACAACACAGTGCTCAGGTAAATAGTCATGCTCCGCTTTTATTCCTATGTCTTAAGGCCCCCTCCACTGCAGGTAGTTTCATATAAAGGATTAACATGAGGCACTAGGGGTATGGAATAATAGAACTTCACCAATCTTGTCATTATAAACTCACAAGTAGGATTTTATCACAATTGTTTTTAGATAATAACGAATATAACTTAACACCCATTTAGAACTGAAACGCCTGGAAAACAGGCCTGTGAAAACCTATAGGCGATTTCAGAGAAGAACCCGAAAACCTGAAGTTCAAGAAAGTGCCAGAAAACCTGAAGTATTCAGCAATTGTGTCAACGCCTACTAAATGATTGATTTCTCAGCCTCTGTAGCAGATAGGAACACAATTCAAAAAGTATTTGAGAGCTTTCCTGAGAAATTGGATTTATTTAGATACACCTTCACAAAAATAAAACAAAGTAAAAGCAAAGTGAAATAAAGTCTATAGCCTTCTTATACTCAAATATAGGCCTATATTTTTTATGTTAAACCTTTGTAATTTGTCTTTTGAGGTCACTTCAAAAATGTCTAGCAGCTTCTCTCTAAACCCAAAACAATATCCACTCTTTAAAATACAATTTAATTAATAGTTTTATATAGAAACATGGGAAATAAATATAATAATTATTAAGCTATAAAGAAATAAAAAGCTGGTGATGGGGAAGGGCAGAGTATCCTGCTCCAAACAGATTTCTCTAAACACATCAATGAGGAGGAGAAAGCCCCTCCCCTCACTGCTACTCAGCGAGAGGAGAAGACGCAGCTCTCCTCTTCTCTCGTCCCGCACTTGACTTCTCAATAAAGCTACGTGATGAAAAGAGCATTGCGTTTTACCCAAATGCAGTATAATCCAGGAAATACAGATCAGAGCGCTTCAGCAGTAGACGGAGAAACCACCAAAGTGAATAGAATTAGTGTCAAAACCGTGTGAATGAAGTGAAATACTACTCCAGATATGTTTTTAACAAGGGAACAATGTCACAGCTCAAAAAAGTTGATTTTGCATATGTCTCCTGGAAGTAGTTCTTTGAAACCCAAATATGTGAAGAATAACTCAAATAGTATAAGAATCCTTTTTGTCCTTTTTTTCCTTTAGTACATCCAGGGCACTGTGGGTAAATCATTTCTTAATCCTTTTCAATATTTACTTTTGCAGATTGTGAGATCATAACTCATCAATCATTTGGTGGCCAAACAGAGAATGTATCTATGAATGTGACTTGACACTGACAGTGAGTGATATTGATACAAAACTAATGGTTCAGTATTTTTGGGGACTTTCTCGATGACGAAAATCAATAATGTGTTTTTAAAAACCATCATGACATTTTCGTACAAGGAAAAAACTGCTCAATTTCACAAAGAAATTGGAACATCCGACAGATTTCAAACCACAGACTAGGACTTTATTACCCCCGTGGATAAATAGCATTATGTTCAGGAGCATATGGCCCGATCAAGCTTATTAAGACTTTTATGTAGTGTGCACATGGTGAACCAGGCACTGCAGGGTATGCTCGGAGCCACACACATACATGCGGCTGTTTACATGTGACAGCTGTGGAGGCTTAGGTCCAACAGAAATATTTATTCAGAGTGGAGTCTGGTCTCTAAAGCTGCCCTCTGTAAACCGGGCTGTGTACTTTGGAATCAGCCATTGTTTAACTGTTATAATGTTTCTGCGGTGAGTCCTCCAGCTCCGCCCAAACGATCAAACACACGACAAATCCCGGTCGCCGTTCGATCAGTGTGGCATTTATTGAGTAGTCTTTAAGTTACGTCTTGTTTTGATGCAATTTGATGAAAAGACAAATTTGCTGTTGTTTAAATTAAATGTGAGGTGCAGTGTTAAAATTTAGGAATAATATAGTTATATTAAAACATTGACAGTTATCGAATATCGCAATGATTTTTCTCATATTGTGTTGTTCTAAAAATATTGAGATTTTTTTCAGACAACGATTCGTATTTGTGATTTGATTTGCAATCTATTCAGTAAATCATAACACGCAAAATGCCTTTTTTACAACATGTTCCTTCAACAAAAACATTTACTGGTGTTTAGCTTCATTCACGCTTTGAGCAATCCTGTTTGCATTGGTCATTTCTCCTTCTACTACAGAAAAGCGCTCTGATCTGCATTTGAGAGAACTGCATTTATCACAGCCTCATTGATTTGTTAGCATGCTGTTAGTGAAAAATAGTGGCTTGTATCTGGTTTTCATCATAATCTCCCCTGCTGCCAGTGGAGGGTACATGGGAGATGTGTAATAGAGCAGTCTTTATCCATCAAGCGTTTTTCTCCTCATGCACACACAATTCCTCAGTTTCGAAACACGTGCTAGGTCTCAGTTGAGGCGAGTTGCACATGCGCTAACAGGTGAGAACGGCCAAACAACATTGTAAATGAGCCAGAACTGTAGACACATTTGCGGGACAAGGTAATCACAGTCTAAAAGAATGTAGTTCAGTGCTCCCGATTACAGCTGTTGGACTCAATTCTATCAGTGTTCTGACTCTACCATAAAGCCTCCTCAGTCAAAGTATTCATGAGCTGCTGGGGGCGTCAACACTAGCCGCATGGGCACTAGCCGCATGGGCACTAGCCGCATGGGCACTAGCCTAAGGCTGCAGCTAACGATTATTTTTCTATCGATTAATCTATAGATTATTTTTTCGATTAATCGATTAATCTATAGATTATTTTTTCGATTAATCTATAGATTATTTTTCCTTTTACCGATAATTTTTTCATTTAAAATGAAGGGGAAACAATTGACGTAGGCCAGTATTTTCAAATGGCATGGCTTTTGGTTAACCAAATAAAATTATGGCTCAATGTGCAACTCAGTAGCCTATAAAATGTGCAAATCAAAATATTCTGGAACACTCACTGTAAACATTTGAATAAAAGTAAAAGTATTGCTTATTTGCTTTAAAATGCGCAAAATAAAAAATATATAACCAGCACACAACAATGATTGTATGATTAAAGTTAATTGTTCGTTTGTACATAACTGTTAATGTTGTACAAAGGTAGTTTAGTTAGTTACACAACTAACGTAACGTTATGTAGCGTTAGACGCGCGTTTTTGACGCCTCTCAGAGCGAAACAGTGCTTTAGTTTATGAATTTACAACGCAGATACAAATAATACATTAATGTTTTTGTGTAATGAAAATTACTCACGCGGCCGATTGACTGGTTGATGGCAATGGCATGAACGCTGTCGGGTGTTTTCGTTTTAAATGTTCGTGCATAGCCGTTGTGCTGCTGTGGTAGGCCATTTCCGCTCGACAGTGTGCATAAAACAACATTATTTGGCCGTTTCTGGAAATACTCCCACACTTTTGATTACTTTTGGCGTGCCTTTTTCCCCTCGCTCGCATCGCCAGCATCGCGCGCCGCCATGATGTAAACAAACGACGCGTCGACGCACAAAAACTGCGTCGACGTATTTACGTAATCGATGACGTCGACTACGTCGACGCGTCGTTTCAGCCTTACACTAGCCGCATGGGCACTAGCCGCATGGGCACTAGCCGCATGGGCACTAGCCGCATGGGCACTAGTCTTCACTGCACTTGCCGTCATGTGATCTGGTAAAGATGATCCTTTCCAGTTGTGAAGTGGAAATTATGAGTGCGTTGTGTTCACGTGCTTTTGTGTCATAGCAAAGTGGAAGAAAAAAACACACCAACACACTGTAAATAAATAAATTCAGGTGAGAAAGTCATCAACAACCCGCTGAACTACTGCTACTTTGTGTTGAAAATGAGACCATATTGAAATTGAGTAGCTAAATGGTTAAATGCATTGTGTATTAGCTGCTCTCTGTTGTGTTGAAAGGTCTAAGGTTATCTTATCTCGGGAACTCGAGCATCAAATTTATCTCCCAGTTTCCCAGTGGAAAATACTACAGGAGGTGGTGTTCATGTGCAATTCTCTACTCCATTTCAAGACTACATAAAGGCAGCATTAGCATAGCGAATGCGTTGCAATTAGTCAATATATTTGTTATGAAATCAAGGTAATGACTGTTCTACATGACCCTATGATGACCCCTATGATAAATTATGATGCTTTTACGTATGCTTGATATGTCCACATGAAAGCTACGGTAATCAAACAGGCTTAACAGCAATCGGCAGCACTGAGGATTGTATTGCCATCGGCCATCAAAAAAAGAGTTGCTGTTCTCTTTGCGACGCGGCTGAACAGAATTATGAATGAGCACATCAAAGGAATAGATCTTGAACAGAAAAAATGCTTTCATAGGTGACACTACAGTTGGCGAAGCAGATCACGATGGAGAGCCGTTTGGAAGTTACCTGAAAAGACACATCTCCGACGCTCTTTCCAATCGTGTTGACGTTGGGCAGAGATCCTCCGTAGTACAGGCCCCTGTTCGGCCCCAGCTGCAGGTACTGAGCTTTCTGCAACTGCAACACAGAGGACGATTACAATGCTTTCTCTCACTGCATTCTCCATGTTTGTCCTACTGGAGTTTTCCATTGTAGACGAAGGTTCTAAAACACTGGGGAGTTTAAGTGTTGCAGATATTTCACCGCTGTTCCAAGACTAATCTTTTTGTAGCAGCAGGGAGAATATCCTGATCCAGGAGGACAGGTCTCACTAATTGGTACCACCTATCAGTTTTAGAATAAAGATGGGACCATTTATAATTGAAATCCCTCCCAGTGGATCAACAGCTTCTTGAGTGAAAGGTGAAATGTCTTTAACGCTTAAACTACCAAGTACAGATGACGGCTTAAGAACTTTTGTGGACAAGGGCAAGATATTGTGCCTGAAATTGTAACTCAATTGCTCATTCATACGTTTCTGGCACAATTCTAAGCCCTGTTATGGAAGCCGTTAGTAAGAAGGAAAAATCTTGCGATTTCACAATTACAATTATTGAAAATAAGGAAAAACATCTGGCTGGACAATATGGCAAATAAATGCATCGTGATGTTTTTTCTCATAATGATCAATCTCGGTTTTCGATCTAAACTCCAAAACTAGGTGCTGTTTCAGCCAAAGAAACGGCTGTAAACCTGACGATTATAAAGTCCTATGGCGATTATTGAGATTGATCAAAGTAGGGATTGTCATTTCGATTAAATTTTAATTTATTGCCCAGCCCTAGGAAAAAAATACAATAAATTTCTTGAATCCTTTCACAATGTTCACAAAAAGAAACAATACATTATGGGTGGTCAATTAAATTGGATCAGCAGAAGAGTTTTTCACACATTTCTTTTACACATCAGATTTGGGGCCCTAAAACTGTAATTTTACATTTTAACTTAGGTGCAACATGCCCAGAAATAGCTGCATGCTATTTTGTAGCTTGCACTCACCATTTGTCTACTACTAAAAGTCGTTTGTCTGAACTTACCCCTTTTATGTACAGTTTTAGATTTATTTAAGGATTGTTTTAATTGAAAACCTATAGAATTCGGGAATGTGATGTCATACCGCTAAGCATCATGGGATCACCAACAATAATAAACTAACAGAGATTATAAAAGGTAAAATACTAAGTTCATGTTCACATTAAAACACTTCGACACTACAGAGTGTTAGATGTATTTTTACTTTTTATACTGTTTTTAGTAAGTAAGTAAGTGAGTGCTTTATTTGTCATTGTACAACTGTACAACGAAATAGTGTTCAGCCACAGTGGGTCAACCTGACCAGCATGTTTTTGGAGATCGTAGGATCCGGAGGAAACCTAGCTGGCTGCCTTCAGTCTCCTCTGATCCTAATGTTAGTCTATGGAAAATGTATGCCAACAGCTGCAAAGATGGCAGATCTCCATGGTAACAGTGGATTTTCCCGAACTCTATTGAAAATTCAGCCTATGTTACAGTGACGGAACGAACGTCGCTGTACATGGTTCTTTTGGGACTTTTCCTTTGGCAACGTTATGCGTTTATCCTATAGATATTATTGAACCCTGACTCCATATGTTTGGGGTGGATTTACCTCAGCCATTGAGTGAGTGGCACTGTTTGGCACAAATAGATAAGCACGCCCTATACGGCTCATGAGACGTGTCAGCGGTTTACCTTGGGGCCTAAAATGCTTTTACGATTACAATACTGTCAGCTTTTATGACCACGGTAATCGTAAACCCAGTTGATCTCGACACCCCTACTTATGACCATTGAAAATTACGTAATATTTTGGAGTAAGTTGTTGATTTGAAAACATTGGCCGGAGCTTCACACCTGCAAAACCTCTGATACTAGCGCCGATGTCCGACAAATCACATCCGCAGCTGTGTGTTTGGTGGCGCGTATACCGGAGCGTGTTGTAACGAACCAAATATAATAAATCAGGGTGTTTATGAACAGGCATAATATCAACGCTTAAAAACTTGCCGAGTGGGAGGGGGGGCTTGTTCTTCTGATTTTCACAAACAAACTCCCGGAGGCTCTCTGACAACGTCTGTATTTCAAAACGGTCTCAAGTCCCATTTCCAATTTACAGAAGCCATAACCGCTCGATTAGATTTCCTCCTGCGAACCCGACGGGCACAGCGCACAATCTAATAATGACTGCAATTACCAGCTGGGCCTGCCAGAGCGCCCCGAGACTAGCCCAACGTCCACAGACATGTTCCGAAGTGCGTCCGATTTTTCTATTGTCTTACTTTCGCTCTTCTAATTGGGCTTCGTGCAAATAATGTTCAGAGTGAAATGAATCTTGATTTGAAAACCTTACTCGTAAATCCAAGGGCGGTGCCAATACTTGCTAAATTGGCAGAAAAAAAATCTCAGTTCAATTAGCCTAATGGGATCGATTATTGCCATTAGCCTATCGAAGGGGCTGCGTTCAAGCGACACAAAGTCCAATGCAAACGCTTCAGTTCACTGTACACTCTTTGAACTATCCAGCAGCATTGACATTTGAGATGCATTTCCTTTTTAGCAGATGTTAAACTTGATAGGACGCCATGGAAACGGGGTATTTTGTTGTTTCCGTGCCGCTTGAATAGCCACAGTTTTGGCCGGACTCTGTGACATCAAATCAATTGCGACTATTAATATTGTTACATCCCTATAGTCGACAAATAGTCTCTGCTAATTGAGTTGCGTGGGTAAATTGGATTATAGTGGACAGATGAGCACCTGATATAGCCCTGTGATATGCAGCTCTAGTGAGTTGTGGTCGGGACGGGAGCGTTCACAAAGGCCCGGGGTTACCTTTCCTTTTGGCGGGACACGGCGCACACTGGTTATAATCCAGTGGCTTCAGGCTGCAGTCTCAGATGTCAATCACAGAAGGGGAGCCCACTGAGACCCGTCCAACAAGTTTGCACATGCTTGGCTCACACCGGGGAGCATCTGTCAATAGGGTTTGTGTCAAGACAGACGACTACGCTGGTTAACACAACTTCAGCAGAAGGTTTGGTTTAGAGACGTTTTGCAGTTAGTTAGATTATGGCCAGCACAGATATGGGTGATTTAGAGATTTTTCATCAAGTTTTTGCCACATTTTCGTCCCATTTTTGTGGCTTCATCACAGTTACATTACACTAAAGAACTGAATGTGGCCAAAACGCAACAAAAAGGCAATGAGAACGTGACCAAAACGCAACTAAAAGCAACTAAAACTTGTCAACAAAAACAAGGAAGAAGCTTAGATGAGTTTTGTGGGTCTCAGCTTTCAAATGAGGCATTACTCTGGCCTATAGGCTGTAAACTCCAGTCGAGAAGCTTTTAGATTTGGGCAAAGCTGAACTGGAAAAAATGTGTCTAGTTAAGGTGGGGGTTAAGAGGCTAATATAGTATAAGCCAAAACAATAATCTAAAAACCAATGGCTTTGAAGAAATTAAGTTTTAAATTTCATTCATTTCAAGGGCCATTACAATGATATGGATTTTTATTGATACCGAGTGGTTACAGTACCAAATGGTGAGAATAAATCAATAAAATCACACCATTGAATGGTTGTTATATAATAAAGCTGAAGTAAAACGACACCAAATGGACTCAACTCCTCCAGCACGTTGCCTTCCCCCTGACTACGGCCCTGCTGGATTAGAACCGCCGAGGACAAGCTCCTGTCAACATGTCATCGGGAGATCCACGCACGCCCCTTTCTTCCTCCACATAACCGTGGGGACCTGAAGCACGGTGCCTCGCTCGCTCTGTGCGTCCGCCACTCGCAGGCACAGAGCGGGCTGAAGGCTGGGCTGACGAGCGGGCTGAAGGCTGCTCTATGGCTCCAGCTGGCAGCAGTGCAGGAAGAGTCGTTTGTTATTGTTTACCTCCTCTTCGTCATGTCGCGGGAGGAAGCTGCAGGAGCTCGTGCCGTGGCGGTACTCACCCGGGCCTGGCGCGTGGTGCTCAGGTCCTTCATGACCTCCTCGAAGGCCGCCGTCTCCTCCGCCTGCTTCTGGGTGTGCAGGGCGATTTTCTCGCTGAATTTCCGCGGATTGTTCGAAGTCGCCATGTTTCACCGCTCTGCTCGGTTTAGCAAGAGTGAACTGTCAAGGCACGCGCTGCACGCACGCTTCACTTCCGGTTTAACCTGATTTGTCAAAATAAAAATGGTATGCCGCCCTTTCAACACGACCTACAGTCACAAGAAATTGCATTTTCTACAAATCATGCTAATATGTCTTTAGCGCGTGTGTTTATTTGTACAATATTAAATACATTTATTACTGATATATCATTCTATCTAGGCTGTATAACTTTTGTATAATAAATAAACTTCCATTAATCTCAGGCTTTATGTATCCCAACATTTACATATTTACCAGATCATTGGTTCTCAATAAGTGGATCAGGATTCAAAAGTTTGTTACAAAAGCTTTTGAGTGGGTCGGAGGCTTTTGCCAAAAAAATATTTTATGTTTTATCTTATTTGGTCGGGACAGTGCATGTTAATGAACATACATGGGTCTCGTGCATGTAAACAAGTCACACCGGATTGTAGCCTTGGGCTAATTTCCATCCGTCTTCCCCCACGCGCATTCTCAAACACACTCACATTCATCCTGGCCTATTGTACATGTTTTATGTGGTAGGGGAAACCGGAGTACCCGGAGGAAACCTACACAGACACGGGGAGAAAATGCAAACTCCACACAGAAAGGCTGGTGGGAATCGAACCCGGACCTTCTAGCTGTGAAGCACGTGCTTTAACCACTGTTGATCTGTTGATAGATTCAGATTTCTATGATGATTTTTGCCTTATGATAAATGTTTTGATCAACTAAACTTTTCAATAAAGAGTATACGCACAAACTTTTTCAAGGGTTGAAGCTGGGTTCTAAAGCTACACCAGAAAAGCACCACTCTGCCAAACAATGTTTTTTATGGTTTTCCTAAATTAATTGCAAACTTGAGTTAAGTAATTATTAAGGTGTTTATTTTATTATAATTATTGTTATTATTATTATTATTCCAAATGTAAATAATCTGCTTTCAATGGCATGTATATAATTATACTAGTTATTTCTTTCTTTATTTTTATTGAGTTTTTGTTTGTTTGTTTGTTTGTTTGTTCTCCCGAGTATAACATATTTTCCACATGGAGCCATAATAGATCCATGCATGGAGCGCACTCAAAGTCTGCTCTTATTGTGAAAACTGGGCCACGGTTTCCGGTGTGGCGTTGCGGCTGCTTCGCTGCGGCCGTGCGTGTTCACGACGCTGCGCGGGCGTGAGGTGGAGGCGCACATCTGGACCATCTGCAACACCCGCATTCAACTTGTGTCTGTGGGCTTTACTCCGACAACATTACACTCATCTGCGCATCAGGACACCTTCAGTCTGTCCCGCGACCCCTGCCCTGTCCTGCGCTAAACAGACTCCTCCTCACAACACTAGTTTAACCTGTTTGAAATGATCCCTTATGCTAGCAAATTGTCAGAATGCATGTAGCCTCAAATCACTCGGCAGACCATGTCTTTTATTTTATTTATTTTTTACTTGTTTTTATTTAATCATCTATTTCTTTTGTGATATGTACAGCAGAATGACCGCGGAGCCAGTTCCAGTGTTTTAAGGCCCCATATAGCTGATAATGATACACTTTTCAGTTGTTGTTTTTTTACTTTTCTGGTCCAAACTCATTCACAGCTCTCAAATCACATTTCTAATATCTCAGTTCTTCAGAGGGATGATTATATCAGCATGCACATTTACTTTCAGGGTGCAATACTGTCACAAAAATCAGGTACAGAGCCTTTAACGCTAGGCCTGTTTCTCTCATTAGGCCTATGGAAGGTATAGGCTAGAACTCTGACTTTAGTTCATTCTTCCACTCTACAAGTGTTAGTAAAGGCTATGACTTGCAAAACAAAAAAAAGATTTGAACTACGATGAGAAATATTTGTTTTGCTTCTTAATTTCCGAGTACCTGCAATTGAGCTTGTCCCAACCAGGTGGCGCTCTGGAGCCATACTGGTCCACGTCCAATTAGACCAGGAGTATATGTTTTATTTGAGAAATATATGTTCTTATTCATGATCACAGCACACAAATGTTTTCTTTTTAATGCACTTTTGCTGTTGTAATTGACCTGGTTATTAAAAAAAAAAGGCACTCCTCAAGACGTTTATTTATATATATATTTATGTATTTCTCACATCGTATACAAACCATGGGGTGGGTCGGGATGCCGCTGCTGTAATTGGTCATTGGTTAATTGTTTTCCTTGCTCACGGATTGATTTCAGATGTCTTGTCCTTCACTCTGCTTCAGTCTATTGATGTCACTGTGTACAGCCATGTCACAACAGAAAACACTCAAGCATTCTATTGTGAGGTTATTTTTTATAAACCTAAGATTTTATTGAGAGGAAAAGGCCTCATTGTGAGTTTGAAGAAGCTAAAATATACAGTATAATGTAAATGACATATTTGAATCTGAATGACTTTGTAAACTCATAAGGGATTGTTTCTCTCTCTCTCTTATTTTTTTGGTCAGGACAGTGCATGTTAATAAACATAATATGTTTATTAACATGCACCCATATTATGGGTCTCATGCATGTAAACAAGCCACACCGGATTGTAGCCTTGGGCTAATTTCCATCCATCATCCCCCATGCACACTCTCAAGCACACTCACATTTATCCTGGCCTATTGTACATGTTTTTAGTGAGGAAACCTGCGCAGAGGAGAACATGCAAACTCCACACTCCACTTCCCAGGTGGGAATCAAACCTTGACCTTCTAGCTGTGAAGCACAAGCACTAACCACTGTACTACCGTGCCGCCACATTGGAGAATCTGTGTTATGCCTCAATGACACCTACCATGGAGACAAAAAACAGACTAAAAGAAGGACATGATTTAGTCCTGGGTAAGTCTAGCTTTAGTCCCAGTTTAGTCCTGGTTGGGTTTAGTTTAAAAAAAAAGTGTGAAATACTACTTTTTACTTATCAAGTACTATTAAAAATGGGCACTTTTGTACTTTTACTTATGTACAGTTTTAATCTACTTTTACATTTGTTGTTCATATATCTGTACTTTTACTGAAGAATATTGAGAACTTCCAGCACATGAGAAAAATACAGTGAGGAAAATAAGTATTTGAACACCCTGCTATTTTGCAAGTTCTCCCACTTAGAAATCATGGAGGGGTCTGAAATTGTCATCGTAGGTGCATGTCCACTGTGAGAGACATAATCTAAAACAAAAAATCCAGAAATCACAATGTATGATTTTTTAACTATTTATTTGTATGATACAGCTGCAAATAAGTATTTGAACACCTGAGAAAATCAATGTTAATATTTGGTACAGTAGCCTTTGTTTGCAATTACAGAGGTCAAACGTTTCCTGTAGTTTTTCACCAGGTTTGCACACACTGCAGGAGGGATTTTGGCCCACTCCTCCACACAGATCTTCTCTAGATCAGTCAGGTTTCTGGGCTGTCACTGAGAAACACAGAGTTTGGGCTCCCTCCAAAGATTCTCTATTGGGTTTAGGTCTGGAGACTGGCTAGGCCACGCCAGAACCTTGATATGCTTCTTACAGAGCCACTCCTTGGTTATCCTGGCTGTGTGCTTCGGGTCATTGTCATGTTGGAAGACCCAGCCTCGACCCATCTTCAATGCTCTAACTGAGGGAAGGAGGTTGTTCCCCAAAATCTCGCAATACATGGCCCCGGTCATCCTCTCCTTAATACAGTGCAGTCGCCCTGTCCCATGTGCAGAAAAACACCCCCAAAGCATGATGCTACCACCCCCATGCTTCACAGTAGGGATGGTGTTCTTGGGATGGTACTCATCATTCTTCTTCCTCCAAACACGTTTAGTGGAATTATGACCAAAACGTTCCATTTTGGTCTCATCTGACCACATGACTTTCTCCCATGACTCCTCTGGATCATCCAAATGGTCATTGGCAAACTTAAGACGGGCCTTGACATGTGCTGGTTTAAGCAAAGGAAACTTCCGTACAATTGTGTCTCTAGTGTCTTTGGACAGCTCTTTGGTCTTGGCCATGTTAGTAGTTGGATTCTTACTGATTGTATGGGGTGGACAGGTGTCTTTATGCAGCTAACCACCTCAAACAGGTGCATCTACATTTAGGATAATAAATGGAGTGGAGGTGGACATTTTAAAGGCAGACTAACAGGTCTTTGAGGGTCAGAATTCTAGCTGATAGACAGGTGTTCAAATTCTTTTTTGCAGCTGTATCATACAAATAAATAGTTACAAAATCATACATTGTGATTTCTGGATTTTATTTTTTAGATTATGTCTCTCACAGTGGACATGCACCTACGATGACAATTTCAGACCCCTCCATGATTTCTAAGCGGGAGAACTTGCAAAATAGCAGGGTATTCAAATACTTATTTTCATTTTCATTCCTCACTGTTTGAGAAAAAAAATTAGTTTAAGTTTAATGTGAAATCTCTCTTGTCTCAATGAGTGAGACAAATAATTTAATATGGAGACAATTTGAGATTTCTACATGGACAAAATTAGATCTTTTAAATCTCAACCAGAGTCTAATCTGAGCTTTTGTACAGTCTTTTGCTCAGGAGACAAAATTGAGAAATAGGAGCAATAATCCGTCGCCTCAGATTGGTTTTAAACAATGCTCAATTTGCCGACCACTTCAATTCAATTCTACTTAGAATGATGTGATGTCTCGTGTACGCAATTTATCTTCCTCATCATGTCAAGCTATTTGTAGGTTACTAAATGTCATAATTCTGTGTATGACCTTATCAAATCAATATATATATATATATATATATATATATATATATATATATAGTTTTTTTTTTAATAGCCTTAGCATTTACGAAGCCTCTCTAAAAAGGTCATCACGTTGGAATTTCAAATGTCGAGCACCTTTTTTTCGTCTTAAAAAGTTGTAAGAGTAATCAAAAAGTAATAAAGGCATATTAATAAACTTGCCTTGCCTACAGTATTGAAAATATCCATACCAAATTTCACACTAATATCACGTGACAATTATTTTTGGACAATCTTTGATTGCTTTATGAAGGCGAGGCCAGTTTATGTGGAGTGCATTTCATACACAAAGTTATTCAAAGTGCTTTCAAAGCAATGAGCAAAGCAAGGCAAGGCAACTTTATTTATATCGCACATTTCGTACACAAGGCAACTCAATGCGCCTTTTTCAATAAGACTATGTGTGAAAGTACATACATGTAAATTTAGAATGAAAATCAAACCAATAAAACATGAATAATCATTAATTGTTACATTTCAGTCGTCATGGGCATAAATAGAACCCCTTTCTTCCTAGACTTGAACATTGTCAAAATAAAGACCTGTCTCTTTTCTTCAGACTTTTCCTGACTTTCGCTGCATGGAAATGACCAGTTTCAAAAATATCCATCTCAGATATGTTCAGTGGAGGGTATATACAGTTGAGCTCAAAAGTTTACATACCCTGGCAGAAATGTTTCAAAGAATATGAAAGATAACACAAAACGTTTTTTTTTTTCACTCATAAGTGGTTGTGTGAAAAAACGGAGTTTGCTCTTTTTAAATCATAATGAAGGAAAGGGATATGGAAAGATATCCAAGGCACTTAGAATGTTAATCAGCAAACTCTCATTAAGAAGTGGAAAAGTAGGGATTCTGTTGAATCAGGTCCACCAAAAAAAATTCAGCATGAAAAAAATACAAATAATTTGAACATCTCACGGAGCACTGTTCAATCCATCATTCAGAAATGGAAAGAGTATAGCACCACTGCAAACTTACCAAGACACGGCCGTCCACCTAAACTAACAGACCGAACAAGGAGAGCACTGGTCAGAAATGCAACCAAGTGCCCCAAGATAACTCTGGAGGAGCTGCGACGTCCTGCCGCTGAGCTGGGGGAATCTGTACATGGGACAACTATAAGTCGTACTCTAAACACAAAGCTACATCTACAATGGAATGGTTTAAAAACAAACATATTAATGTGTTAGAATGGCCCAGTCAAAGTCCTGACCTAAATCCTATTGAAAATCTGTGGAAAGACCTGAAAACTGCTGTTCACAAACGCTCTCCTTCTAATGTGACAGAGCTTGAGTTGTTTTGTAAAGAGGAATGGGCTAAAATGTCAGTCTCTACATGTGCAAACTTTGTAGAGTCAAACCCCAGAAGACTTGCTGCTGTTATTGCAGCAAAATGGGGTTCCACAAAGTATTAAGTCATGCTGTATGAATACTTATGCACACCCCACTTTTCACTTTTCTATATTTTGAAAAATATAAAAAAAACTTTCACTTCAAAGTTGTCTGTTACTTGTGTGTGAACTTTCAGTAAAACATTCTAAATAAAATCTTTACGTTTAGGGTTGTAAACGTGACAAAATGTGCAAAAGTTCATGGTGAAAAATATGATGTTGATTGAAAACTGCCCAAAGAATATATTGGTCTAATATATTGGCAAAATTAGCCAAGCAGTGATACAAAAAACTGAAACCTGACACAGACATAAAAGGCCAACATCAAAACAAAACTCTCACTTCACCTTGACTGTTTCCCTATAACATTTCTGGTACCAGCTCATTTCCTCTGTCCCACTGTGACATATGGACTCACAAAGGGAGTCGGCTACAGGTTTCTTCACACAATTGAGCCGGATTTAAAACAATAATTCAAATCATACCAGACTTTACCCATATTCATGCCACATAGTTCCGTCAAAGATAGAACGTTTTGTCCTGTTTGGGGAAGAAAGAATGTTATGATTGGATTCAATGAAATTCCGACAAATTCTAGAAGCAGATGTAACACCGTGTGGGAAAAGCTGTAGTTAAAAAAGGATGGCTTCTACAAATGGATAAGGATCATAACCACGCCTCAAAATCCACAATGGACATCCCCATGGCGCAGACTTGGGTTTTGCCGCGGCATAAGAGTGGGTTCATGAAGCGCCATCGATTTGCAAGCATGACCATGGCTACAAATGAAACCTCATATTACCAAAAGAGCATAATACCCCTCATATAGTAAACAAAAACATGACATGTCAATGCTGAGGTGCAAATGAATGCTTATCAGGAACATTTAGTCATGATATGTCTGCTTTCACACATTTGTATTTATGTATTATATAGGAAGCTGCATATGTGACATTTGGAATAACTTGCTTGTTGTTGTTGTTTTTTACTGCATTCTCCTCCAGTGAGTTAGTGTGAACAGAAGTGAGAAAAGACTAACAATATTACTCATTTTCATATCGGACTCTCACTGCAGTTTTGGAGAGTACAACAAAGTCTGCCTTCCTTATTTTTGGAGATGTTGGTCTTGTTCTGTTTAGCAAAATGTTTACTCCACAAACCATCTTGAAAGGCTACATGTAAAAAATAAAGAAAAAGAAAAACAGCATTGTCAACCATTTTACGTTGTTGATTGTTAATTTAAGCATGCATTGATTGTCGGAACTTTAGGAAATATAAATGTACTCTTTTTTTATTTTTTTTATTTGGGTTTTCCAACTGTTTTAGTATTTTCGCCATTAAAGCTAATATAATGTATGTCTTGAACAGACCCCAATTTATGAATGTTATCAAAAACCGTTACACAACACACCAGCAGAAGGCACAATTCTTTCTCTTGTGTCTTCAGTGCCGAGAAGAGAGGAAATCTCTGTGCGGAGTGTGGGCTGGCGTTTTCAATGCGTAGAGCAGGGGTAGGCACGTTTGTGTCGTGGAGGGCCGATTTTCATCATTGCCTAAACAGGCTGAACCGCACCATTGTAATCTAAAGTAAAGAACTTGATTTCTGCAAATGCCAATGTTTTACAACTGTGGTTCTCAAGTGGTATGGCTTCGGGACTCAACATTACCCTAGGATGACAAGCTGTAGATTTGCCTTTATAAAGGCTGAAAGTAGCTCACAGGGTAAGAAAGATCGGAGGCCCCTGATATATTGATTCATTACTAAACCAAACAACCACTATCGGTAAATTCACAATAAAAAAGTGGCTTCAAACACATTTATAAAACATAGACAACTGAAAAAGCACCATACGTCTATAACAGACAAAACATTTCTTAATTGGCACTTAAATGGGATTAAATGCATAAAAGAAGTTTATCTAGAGGGCAGTCTTGCGTCATTTGAAAACAAGCAAAAAGCTAATTGCTAAATTTGCCAGTTGTTTCATCGTACCCATTGCATCAGTAGACGGTGTTAAAGCATGGGAAAAGGAACTAAGAACAACAATACCCAAACAACAATGGGAACGGACACTCTCTCAAATTCACAATTGCTCAATCAACAGCAGACACAGGCTCATGCTGTTTAAAGTGATTCATGGTTTATATTACTCCAAAGTTTCTTTACACACATTTTTATCTTGATGTATCTCCATTATGTGATAAATGTAAATCAGCTGTAGGATCACTTCGCATTCATTTTTGGAATGTCCTGTTATTCAACCATTTTGGTCCAGCATCTTCTTCTTTTACTCAGGGGTGTATCAGAGAAACCTTGTCCCTGACAGGGATATGGTCCTGTTTGGGTGGTCTTCAGAAACCCAAAATCTTTCACAGTATATTAGGGTTGTGTTGCTTCTTGGGACTGTTTTGGCCAAAAGACTCTCAAAGAGTGGAATGTCAATGTCAATGTCAACTTTATTTATATAGCACACTTAAAACAGCCACAACCGCCCAAAGTGCTGTACAACAAACATTATAAAATACAATTGAAGAGTAAAAACAGTCACAAAATATACAACAATAATAATAAAATACATGGGATCTGCTCAGCTTGTGTTGAAGGCCAAAGCAAATAAATGAGTTTTCAACAACGACTTGAAAACATGAATGGACTGGGCCATTTTGACATTCAGCGGAAGGCTGTTCCAGAGTCTCGGAGCCGCTACGGCAAAAGCCCGGTCTCCTCTGGTTTTACGCTTCGCTATTGGCACCTCCAGAGTCATTTGGTTGGAGGATCTCAATGTACGACCTGGATCACGGATCAACAAAAGCTCCGAAAGGTACGATGGAGCCAACCCATTCAGGCATTTAAAAACCATCAACAGTATCTTGAATTGAATCCTAAAGCTGACTGGAAGCCAGTGCAGAGAGGCCAACACAGGAGTTATGTGCTCATGTTTCCTCGTTCCTGTGAGCAAACGCGCCGCTGCGTTTTGAACCAACTGCAGACGACGGATGGACTTTTGATCGAGCCCACAGTACAGAGTTACAATAATCTAAAAGCATGAATGACACGCTCCAGGTCACCATGAGGCAAATAGGGTTTGATTTTGCTGGTTTGGTGGTCTTCACAAACAAAACAAAAATTATTTTATTTATTCCGTTTTTCAACTATAATTTTTTCTTACTTAACATTTTCTTATTATGTTTACACTGCATCTGTCTCTGTATGATGGTCTTAAATAATCCTTGATACTGTGATACATCCTGATAGTTATGAAGATGATCTTTTTTATTTTTTGTCTTTTTCAGTGTGTACAGCTGAGGGGTCCTCAGGAAGTGATCAAGCGATCGCTTCCGGGGACCCTTTGATGCCAAGCAATGCTCATCCATCTTGCTGTGGACTGGATCATCTGCTGACGCTGAGCCAGTGCAGGATGGATGGATAGATATATATAATATCCTGGTTCACAGTTCTGAAAACCTGATTGCACCTCTCCCCTCAAGTATGCATGTATGTGTGGCTGACAGGATGTATGCGTGTGTGAATGCAGCAAGGGTGTGAGTGAGCAAAGTGTGAATGATCATTGTGATTTTACCTGTAAAAGTCAATAAATATATTTGGATGAAAAAGCACCATACTGCTTAGTGGACGTTAATACACCATAGCCTATATGAACATAGCCTTGCAGTTTACCACAAGTTGCAAAATACACGCTATCAGGTAACTCTTTGGCGTGGAAGTTCTTGTTTATGTGTGCACTTGTTTGGTAATACAGTTCTCATTTTGAACAGCAGTATTATGCATGCCTTTTCCAAATGTTTTCAACCCACTTGATGGCTGCACACATTTGCCACTTCCCCAAAAGATCTTCTTAGCATCTGAAATGAAGTAGTAAGTCTTTTATCAGTAATATTATTGCAAACATGTATTGGTTCAAAACTGGAGGTTAACTTTATATCATCTTTACACATTTAATTCTAACAATGCAGCAGCCTCACTCAATCTTTTCTCAGCACTTTTCTCTTTTTTTTTTTTTTTTAAACAGGAAACTTGCATGGTTTCATTATTTCAAAAAAGGGAACTTGTCTCTCACTGGAAGCTTGGTGTGAAAGACGGTCAGTTTCATACTTGCCCAACCGCTCTCAAATGGTAAGACCTGAGCTGTACTCGGCAAACTTGTTTTATCTTTGTTTTATTTTGAAACCAATTGACCATTTCCATCCGCAGATTATGAATTCCAATACCACTTGCGGCCCGGGGAACAGCACCTCCCCATGCCCGACCACGGGCTCCGACACCGGGCTTATCGTTGGTCTGTCCGTCTTCTTCGTCGTCCTCGTGCTGCTGAGCATTGTGGCGGGGGTTTTGGCCCATAGGAAGTTTGAGCAGCTCAGGAGGGTCATGAGTTTTGGCTCCAGGAAAAGGATCGAGAAGGAGAGAGAGGAAGCGGTGCCGGGAGAGGCGCCCAAAACGGTGAAGGAGTGCCACGAGTACGAGAGCCGACAAGAAGCGACGCCCGCCCAGGTCCCCATCTACGAGAACGTGGCGCGGGCAGCAAGCTACGGCGCCAAGGCTCACCACAGGTACGGGGGATTTTTAATTTATTTTTTTATTTTACTCGTCTCATTGTGGCCAAACTAGTTCAGACGTTCTAAACATTCACCATTTTTGTTTGGTTGATTAGTGTGTTTTTATCATTTATAAATTGTTCTCATCTATTTGTGTTTTCATTTTGTTTTCTTTTGTTGCTTTCTTTTATTTCAAGGAGCACCTTAACCTCTTAGCCCCCTGCCTGAACCAAGAACATTTTCTCCAGTTTGGCTTTACCCTAATCTAAAAGCTTCTTGAAAAAGGTGTCAAAATAGCAACAAAAACGAGAAGAAAATGAGGATGAAAACGTGAGCAAAAAAAGCCACAAAAGAGCAACAAAAATGTCATTAAAAAAACAATTAAAGTGCAGCAAAAAATGGACAAAAATCCAACAAAGAAGTGACAACAACGCAATAGAGAAAAAAGCCGCAAAAAGAGACAAAGAAGTAAGAAAAACTCATCATTAAAAAGTGGCACACAACACGAGGAAAAAGATCCGTTTAGATCCGTTTTGTGGGTCTTAGTTTTCAAATGAGGCGTTACTCTGGCCTGTAGGCTGTAAAACTCTCCAGTCCAGAAGCTTTTAGATTTGGGTAAAGCCGAACTGGAGAAAATGTGCTCGACTTTTTGGTCGTGTTTTTTGCTTTTTCATCACTTTTTAATCGTGTTTTTGCCGCTTGTTTATTGTGCTTTCGATTTGGGTAAAGCCAAAATTGGAGAAAATGTGCTCGGTTCAGGTGGGGTTAGGAGGTTAATTTAGTCAAATACGTGTAGACTATAGACATTCTCAATTGCAAATAATTGGCCAGATTATATAAGACATGACAACAGTGAAGACGTAGGTCACAAAGGTCTCCGAGTGTGTCTTGTCTGCTTGCATGTAGGGGAGGGATATTGTATGGGTTGGTGTGTGAGGACAACCCTTGGGCTTGTGAATTTGGTCTGGTTTTCTGTTAGGGGTTGTCCGTTACCCTGCCAGGGCCTGCAGATGTACAGCGGGAGGAAAAAGTGAGTACACCGTTTGGAATTTCTCACATTTCTGCCTAAATTGGTCATAAAATGTGGTCTGATCTGTATTCAATCAAAAGAATGATAAACAGTGTCTGCTTAAGCTATCGTCCATCCATCCATCCGTTTTCTTCCACTTTTCCGTTGCCGGGTCATGGGGGCAGCTGTTGGAGCTGCCCAAATCACATTGCACCAGCCCCTATAGTGCCTCCTGCAGGTGGTGGGTCCACAGAGGGACGGCCTCATGGTTCTAACCGGGCCTGTTGGTCTCTCATAAGGGGCTTCTGAACCGCTCTTTGTCTGACCCGTCACCTAGGACCTGTTTGCCATGGGAGACCCTATAGACCCTATAGGGTCTCCCATGGCTTCGTGCCCCTGGTATACCAGGGGCACGAAGCCCCCGACAACAGAGCTCTAGGATAATTCGGGCTCAAACCCCTCTACCACGTTAAGGTGGCGGTTCCAGGAGGGGCTGCTTAAACTAATACCATCCACACATTTACATTTTATCATATTTTTATTGGCCATAACATGTAAATATTCACAGGAGAGAGTGGGAAATTGTAAGTGAACCCAGGAATCTTACTGAACTGCAGCACACTGTAAACCCTGACTAGCTATGATAACTCAAATAAAGTGGGGAAATCCGCTGCACCATATGGTTGTGGTACATAAGTCTAAACCAATTGAGTTCACTCGAACTTAAATTATTTAGTTAACAGTAGCTCAAATCATTTAGTCCATGATAGCTCAAATCATTTAGTCAATGATAGCTCAAATCATTTAGTCAATGATAGCTCAAATCATTTAGTCAATGATAGCTCAAATCCTTTAGTCAATGATAGCTCAAATTATTTAGTTAATGGTAGCTCAAGTTATTTAGTTAACGGTAGCTCAAATTATTTCGTAAACAGCAGCTCGAATTATTTAGTCAACAATAGCATTAAAAGTATAGGTTAAGGAACCCAAATGATTCGAGATTATTATACTCAAACTATTTAAATGCTAAATTAACTTAAACCCATTTTAAAAGGTTTACTCCCTCAATTAAATTGAGTTAACATACAACACTAAACCATGTGAGAAATGATAACACATACAGGAAGAACATTCTCTATGATAACTTTATTTAAGGACAACTCTCCACCAACAAAAGGGAACTGTAAAAGATGCAGACAGCAAAACATTGTTTAGACCACTATAAAAAGGTTTTTATCAAAACATATCATACAAAATGTACATGTCTTGTTTTGTTTCCTGGTCAAAAACAGACTTTGAGTCACTATATTCATCCTTGGTTGTTGAGTTCCAATCTGTATCTGGTTATATTGCATCAGGGAAAACAAAAAACTCTCCTCCATATTTTTAAAGCCCATAATCCAACATCCGATTGAAGCGTTGGACAGCTCGATAGCAAAGTTTGCTGAACGTTACCCAACACAGTAGCTAAACACATAGTTACTGTTTGTTAGTGTTATTGTTACTGTTGTAACAGTAATTCCCTCTGTTGTCTGTAGAGGGAGCTCCAGACAGTAATTTAAAACCCTTGTGCTTGAGTTTCAAAATGATAAAACGTAACTGATCAAGTCCCAACCAGTTGAAAGATGGCAAAAAGGAAATCACTTTTTGCATGGTTGGATCTTACTGAGGTTCCAAGTAGAATTGTATCATGCAACAAGAGGAAATGGGAGTAAGACAAAACATTTTCTGGACCCAGTTTTTCCTATTAACTGCATTACACTTTCACAAGTCGTAGCTCAAAAGAAAATGTATGAATTCCAAAAATGATCATTAGTATCAGTCACTGGGTCCATGATATCTCTGTACAAGACCAAAAATGCCCTCAAAAACAAAATCATTTCTCTCCATATAATAGTATTGGCCTTTGGAATGCTGTGATGTCACCTGCAACCCAGCAATAGGTTAAAAGGCCAAATCTGTACAAACATGTGTATTCAGTGTCATTTTCTGTCAGGTTTTCACACTGTCATGACGTCCTGATGCAAAGGCAAAAAAAAAAAAACATTCTGGTTTTGAACATGGTCGGGTTGTTGAGCTGCATAAGCAGAACCTCTCGCAGGGTTATGGAACATGACGGTGTGAAAACCTGAGTTTAGATGCTCAAACCCGTTTAATCTTAAAGTTAGCTTTAGGGAATTTTGAACATGCACTATAAATACATAATAATGATACAAATTTTACCGTCCAGTCGTATCCAATGAAGTCCTCGTCTTAGCAAAGGAGCAAGTCTGTGAGATGGTAGAAGCATCATGGCTGCCGCACCAGCTCAAACCGAAATTTTCAAAAAGTCCAGGGGCGGGGCGTGGATCATCCGGGCACTCAAACCCCTCCACCACATTAAGGTGGAGGTTCCAGGAGGGGACAACGTTATGTGTAGAGGAAAAATGAAACAGTACAGTAAAATCAAAACCCTATCCTCACTGTGAAGTACGGTGCAGGAGAATCATGGTGTGGGGCTGTTTTGTTGCCTCAGGGCTGGACAACGTGCTATCATCAATAGAAAAATTCATCCACAAGTTTATTAAGATAATTTGCCAAAAAACCTGAGACATTCACAACAGCGTGGAATAAGTAAGTGAACCCCTGTATTAAATAGCTGGCTGATTCTTCTTTTGCAGCAATAACTGCGTTTCTGTAGTTGCAGATTAGACGCTCAAACGATCAGGATGAATCTTGGACCATTCCTCTTTACAAAACTGCTACAGTTCAGTGAGATTCAGGCGGTGTACTTACTTATTCCCCCCTCTCCTGTGAATGTTTATGTGGCGGTAGGCCCTCACATCCACCGGCAGCCTATTGAGTGCCACCTGAACCCTGAACGGGGCGTCAAGTGGCTTTTACGCAAGAGCTAAAGTAGGGTAATTCCCCTCTCGTGCGGTGCCTCGTTCAAAAGAAACCTCTGGTAAGCATTCTAACCTCTAAAACGTAATTATAAATATATATATGAGCTCATTTTTTATATTTTTCATAGCGTGGCACTCGGGATACGGCCACCGCTTTTTGATTGTCATCTGTGAGCGTGGCGCACTGTTTACGCGTTGGTAGGTATTTTTGTGCTTTTGCCCTCTTGTGCTGCGTATGGTTCTGGACATTCCTACAGGATATTAATTCCCCAAATTTCATCTTTAGGACTGGGAACCTCGCGGGTCTCTCCTCCTACTCTCTTCCATGGTGGCGTTGTTCGGAAGTAACTTTGTGGGTCAAACTAGTAAATCTGCCCCTCCGGCCATTACATTTACATGTTATGGCCAATAAAAATATGATAAAATGTAAATGGTTGGGTGGTATTGTTAAAGCAGACACTGTTTAATCATTCCTGTGATTTTGATGAAGATCAGACCACTTTTTATAACCAATTTAGGCAGAAATGTGAGAAATTCCAAACGATGTGCTCACTTTTTTGTCCCGCTGTAAATTAGCCTCATGCTAGCTCTGGTACAATGCATCAAATAGAAA
The DNA here is from genome assembly GCA_021464625.1 of Proterorhinus semilunaris. Lineage (NCBI taxonomy): Eukaryota > Metazoa > Chordata > Actinopteri > Gobiiformes > Gobiidae > Proterorhinus > Proterorhinus semilunaris. The sequence goes on along the minus strand of CM038358.1, from coordinate 6,877,140 downwards.
CATTTATGTTATCATTGTACATGGACCCTTTTAAATAAATACATGAACTAAATAAAAAATGAATAATATGTACTTTCCCAAATTAGTAAGGCAAGGCAAGATTATTTGTAGAGCACAATTCATACACAAGGCAATTCAAAGTGCTTCACAGTTGCATAAAATTACAAGAAAACAGATAAAATCAATAATTAAAACATCATAAAGTGAAAGAATTACAGTAAAAGGCAAGAGTGCAGATAAAATACTTTCAGTTTACATATGTACAGGTAAAAAGAGCTGTTTTCAGCCTGGATTTGAACATTGTCAGAGTTGAGGCCTGTCTCACATCCTCATGAAGACTGTTCCAGATTTTAGCTGCATGAAACTGAAACACAGCCTCACCGTATTTTGAGCATATTTAACCTCTTAACCCCCGCCTGAACCGAACCTGAACCGACCAAATTCAATGTCAGAAATGTAAGAATTAGTGTCTCAAACTCATCTGGCTACCCTCCACTTCAGTGTCCCGCGACCCCCACTTTGACTGAAAACTGATCTTTTCCGCCACGCTGTTGTCAATTTTTTTTAAACTTTTTTTCCATCGCTTTTTTGTCACTTTTCAGTTACTCTGGTTGCTTTTTTCTTGTTGTTTTGTGGCTTTTTGAAAATGCGTTTGGTTCAGGTGAGGGATTAAGCGGTTGAACGATCAGCCCATTGCACCACTGTTATCACACTGAGGTCTGAGACTTTTTGTCTAAGAGCGTTTTATATAATGCTGAGTCAGCGGCAGAAAGTCCTGCATGTTGTAACATCAGCGCACAGTTTGAAATCTGAGTCACAGAGTCACAGTGGAAAATGAACCGTTAATATCTGGCCAGGGTTCATCTAACGCCACCGTGGGGTTTTGTGCTCGTGTTGACAGGATGGTCCACGTGCCTGAAGATGATGTGTATTTGCAGTGTGATGCAATCTACAATAACGACCCGGCCTGCAATCCCTCTGCCCAACACCAGGAGGACGACACTTACATCCTACCAGAGTCCTGAGGCCACTTATATTGATGTGTTTCAATATTACATATAGATGGACTATTGGTTGGTTTATTTCAAGCCAGTACACAGTTTCTTTAAGAGCACAGAAATATGAGCAACATATTTATTTGACTAAAAGCAGATATAAATGAGAATTAATATTGATATTTCTGGCATGTTTGTTTACCAGTTTACTTGTTTCTAGGTGCTTTTATGAAATAACCACCTACAACTGGTAATGTTCTGCAGAATGGCTTTAAAGCGGTTCTAAGTAACTTGTTTACCTTAATAAATCATTTCCGTAGTCCCTCTGGGGGTAATACAAGTGTTAATGTGATGATTGGGGGGTCTTTCATCTCCACCTGGTGTCTGTAGCCAGAAATCCACAATTGCAACTTGACTGCCACCGGGTCGGAGTCAGCAATACACACTAATGGAATCATGAAGAAGAAGCTAACAGGCTAACGGGCAAAGCTAACTGCGGGCTACAGCCACTTAAAACAGTATTTACAGCCAAGTTTGAGTGGAAAAAAATGATCTCCATTGTGTAATTGGATGTACAATATCCCTCTCTCCCTTTGTCTTTTCTGTCAGCGTATTATTTACTCTCACGGATAATTAATGAGTAAAAAACGCAACATGCTATGGTAGCGCTTATGGCCTCAAGGGTGCATGAGTTGCTTAGTACTGCTATAAGTTATTGATTGATTGATTGATTTTATTTCCAGTTATTAACACATGACAAATTCATGAAAATTTGCATGATTAGTTTAGTTTAGCTTATCTGTTTATTTGAGCAGTTGGTCTGCTCAAAAGGAGTGGGCCAAAGCAAAAGGCTTATGAGCGCCCACCCCCATTATGTACCATCTTTACAATTGAACAAATATACAATATGTATTTAAATCATGTACATATTCACATATTTACATTACGTTTTACATTTAGCTATCTGTATATCATTAAACTCAAAAAAGGAGTGGGCAGAAGTAAAAACGTATAACCTCCCACCCCCTTAAGTTTCATAATTACTTCATTATGGCGGGAGCTAATAGTACTAGACAAAAACAACAGCATGACAAATCTTGACTAAATCTGGATTAAACACGACTAAAACAACACTAAACCAAGACTAAACCTGGACTAAACCAGAGAAGATCCCATATTTTGCTGCGCCCAAAAAATGTGGACTCACAACCATACCAAATTGGTTTCCCTACGGAGGCATGCAGCTTTCAGGGGCCTCATCTTTCCATTGATTTAAAAAAATATATATGATTAAGGTCCACGTTGATGGGTCATTCTTGCAGCTTGGTTTTTGTCCTCTGAGGTCAGTTTTAGAGTTTCCTCGATGGTATGTTTGTGAACAGCCCAACGTCACGGTGTTCCAACCACCAAACTCCACGGTTGGCATGCCGTTGTTTGGGTAATACGTAATCGGTGCCAACAGACTGAAATTTTGGTTTCACCTGATCTGACTAAAGTCCCCAAGTATTACACATTAATGTCAAATGTTGTGCAGCAATGTTTCTGATGTTTTACATTATTTCACAAGAATTTGTCCATGGGCATATTCTTTGGCTTCCTGGCATGTGTGGATTACTTAGAAAATGTCATTTCAATATGTACGGCATACTGAAAAGGTCATTTGAAAGAAGGTTAGAACAATTACCATCATTGACGTGTTGTATGTATCTTCCTGTTGGCCAATATGGCTTTGTTGCATATATGGTAAAAAAAAAGAAAGAAAAAAAAGCAGCTCCGTCATTGTTTTAAAATAGCCTATATGATTTTATGGAGTGTTTTATCGAAAGGAGGAACTGTTGGTCTTTTTCACTGCTTATTTATGTCTTTCTTTGAATCAGGCTAACTAAACTTATGTCAAAATAATGAGAAGGATTTCCCAGTGCTGGCAACCCTTAAATTATTACCTAACCACATTAAGGGGAAACGATGCAGTTCTACAGTAAATTTAGAAATATTGCTTAATGAAGTAACCACGTCTAGCAGGACTTCCCTCCTTAGCTTCTTCTAACTCTTATAGCTTCAACTTGTAGTTAAAGGAATAGGCCACGGTTTTTCCATACTGAGATATGTTCTTACCTGAGCTTAGACGAGTTGATGCGTACTGGTCTTTGTGCGTGCGCTCAGTCACGCAAAAAGACCAAAGATGTTGTTGGCATTTAGCCTCTTCTCCCAGCATATTCTCCTATGGACCCCGTTTGGGTCCATAGGAGCGACCAAGCTCTTCCACGTTTTCCCTATTTAAATATGGTTATGTGAGTAGTTACAGGATCCAAGTATAGTTACACAAAATGAAACATGTTGATTTTCTAAGCGGATAAAAAGGGGCACTATATTGTAAGGCGTAATATCTTCACTTTACAGCGCGGACATCGAAGTGCTCCTAAGGTGTTATCGACGTGTAATTTTGTGTAACTACACTTGGATCGTGCAACTACACACGTGACCGTATTTAAATACCCCACCCCGTTTGGCCCCATAGAAAGGAGGAGAGGCTAAATGCTAACAACATCTTTTGTCTTTTTGCGTGACTAAGCGCACACACAAAGACCAGACCGGTACGCATCAACTCGTCTAAGCTCAGGTAAGAACATATCTCAGTATGGAAAAACTGTGGCCTGTTCCTTTAATGGGCCATGGGCATGAGGCATGAATGTATTAATTGCTCAGAAAATATTTTGGCCTCAAATTAATTGAGTCTCCTGTGCATCATCATTACAATCTTATAGCCAGCATTTATATCTGTTGTTGGTGGCATATATCAAATACAATGCTATGCAATACAATTTATAATTAGACTAGGCTATATGAACCGATGACTTCGTCTTTTCATACCAACTGTTGAATATCTTTGTTCTCAGGTATACAGTAAGTGTTTTGAGTTTTATTTTTCTTGGATGATGGGAACACATTTTTTTAGGTAATGGCATCACATAGTTTACCCTTTTCTTTAGTTAGCCTGTAGCAGATGGTAGCCCAAGCTAGCTAGAGCTAGCAAAACATACATTAGCAACTCTGCGTTCCACAACATTTTTGACCAGCTGTGCAGTTCATAAAGTAACAGACCTAATAAAGTGTTTCTCCCCCCCTCAATTATATGACTTTCATATTCATTATTGTAATTGAATTAAATTGTACTGCCCTAATCAAACATGGAGTTCTTTCATCGTTTGTATTGTGGCAAGTCCACAGCTTTTTCATCAGCCAATTGTTTACAGATTTTTACAGTTTTAATCCACGTCCTTGCAGATATGTGTCAAGGCCACCGCAGCGGATCAAGGTCACAGATAGAAAGTCCTTGATAAGTTATCTGTACACAAATATGAGTCATCAAGCTTTTCCAATAAACCCTTTAACAATATTTCCGTGTGTTATTGTGTTGTATTTATAGTGAAATGTCGCACTGATACAGCATTCAAAACCATCAAAACATTCAAGTACAGTAAACAGTGGAGAACATGAAATTGTGTCATACGAAATAAAAAAATTTGTAACATTAAAACATATTAACATAAATAAAGTTTAAATAAATAATCAAAAAGAACCGCTTAATTTGTAGGCAACAAATAACACCATTTACAAATGAGTAGTTCTATACAATAATATAACATATACCTGAGACATCAGTAGCCTGTAGCCTATGTCAAGGGTCCTTCTTTTTTTTTACCCGGCTAATATGGTTTCAGTTTGTCTATGCTAGGAGTGAACCAGCGTTCTAAAGTTAGCATTTGCCTTTGATGGACAGAGGTCTTTTTTTAAGATTCACTTTTCAAACACATCCTTTGTTACATCTTCTTTGCCTTGTCTTTAGACAACCTTTGCAAAGACTAGCTTTAGGGGTAGCAAAGGCCGTTAACATTACTAACAACAGCTTTAGCGATTGCGAGGCTAAAGGTAAGCTACGTTGTTAAAACTAGACTTGATGTTTATGCTTGTTTGCATTAACAGTCAAGTAGAAGACAAGTGAGAATGTAGGAAACAGCGGCACAGTGGGTTTCACATTTACCCCCAAACTACATAGGCGGTAGAGAGCTTGAGAGAGAACAGTGACGGAATTGAAAGGAACATAAGCAAAATGAACTTTTTCAGCCTTTAAACCATGACCCTTATCAAAAACATCCCTGCAGTTGTGTTTTGCTTAAATTGCGGAGTTTTGCCTAATCCTGTTTACTTCAGAAATTTCTTCTACTAAAAAAGCACTCCAATCAGTATTTCCTGGATTGTGTTGCATATAGAGCCCAGAAGTGTCTTTTGCCTTTTCAAAGCTCCTGAACATCACTAGACTCATTCTGTTGTCATGCACTCAAACTGTGCTTATCGTGGTGCCATCGATTTGTTACCATGCCGTTAGCTAAGAAATGATGGCTTGTACGTTATTTTTGCTATGTTTAAATCTTCCTACTGCCAGCCGAGGCAAAGCAACATACCAAAAGCTTCTTTTCCACGCCAACATTAATTTAAATGATCAAATGTGAGATATCGGTGCTGAGGTGTCCAAAAGCAAGTTTATAAGCTTTACAAATATGCTTCACATGTCCACTTTGCGAAAGAAATCCAACTCTAGGGAGACCGACACATCGTCAAGCACAATAACATTTACTGACTATGAGGTCTTCGAAGGGCGTCAGCTTGAGTTGGCCGCGGCTGTCATAGTGCATGATCACCATAGGCTGGTACTCGGCCGGCACGCAGCAGGGCCTCGGCGTGCCCCCCTTGGAGATCTGCGCCATCCTGGACTTGACCTGCGTGTGCATGCTGGCCGGTTTGTAGTTGTGCGGGCAGGAACCCCGGCAAAAGTGCATCGTGTACTCCAACGGCGCTACCACCCAGTCCGTCCAGCCTATGTCTCTGAAGGAGACGGTCACCGACTGTCTGCAGCACAGCTCGCCCACCTCGCACTCGTCTTCCACAACGGAGCGGGCCGTCCTGGTGCCGCGTCCGTGGGTCAGCTCCAGAGTAATGGCGAACTCGTAGTGGGCTCCTCGGTTGCCGATGTCTACCTCTAGCGACCCCCTGCGGTCCCCGATCCACTTTTGCACCTCATCGCTGACGTCCAGCGCGATGCTCTGTGAGACATTCCCGTCGGCGGTGACGTCTGCCCACGCCGCATGTCTCGTGAGTGTGGAGTCCCGCAGGTGAACTTTAACCTTGCGTGAGGCCCTCTCCAGGACCTGTCTAGACATGTGCAGCTCGGCACGTATCAGTGAGAGTTCATCCTGAATGTGGGGTTTTTCCACGAACACTGCCCTGTGCCAGTGAACGTGCCGCCCCCGGGGGTCTGCCCTGTGTCCAGGCTGTAGCTTTTGCACTGAAACATGAGGGGAAAGAAAACAATGTGAGATTTTATGTCAATATTTAATTTTAAAAATTACAAAAATTAGACTGCAGAATAAGTCCCACGCACAGGGTTGCCAGATAAAAACAGTTTGGACAATGAACAAATGAATAACATAACTCACTTCCTAAATCCCAGCCCCCCAAACAAGCAAGTCCTAATTAGTGCTAATGCAGCAGCTACGACTTGTTTGAGAGATGAACTTTCAGTCACTTATTTCAAAGCAGTGCGTTTAGACTGATGCAATGGCCTGCCAGTCTTTCAACTTGTTATTTTGGGACTTTTATCTTGATCCAAGCACAATCCAAGGGACCCACTGTTACGTAAGATCAGAGGAGTGTCGTCACACTCACTTGGCCTCAACACCCAAAGAATGTTTTCTTTATGGAATCTCCAAAACCACCCACAAACAGCTATGACAACGTTACACAAACCAACATGCTGTAGCGAACCCAAATGTTATACCTAATGTTTTCATGATGATGATTATCCCGTCAAGTGTCTGACACGTCAATCAAATCAAGACGGAGCCTTTAAAGCAGTGGCACCCGTCTCTCGAACAAACTCCCTCTGCCCTTGCGTTGCCAGGATTCTTTAGTTTCATAAAGCAAACTTAAGACCTTCTTTTTAAACAGGCTTTTAAGAGAAGCCAGTAAACTCTCAATCTATACAGTTTTGTTTGTGTGTGTTCCCCTTAAAAGCACTTTGTAACCCTTGTCAAGCGCTACAGAAATAAAGCTTGTGGTACTTCACAAATGAAAGCCTTCATGTTACAGACTATGCTATTGTTGATATAACAGTTACTTCTACTTCTACTACTACTACTACTACTACTACTACTACTACTACTGATAAATGTGCATTTTCCCTGTGAAATAAAATTGTATTATACCAGACAACCACTTCAACTCATCTGAATTATAACTCATTTTTCAGACTTCATTTCCAAAGCTTTTTTTTCTTACCTCTGTCCGGCAAAAGCAGCGTGGACACCCAGTCGGTCCGCGTGGCGTTCAGGCCCAGCTCGCTTAGCTTCTCCTGGTAAAGCCGTTCCATCTCCATGAGCTCGGTTTGTGTCGCCTTCGTCTGGACAACAGGTGGCTTGTCCATCCCCAGAGAGCTCAGGATCCCGGTTTTCAGCGCCTCCAAGACCAGCCTTCTTTCTGCATCTTCTTCTATCACCTCGTGTCGGGACGTCTGAACTTGGACCGCACCGCAGAGGCAAAGTATGACTAAGGTAAGGGCTGCGATGGATTGCTGTGTGGGCATGGCTGACTTTCCCACAAGCTTTGTGAGCAGGTTTATGAATGAAATTCTTCACGTGCCTTTATTTATGCAGAGGCTGTGATGCCACACCCAGGAGCAGTCAGGTGAGGCAGACTGGGACTGTGTGGCTGTATGTCAGGCCGGTGCAGCCAGAGAGGAGCTTCTTGGTCTTATTAGCCAGGGGAAACACGGGAAAGCTGGCCCAGTGCATTATATACTGCTGTGTCACTGTGACAGACACACAGTCAGGGTCATGCTGAGGAGGTCGGGCAGGGTGAGAAAAACCCAGTGTTGCAGACCACTTGCACTCATGCTCAAATTAACTGTAAAAATCCCATCTTCTTATGATACTGGGCTTTGTTATTTTATAAGGTTACTGATTAGAACAGTGCTATATTCCTCACCTGTCTTTTTATTTTATTTTAGCTCAAAACACAGTTGACATCATGGCATGATATTGGACCCTTAACTGGACAGCAGTGGCTCCGTTGAGTCATTTGTTCACAAATCCAAAGTCTGTCTGCTACATAATACACTGTACCCTGGACCCTTCACCCAATTTGTGTGTATTTGAGTGTATATTTGTTGTGTAAAGGATAATGGTGGTGGTCAGTGGGGCTGATGGCGCATATTGGAAGCCTTGCTTCTGTCAGTCTACCCCAGGGCAGCTGTGGCTGCATACATGAAGCTTACCACGACCGAGAGTGGAGTGATTGAATATTGACTCAACTGTTGCACTTTGAGAAGAACGTAAAGTGCAAAAAAATGCAAGCCTGTATTCTTACTATTATGGCCGTTAAATAGTTTGTGATATGAAATAAAACTAATGTTTTAGCCTTGTTTACACTACCTCCCCACTATAATTGCCAGCCGAGGCCTTGGGATTATTGTCTGTTAAAAATAAAAAAAGTAACATTTAGATATAAATAATACCAAATGATGCTCATGTTGCTGTCGTGAGGAAGCAGAAACATGATCAGACCGACTGGAGTACAGTGCATGAGTGCAGTGTATTTCTTTCTTCCGCTCCAGCAGCACACATACATATTGTACATGACTCACTAAACGGTCTCAAAGTCTAAGTTACATGCCTTTCAAATGTATGCGCAGTGAAACTGTCCAACCCAGCCTTGAAAAGCCCCAAGGTTAAAAATAACAAGGCAATAGTGCAGGTCCATGTCTGGGAACATGACGTCATGGATCCTGCTGCACATCTTTCCAAATACGCTATTTATAACTCTCTGATTTCAGCTTTTCTGTCCAGATAAACCGAGCCGGTTTGAATGAGTGGCATAGCCCAGCTACTATCAGCTCCTGTGGAAGCCTCCCTTTATCAGCTGCACATATGGCTTTCACAAGGCCAAGTGTTTGAAGTATCCCAACATAAGAGCACGGTGTTAATGCCCTCCTCTTTTATCTGGGACATCCCAGAGACTACATCACACTGACCGTACACAGTCCAATCAATCTACTGTCGCCTAGTAATGGAAAAGAACCAGTGCTTACTGAAGAACCTGTACTCAAAACTGTAAAAAGTCATAAAAAATCTTATCACAAGGTTTAGTGAAACCAAGAATTCTGCCAGAGAATCCTGGAATATGACACACGCAATAATCAACGGGCCATAAAAACATTGAAACGAAGTTCCCGTCAAACTCCTGGTCCAGTGAGTGACCCCTGGATGATGTAAGAAGATGTAACATCTCCAGACAAATGGGGCTGCGTTGTGCCTGAATGAAGGGGATGGATGTAGCAAGATGGAGCTGAAATGTAAAGACACATCTCCCTGACAGTAGGGTTTTCTGGAGGGTTCTGATTGTGCTGAAGAGCGCGTGCTATAGTGGATGTCTGAGCCATGAGTCACTCGGCTCTGGTCATGTGATGCCTGTGTGAAGTCCCCTGAAGTGTGTGAAAGGTGTGTGTTAGTCATCTACGTGCACTCTCACTTACTCTCATCTGTCATCAGCCGCTTTGTTCTAACAATAACATAATATCAGTGTTCGCAATTGATGGGCCTGCTGCAGTCCAGAACGCTCTTGCAACCGTGACCTCAGCCATAAATAAATAGTGGACTCTGATCAGACTGTACTGATGCAATGTTACCCATGCAAACACACCCAGCTGGCCTCATCTGGTCCAGGCGAGACGCAGGGACCTCATTTCATTATTTCATCATTTCACTAAATCAATCAATCAGTGGTTTTGTATAGCCCCATATCACAACAGGAGTTTCTTCACAGGGCTGCATCAAACATTATTTTATATTTATTCATTTGAGAGGGACATCGCAATTCATCATTGTACAAAAGAAGCTTGTGGCTGACGCTCTGCAAAAAGAACTTATTGTCACGGTTTGTAGTAGGACCCAAAAGCAGAACACAGATGGTAAATTATAAGAGTATTTATTAACAGGAAACAGACCAAAAGGCAGGAACAAACGGAGTCAAGAGAACCGATTACAGGTCAGAGCCAAAAGCGTCTACCGACTGTAGCAGTGAAAACAAACGAACTGGCAACCGGGCGGTGGAGAAACAGGTGGTCTTCAAGTCCAGGTAACGAGCTGTGGATTGGATGCAGGTGTGTGAGTGATAGGTGGCAGATCCGATGGCTCCGCCCAGGGGAGGAGACAGACAAACACAAAACAGGAGGGAGGGGAGAGGTGGCAACACAGGACCACGACACTTATAGCTAGTGCTAATGTTCAACTCCAGTCCCTGGTTGGGCCTTTCTACACTACATTAAAAATGTTCCATTTCATCCTAAAAACGTACCTATATACACACCGTCAAAATTATTGACATACACAAATTCAGTGGGTAATGAGTCAACTTTGCACTTTTATATGTAAAAGCAGACACCAAATGAAGTCTTGCAGTGAGGAACTGTACAGTGGTGATTGACGGAGCCTCTGGTAACTCTGTTACTGTTTAGTTTCTGTATAAATGAACTGGCTCAGGTGCAGATTATTGAGAGATTTGAAAGTTAGTTTGCTAAAGCTTTTAAAGCTTAACAAAGTATACTTCTGGAGGTTATTGCAGTGATGGAAGCGGATCGTCTTCTTGTCCATAATCTATTAGTTTGATTGTATAATTGTATATAGTGTTTAGTGGCTGAGGGAGTGGCCTGTGCCCATATCATAGTGTGCATGTACAGGAGGGCGGCCTGGTTTGGAATACAATAACTAATTAATTTAAAACAATTTAGGTTGCTTTTAATAGTTTTTGAGATTTTCTTTAGATATTTGTCAAATTTTAATTGGGGATAATCCAAGATATTTAAAATCTGTTACCAATATTACAGTTTTGTCTTGCAAATTAATCTGAACATTTTGTCTTTTAATAGAAAACCATATTAATACAGTTTTAGTTAATTTTAGCACCAACTGATTTTGAATGAGCCATTGACTGACCTCAGCCATACAAGTGGACAAAACCTCCGCTGACTGTTCCGGTGACTTGGCGGGTGCATAAAAACAGCATCGTCCGCATAAAGTTGGCAATTTACACCAGGACAGATTAGTGGCAAATTGTTTATAAAAAGACTTCACGGCAAAGGTCCCACTATAGAGCCCTGTGGTATGCCCCTTTGAATGCTTAAGAGCGGTGACTTATCCTGACCAACTTTAATACACTGATGTCTGTCTTGAAGATAAGATGTGAACCAGCCCACTGCCTCAGCAGAGATGTTAAAGGACGTCATCTTGGATAGTAGGCTATGACTGACCGTTTCGAAAGTCTTTTTTAGAAAATACTGCGCCTACCACCTGACTCCTGTCCAAGGACTGTTTTACATTATCAATAAAACAGCAGTTTGCATTTTTGGTCGAATAACAGGGTCTAAAACCAAACTCCTGTGGGTGGAGGAGCTGATTAGCTTTCAAGTGGTCCATCCATTGGGCAGCTACTACTTTCTCAAGTACTTTTGATAAAATAGGCAAAGTGGATATGGGCCGATAATTGCACATACTGTCCAGGTTTCCTGCTTTGAATATTGGTACTATGACTGCCTTTTTCCATTCTGAAGGAAATTTACTGTCTTATGGACAGATTAACTAGATGTGTCAATGGTCTACTCAGGACACTGCTGTATTTTTTTTTAAGAAAGCAACAATCAATGTTAAAAAATATAATTTGATTTAGAACTAGATGATTTAGCCATAATGTGTGTCACATTTGTTTGATCAGCTGTTTGGATGTAAAAACAGTCTGCAGAGGCAGAAGGAGCTGGACAATTTCAGTTGTTGAAAAATCTTTACACAAATCCTCTACTGATTGCACAAAATACAAGTCAAACTTGTTTGCCATTGTGGCAGCGTCATTCATATTTTTGAGTTGTTTTATCAGTCAAGTTATTGAAGTATTTTTAGAGGGAATTATTGTTCCCATTTGCATTTCCTGAAATGTTTAATATAATAAGATGCTTTCGCTTTATGTAAATTCATGGACCACTTTATTTCTTAAGCTTTTGTAGGTTAAGATATCAATATTAAGCTTTGATCTTACAGATTTCTGTAGGGCCATATCTCTCATCTTCATTTGTTTTTTCATGTCATTATTTAGCCACGGAAGGGTATTATTATTTTGCATTGTAAATGTTTCTATTAACCCTGAGATAGCTGCGGTCATAGAATTGCAACATTAAGGCAATAAAACAGAACAGTAAAAAGACAATGTAGTGGCACGGTAGTGCAACGGTTAGTGCTCATGCTTCACAGCTAGAAGGTCTGGGTTCGATTTTCTGTGTGGAGTTTGCATGTTCTCCCCGTGTCTGCGTAGGTTTCCTCCAAGTACCACTAAAAACATGTACAATAGGCCAGGATGAATGAGAGGGTGCGTTGTGCTCCCCCGTCTTTAGACTCTCCAGCACGGCGAGGAAAGGAGAGATCCTCTCCCAAGGACGGACAGGCTATAGCGACCCAGGGCCAACATCTTAGAGTGAGAGAGTGCGTTAGATGAATTGTTGTTCTGTTTGATTTGCACATGTTTCAATCACTTTTTTTTAAATAAGTTTCTGTGTTTCACATTGTTTTGTACATCTTTGCTGTGTTTTTGGGAGGTTCAGTGGATTTTTTTTTTTTTTTACTGCAGAGAGCCTGTTCTAGCCAGAAGGGCACAACTTTTTTTTTAAAGTAAACAAAGGAGCTAAACCCATTTGAGACCTACACATTTCTTCTTCTGAAACACTGAAGAGGCACCAAGAGCCCCCCACACCTGCAGCAGAGGAGGCAGCACAAGACAGGAAACAAACAAAAAGGAGGTATCCGGGCAAGACTCACAGCTAAGCCAAACCCAAATCTTCTATCCCTACTATTGTTCTGGCCAAATGACGTTCACTGGGGAATAAGACTATATTCATCTGCTACGCTCTTCCCAACAAGAATGCATCAATTAAATAAACTTGAAAATTGAAACTTGAAAAGATGGTGAAAGACTGTTGTGGCGCAGAGGAAAAAGCGCAGGAGGAAGAGGAAGGAGGAGGTGGAAGAGGTGACCAGTGCAGGACACCACGCTCTGAAACAGGGAGCCACTGTACACAATGTCAAATAAAGCACTTACTTACAGTACTTACACTTAATTCAATCAGTCCCTTGTTCTGATCAAAATTTTGCATTTTACAGTTCCCCACAGAAAATAGTTTACACGCACGTATCACAACTCTCAGGGAGCAACCCTGGCACGGTAATGTAATGTAAACAACAACAAGCTGTTTTTTTGATCAGTGAAATTGTTGTGTAATTACAGTACATGCACATGCCACAAAGATTTTTTTCACAAACATCCGCTTTTACAACACAACAAGTCGTGTCTAACTGCATACATAGCCCTGTTTGACAGCGACGTCAAGCACATACTGTACCCAGGTGATCCATTGACCTAATAATACCTTCAGAGTGTCTGGAATGTTGTCGTGCAAGATGCCTGAACAACTTTTTACTTGCTTTTAGGCAGCTATTGCTTAGTTTTCTGTTGTTATAAGAGATGGGGGCGGACAAAATGACTATGATCACAGTTTGTGGAACGTATAAATGGGGCAACCTGAAAGCAGAGTCCAGCTCCAAACAAGTGTCTGATGTTCAGAATGAGCGACAAAAGCAGCAGAGTCCTGGTCTCAGCTTCACCCCTTCACACTAACAGCTCATTTTCATTACATTCAAAACTGTTGCTTTCTTAAACTATTTTTGTAATTAATTAGTTGTACATATTTTCATAGCCTATTACCCAGACGAGCCAGGTGTCAGGTGCCTCAGTTACTTTTACTTTACTTAAGTACATTTTATGATGAATACGTTTTACTTTTACTTCACCACATTTTAAAGCCTGTATCTGTACTTTCTACTTTTTTAAATTGGGTTAAAAGTAAAAGTATTTTATTTTCAAAGTGACCTCTTTACTATGAACTGGTTTAGTCCCAGTTTAGACTTGGTTTAGTGGTTTACACCTTTAGACCTTGTTTAGATCTGGTTAGACCTGACCTAGTTTTGTCAAGACCCCGTCCTGGATTGGGCGATGTCTCCCTGTGTTTGTCTCCCTTCTGTGCGGGCCGGCTCCTCCTTTCCTGGGCGTGACGTGGGCATGGCCAGACCGTGTTGGGCAGATGGCACACCTGTTTCCATTCCACCTTCATCAGCAGCTGTGTATATAAGCCTGAGTCTTCAATCCCTCTGCGCCAGTTTGTTGTTAACATATCCTAGTTAGCGACATTGGCTCAACAAGTATCGGCGATACTTACACTTACCTTATTTGTCCAGATGCCTACATACCTGCCTAACTCCCTGCCTGCCTGCCAGCCACACCTTACGTTCTATCTTACATAATTAGACCTACCTTTTGTGAGAATAAATCATAATTCACTCACCTGCTGTGTTCTGTTTTTGGGTCACATAAGAACCGTGGCAAGTTTGGTCCTGGTTTACTTCCTGTTTTTGACCTGAGTTAGTGGTTTACTCGTTTAGACCTGGTTTGATTCAAATGATTTAGAAAAATTCTGCCGATTAAACTCTTAAATACTTTTACTTTTAAAGTACATTTTACAATAGGCAAGGCAAGTTTATTTGTAGAGCACAATTCATACACATGGCAATTCAAAGTGCTTCACAGTTGCATAAAGTTACAAGAAAACAGATAAAATCAATCAATAAAACATCAACATAAATTATTCAATTACAGTAAAAGGCAAGAGTGCAGATAAAATACTTAGTTTTCATATGCTCGGGTAAAAAGAGCTGTTTTCAGCCTGGATTTGAAACATTTTCAGGGTTGAGGCCTGTCTCACATCCTCATGAAGACTGTTCCAGATTTTAGCTGCATGAAACTGAAACGCAGCCTCACCGTGTTTATTATTGACTCTTGGAACCACCAGGAGACCCCTCCCTGAAGTTCTCAGGGCCCGAGATGGTTCATACGGCTCTAACATGTCAGAGATGGACTTTGGTGCTAAACCATGAAAAGACTTGAACACAAGCAGAGCTGTTTTAAATTCTATTCTCTGAGTGACAGGAAGCCAGTGCAGAGACCGGAGCACTGGACTAATATGGTCGTATTTCCTGGTTCTTGTCAGGACTCGAGCAGCAGCGTTCTGGATGTTCTGCAGCTGTCTAATAGAAAGGCCGGTGAGCAGCCGTTACAGTCGTCTAACCTGCTGGAGACAAATGCATTGATGAGTCTCTCCAAGTCTGGTTTTGACACTATTCCTCTGATCTTAGCAATGTTTTTCAGATGGTAAAAAGCTGATGATGTTATTGCTTTGATGTGGCTGTTTACGTTCAGGTCTGAGCCCATGATTACTCCTAGATTTCTAACCTGATTTTCAGGTTTTAGAGAGAGAGACTCAAGGTGACTGATAACACTTTGTCTTTCTGTCTGTGGGCCAAAAACAGTTCTCTCAGTTTTGCCTGAGTTTAGTTGGAGAAAGTTGTTTTGCATCCACAAACTGATCTGTTCGATGCAGTGACAGAGAGTATCTACAGGCCCCTGTTCACCTGCCGTCAGTGACCCGTAGATCTGAGTGTCATCTGTGTAGTTGCTGTTTATACTTCCATTG
Source organism: Proterorhinus semilunaris (assembly GCA_021464625.1). Taxonomy (NCBI): domain Eukaryota; kingdom Metazoa; phylum Chordata; class Actinopteri; order Gobiiformes; family Gobiidae; genus Proterorhinus; species Proterorhinus semilunaris. The sequence goes on along the minus strand of CM038358.1, from coordinate 6,861,468 downwards.
ACCCAATTGAAGCATGTACATGTTGAATAAGAGGGGTCCCAAGATTGACCCCTGGGGGACTCCACACTCAAAAAAATGAAACCTTACATTTACCCAACAATGTTGTTTCAAGTGGTTACAAACAACGGCCTTCAGTAATTGCTAAGATATGCAACTAAATAAAACCTACATAATCAATACAAGTAAGCCTTAATAAATGTGATTGCATACAAACTACTCAACTTTCTTAAGTCCATATTAAGTAAAGACTTCTCTTAAGAATTACCGAATGGAGTTGAGTAATTCCTATTGAATACTTTTACATAAAAAGTACTCAACCAGATTATGTAAAACTTAAGAAACAGCTCCTCTTAAGAATTACTTAATCAAGTTCACTAATGCCTACAGAATAGAACTATTTAAAAATAGCTTCACTAAATAAACTAGATATTAAGAGACTACATATACTAATATTTAGTTAACATGGTTGTGTGTAACCACTTGAAATAACATTGTCAAGTTTTTCCTAAGTAACATGGCTTATTTATTCTAGAACAGACACAGAACAGTACCAGAAACATTTTATAACAGAACATACTGCATTTATTAGTTTCAGAATATCAAGATTTAACAATACAAAGTTAGTTGTAGGTTCTGTAAAGCATGTTGTAAAGTTCCATTTCAAAATGTCTTGCCAAGAGTGTTTGGGTAACAAACAGGGCAAACTGCTTATGCAAGTAAAATTAATGCATTTCAGTGTTAGAATTTTGAGAGTTTATCAAGTTTTATCAGAACCTTCAAAGAAAGTTCAAAAGTAGATCATAAGTTATTTAAACAAGATGAACCTTACAGGATGTTCTAAAGACCGGTGCAAGTACAAAACTTAACCATTAAAAAAAAAAAATCTTTACCTCGACTGTGGACAGCCATTATGTCCCTTTATAGCTTTTTTGTAAAGTCATTTCTCTTTTAAATGGACATAATGTTGAAGTGTCTAAAAACGGATCATGGCCATCTCAGTCTTATTTTTTGAACAGAATTATCCTAAAGGTTTTCCAAAGAATGGTAACAGGAACCAATTTACTAATGTCAAGTTTAGAGGCACATACTGTTCGTACTGAAACTACGTTTCTTGAAGATATTGATTAAATAAATGAATAGCAAAAGATTTCGAAATATGCATTATTAATAGGCAAAAAAAGTGACTTCATATGAATGCCCCCTCTCCAGATTTCCATAAACAGTTTTGAATATAAAATATATGTATGAGAGAGAGAGAGAGAGTCGCTGACATGTTAACATTTTCAGGGAAAATTTGTAGTTATAGCAATTTTGTAGTTGTGACAGTCCAACATTGTATTAGTTTAAGCAGACTCACAGTCTCACACTAACAATGTTATGATCTTATTGTTTGAACCAAGACAGACTCTTAAAATGCTATGTAACTTTTTTTTCCCTTAAAGTGTTTAAGTGCAAAAGTTTTGGAAAAAAATGTTGCCAATTATTTTTCAAAGTAGATGTAAACAACCTACAGTTATAAGGCAAACAACAGCATCTGTAAACTACATTTTTAAAAACAAAAATACTCAAACACGTATAGTATGGTACATGTGTTACTGTAATTGGAACACAATCAAATTTCAGGACAAATGTTCACATAGCCATAAGCCAGCTCAAAAGGTAATCTCGTTCAAAAGTCCCTCACCATCAGAAAGTTCCATTAGGACCTCCAGAGAAAATTCAAAGGTTTACTTGAGATCAGATGGGTAGTTGAAGTTGAGCACGTTGAGACCAAACAGCAGAGATAGAATGGAGTAACCGCTCAGGGGTCCTTCATCACAGTGCCACCTCATCATGACATTGATCATGATGTCCACATCTTTTGGTGCTTCCTGTTCACCATCAACTTCATGCATGATGACACAGATGCCGATGGCTGTCTTCTCCATCTGGCTCTGGGTATCACGGAAGTCCTGATACTAAAACAAGGACACACAAAGAAAAAAGATGTATGGAGGATATAAAGGTTTTGCAATTTCCACTTATAGCATCCTTGTTTAAAGATTCAGGACTGTAAACAAATGTATAACAAAAGTAGGGAAAGAAGTCAACCACTTACTTACAAGAAACAATAAAAGTCATTTAGCAAGGTTCACAAGTTTTAAATACTTTCTGAATAACTGTCATATACAAACAAAGCCGGAATAAAATCATCATGCATATTAAATGCAATATGCATCTTTAAGAGTTAACATCTTTATGTTCTAAATGTATCTGCAGTTGTAAAAAATGTTCTATTTGTGAAAGTCAATATTAACAGTTGAAACTTACCACATATTGGGTAAGAGATTGCCTGGATCCTCATTTAAATACACCACGAGTGCTTTCAGGATGCAAGACCTCCATCTGTGGACAATACAAACAAATGAGCATAAATGAATGCAAAATGTGTAATGTAGCTCCAGTGAAGCCTGGTTCTAAGAAACAATTAACAATTTTGGGTATTAAATTCCCTGCCCAAATAAAATAAATTATCAAAAGTATATTAACTGCATAATAGAATTTCAACCCATCACTACCACCCCTAAATAAATAGTATAATAGTTCAGTATTAGGCTCCTGTTAGCATGTAAAGTTTTATGTATGTTCTACAAAACTATTTGATTATCAAATTAGTTAAAAATTAGCATAATTATAAATGTGTAAAATCGTACCGTAATGTTCGGACTATTGAGTGCACCTGAACATGAGCCGCACAAACTTAATTTTTAAATAATATGTTTTGATATACTGTATATGTATTAAAAATATATATATATGTGAATTTAGCCCACACTTCGCTTTGTCTCTCCATAATATTTCAGCAGCGAGTTAATTAAGCGCATTTATTTTGCACCAAATGCCACGTTACAGGTGCAGGAGGGCGTCCTACAGCCATAGCATTTTCCACATGTCTGAGTTATAGTGCAGATGAGTGGGGTACGTCCAAAAGGAACTGCATGAGCTTGCCATCGTCTCCACGCACAGAACTTTATGTCTGGATTTGGAGCTGTTACAGCTTCTTTCTGAGTTCTTTCATTAGAAATAGCTACGTTTTTTTTGGACCCTGGCGTGTGAAAAAAGTAGAGGCTTATAGTCCGGAAATTATGGCAAATTATTTCAGTCCCTCTACACTTAAAATACCATAACCAAACATTCATGTAAAATCTAGGAAACAATTACTAACCTCATCCATGGCTGCCATGATCTTTCTGAAGATGTTCACCAGTTTAGAGGCGTGCTGGTCTAGTTGTGACATGAACTGTGAAGTCGGTGCAGTCCTGGAGATCCATTTAGATTAAGCATCTATGTACAAAATAAAAATGAGACAATGCATTTAAGTAATCATTGTAATCATTACATTTAGTAGGTTTACATTTTGCAAGGTTAGCTCTTGTAATTTATGACATACCTCCCGGTCCCCCTTATAAAAGAGAATGAAGGGCATGTCTTTTATCACTTCCATCCTCCCGTTTGGAAAGGTGTGATCCATGTCCTTTGAATTACTTGCTTGTCGTTTCTTTTCTGGACATCATTGAGTAGGGCCACTCCAATATACTTCAATGGGCCACTCACACTTCCTCCTGACTTTCACAGCTCCAGCAGGATAATCAGGGCAGCAACCCTTAAATATACAATCCACAGACTCATTACTTTTCAGATAGAGACAAATATTTTTTGTTCTGGCCATCAGAGTAGTATTGTCTTAAACCATAAACTAACCTCGAGTGCCTCATTTTAAGCTCTGAATGACATATCTACTTGTCAGGTAAACATGATAAAAGTATTTACTTTTGCATGTGGATACCAAACATAATTTACACCTTTAATTTCAGCTTTTCAAAAACATTTTACCATGCAGAGAACCACCATGACATAGGGGAGGGGACGGCTAACTCGAACAACATGCTGGTTGTAGCCATTAGCTTAACGTTTTGCTCTCTGTAAAAAAAAAAAATCTAGCTACATTTAGACCGCGTGGATATCAAAGCAAATAATGAAACGTCTCGTAATGTTTTTTCTGCCTTCTGCACCTGTCTCCTCCCGGGTCTCCGCTTTGACGCTCTCCCCCTTTGAACGCGCTCCCTTTCACTGTTTTTAGACTCGTGCTCATGGCCGTGGATGGCAACAAACAACCCACGTGTAAGTCGCCCCTCATCAAGTCAATCGTTTGGCGTTTGTACCGTTTTGTGCCATAAACAATGTGATGTAAAAAAAAACGTTTTACATCACAAATCAGCTCAAATGACGCAATGTTTGCCTCTGTGCATTTTAAAAGCCAGTAAAACCTACACTGTATGCTGTATCGTAAATAAAAATAATAATAAGACACCCGCGGATGAGCAGGGTTAGTGAAATCACTCGATTTCAGACGTCTCATTTACATTATCTGCACGGTTACAGTGCGTTGAAAATTCATCACGCCAACTGAAAAGGAACAATATAATTTTACGGTGCTGAAAATAACAAAAAAATATTACCTGTTTTGTGGATGAAGACGAGTGAAGAGGCTCGGAGATTCAAATGCAAAGGGGTTTGAATTCCTGCGCATGCGTGTTGAGACCACTTTGAGAGCGCGCAGCTACAGTGGAAGCTACGGCATCTTCGGAGGGACAAAATTAATGTCGTCTATGCAACCGTCCAAAGTAAATCCTAAGCAATGGCCTTGAGTAAATGTAATACTTAACAGTATTACATAAAAAATAGAACAAGTGATTGGGTAATGGGTAAAAAGCAACGTTGATGCATAAATATTGCAAAATTCACCTATTTAAAAGCTGCAGTAGTGAAAGTTCCTTTTTTTGAGTGCACAGGACATGGAAATTTTGTCTGAGACACAGTTGCCAATTTCGACAAAGTACGTCCTATCCTCCAGATAGGACTTGAACCAGTTTAGAGCAGTACCAGAGATTACCACCCAGTTTTCTAACCTGTGAAGTAAGATCCCGTGGTCCACTGTGTCAAAGGCAGCGCTCAGGTCCAGCAGAACTAAAACTGAGACCTTACCTGCGACTGGAAAGTATCAAACACATTGTTAGATAGGAGAAAGTAAGTGAGCTTTTGATATATTACTTTCTCTAAGACTTTTCCTAAGAAGGGTAGGTTTGATATGGGTCGGTAGTTGTTCAGTATCTTGGCATCAATGCTGCTCTTCTTTAGAAGAGGCTTAATGACTGCGGTTTTCAAAGCCTTTGGAAATGCTCCCGTCTCAAATGAGATGTTGACTAACTGAACAAGTTGTGGTAACAAACTGGTCAGCACTGTCTTCAGAAATCTAGTGGGCAATTCATCAAGGCAGCATGTGCATTAACTCAGACCGGAGATAACCTCTTCGATTGTTTTGTCAGTAACAGGTGTGAAATGTGTCAGCTCAAGGTGTTTATCTGGTGGCAGGGTTGCTATTTGTGTTGTGGAAATTATGACATTTTTAATGCCTTGGACTTTGTCATAAAAAAAATATTGCAAACTCATTGCACTTTGATGTAGAGATTAGTTCTAAGGGCAGTGAAACTGGAGGGTTAGTTAATCTGTTTACTGTGGAAAACAGAATACGAGAATTATTTTTGCAGTTTGCGATGATTTTAGAGAAGTACTGTACTTCTCCCTTTCTCCACGCAAAATCTGGTTGAACTCACAAAGCACTTCTTTATGTATCTCAAAATAAACCTGGAGCTTTGACTTGCGCCATTTCCGTTCGGCTTTTCGGCACTGCCTTTTCTGTGCCCTGACCGAATCTTCACTTCTCCAAGGAGCCTTTTGTCTATTGTTAACCATTTTAACCTTGACAGGACCAATAGTATCCAAAACATTTAAGACGCTTGATGTGTAAGAGTCCAACAGATTATCAGCATTAGGGTAAACCACAGCACCGAGACGGCCCTTTTAAAGATCTTAAATGATTTTAGATTAAATTATGACTCACAGAAGGTCACAGTGTTGGTTCTACTGGATCTGAGCGCTGCCTTTGATACAGTCGACCATACTATTCTTTTAACTTGTTTAAAACACATCGGCCTCTCTGGTGCTGTCCACCAATGGTTTACATCCTACCTCACAGACAGGACATTCATGGTAAGTGTGGATACTTGCTCCTCTAAGGTCCATAACATTACATGTGGTGTGCCCCAGGGTTTGATTTTAGGCCCAGTGCTTTTTAACCTGTATATGCTCCCACTTGGTGATGTCATCAGGAGACATGGGGTCAACTTTCATAGTTAGGCTGATGATACACAGTTGTACATCTCCATGTCTCCTGAGGACACCAGGCCAATGGATGCACTTTTTAACTGCATTTTAGATATCAAATCCTGGATGGCAGAAAACTTTCTCCAGCTTAACCAGGACAAAACTGAAGTTTTAGTAATCGGTCCTAAGGCCCAGAGAGAGAAACTTTTACCCAAACTACAGTCATTGTCTTTTAATCCTTCCTCACAGGTGAAGAACCTGGGTGTGATTTTTAACTCTGAGCTAACTTTAATTCCACACATTAAGAATATCACAAAAATAGTTTTTTACCATCTAAAGAACATAGCCATTCTCTCTCGGGCCAACACGGAGACGCTAATGCATGCTTTAATCACCAGTCGTATTGACTACTGTAATGCCCTGCTTTCTGGTCTTCCCAAAAAGAGTATCTCAGGTTTACAACTTTTACAAAATTCAGCAGCTCGTGTCCTGACGAAGACCAGGAGACGGGACCACATTACACCGGTTTTAGAGTCGCTGCATTGGCTCCCCGTGTGTTTCAGGATCGATTTTAAAGTTCTTTTAATGGTTTTTAAATGTCTTAATGGTCTTGGTCCTTCTTATCTCTCAGAACTGCGTTTACCTTATGAACCTTCACGGCCCCTTCGCTCCTCCGGCAGGGTCTCCTAGTTAGTCCTGTTTGTCTGTTTGTTATCTGTAAAGCACTTTGTGATATACCTTTTGGTATGAAAAGCGCTTTATAAATAAAGTTTGATTTGATTTGATTAGAACATGGAGGATTTTCAAATCTGATCATGTCCTTGTTGTATCATTTATTTGTCTTTTTTAAATAACTCCAGGCCCAACCACTGGTTTGGGTGTAACAGACAGGTCAAAGAAGACACAAAAATGGTCAGATAAAGCAACATCAACAACATTCACATTTGATATATTAACACCTTTTGTAATAACTAGATCTAGAGTGTGGCCTTTGTTGTGAGTCGCCTCACTCACGTGCTGAGTTAAACCAAACATTTTAAGAACAGGCATGCAAAAGAACATTTTAAGTTATTTTGCATGCCTGTCATTGGTCACATCCACATGCATATTAAAATCACCTGAAATGACTAAACAATCAAAATCAGTCAATATAAATGAAAGTAATTCAGTAAAATCTTCGATAAAAAAATTCTGTGGTGGTTTGTAAATAGTCATATAAAGTATGGAAGATTGTTTTATCTCCATTTTGAAAGACACATACTCAAATGATTGAAAAACCCCAAATTACAACATGTGGATGACTATATTGAAATACACAAAATTTAAATTTGATGGACTACACTCAATCAAAACTGCGTTACCAGTGTCTTTGTCAAGCCATGTTTACATCTACATTATAAGAGGAAATAAAACTATTTATTAAAAAGGACTTGTTTTTTTAATGATCTGACATTGAATACAGCATGTTTGAGATTTATCTGTGTTTGAGTGGATGGAATCTTTTTGCAAGGGATATGGATTAGAGTTCTTTGATTGGACCGTCTGACTGTCCCTCTCTTATCTAATCTATGTTGTTTGACAGTACTAATTGTTTCAGAAGAACACACTCCCTCCATGGACCAATATGGACAAAATATAAATGGTATCCTTGCCTATTGGCCGTGCGTTGTCACATTATTACGTTTGTAATAAAGGCAGAGGACAGATTTCATTGTACAGTTGTTTTATAATGCCAAATAAAGCACCATAACCTAACCTTAATCTAGAAAACAATTGATCCTGGAGGAACCTACAGGCCATTGTGATGGTAAGTAAATGCTATGCTAACCACCATAGCATCCACTGGGTCACTGAAAGGTCAAATATGTATAAATATCAACTTTTTTTTTTACATAAAAAGTTGCATAGTGCACCTTTAAGCTTTAGTTCGATCTCATTGTGAGTCTTGTGGGACGTTCTGTTGACTCAAACCCTGGTATATGAAAAGCGGGCATTTCTGAAGAAGACCACTAATACATCCTTCAATCGTGAACCAGCAAGTGAACCGTCATTAGCGTTACTGACTGTGAAGCTCCTCTTGACTCCTGGAAAGTTTCTGTAAATAAGTGGGATGTCCGTTATAGGCGCCGATTTATGTTCTTCCCAGTGGGTGCCCAGTCAAAAAAAAAAAAAAGGTCGAGGTCGAACCAGCATTCTTGTGGTAGGGACCCCGGCCATATGAGCCATGCGCTCTACCTATGGTGCTAAACGAGCAGAACAAGCGGTTTTATAAGCAAACCGGGTCTGCGGCTGTACAGGTTAGGCATTATTGAATCATTTCAGGGCAAATTCGCCTGGGTGCTCAAAGATTTGAGTGGGTGCTCCAGCCCCGCAGCACCCACGGGATCGGCGCCTATGATGTCAGTAATGCATCTGGAAGGTTAGGAATGAGCTAACACTTTCAACTTCACTTGCTACCACTTTCATTGTTTGTAAACAAAAAACTGGGTACAGGGCCTTTAAAGGAATAGGCCACCATTTTTCCATACTGAGATATGTTCTTATCTTAGCTTAGACGAGTTGATGCGTGACTGTCTGGTCTTTGTCCGTGCGCTCAGTCACGCAAATGTTGTTAGCATTTAGCTTCTCCCAGCAAAGAGCATAGCTCCAAACTGGGGTGAAGTTAGAAGCTACCAAACTCTTCCACATTTTCCCTGTTTAAATACAGTTACGTGCGCCTTTACACGATCCAAGTCTAGTTACACAAACTTAAACATGTCGATTTTGTAAACGGATAAAAAGTGGTACTATATTGTGAGGTGTAATAATACCCTAGGAGCACTTCGATGTCCGCGCAGTAAAGCGAGATATTACTGCGAGGACGTCGAAGTGCTCCTATGTTGGAAGAGGCTAAACGCTAACAACGTTTGCGTGACTGAGCGCACGCACAAAGACCAGATAAGTACGCATCAACTCGTCTAAGCTCAGGTAAAAACATATCTCATTATGTAAAATTGGTGGCCAATTCCTTTAAGTATCTTCATAGTGTAAGTAGCACTCTGTGTTTTTTCTCAAGTGGAAAATGTATGGAGACCGCTGCCTTATGAACCATCTCGGGCCCTGAGAACTTCAGGGAGGGGTCTCCTGGTGGTTCCCAGAGTCAGGACTAAACACGGTGAGGCTGCGTTTCAGTTTCATGCAGCTAAAATCTGGAACAGTCTTCATGAGGATGTGAGACAGGCCTCAACTCTGACAATGTTCAAATCCAGGCTGAAAACAGCTCTTTTTACCCGAGCAGATGAAAACTGAAAGTATTTTATCTGCACTCTTGCCTTTTACTGTAATTGATTAATTTTTATGTTGGATGTTTTAATGATTGATTTGATCTGTTTTCTTGTAATTTTATGCAACTGTGAAGCACTTTGAATTGCCTTGTGTATGAATTGTGCTCTACAAATAAACTTGCCTTGCCTTGCCTTATGTAAATGGCCACAGTCAACCGTTGTGCTGTGGTATTTTTTAAATATATTTCCATTGAACGTACTATAGCATTTAAACAGGAATACTGCCCAAGATGTGTCTAAAGTTTGTCACTTTAGACTTCAAGATACACTCTGCTGACAAGAGAGAAAACTTGAAGAGGACTCAGAGGCAGCAGTGACTCAATGGGGCCATCTACTGGTGGTAGGGCAATAGTACTGTTCTGACCAAAACATGCAGTTGCAAAAGGCCTCTGAAATCCAGTATTTACAAAAATGGTTAAAGCATTGTTTGATCACAAAAAGTGCAATATATCACAGACAGCTTTGTGCCAGCCCTAGGGCCACATAAATCCCGAGTGTTGAATCAAAATGTCAAATCAGTATCATTTACATTTCTTTCCCAAAGCCTATTGTGCAGACATATTGAATTGCGTTTCCTGTGCTGTCAGACTCACATGCACATTGTCATAAAACCACTTCCTGGTTAACATTGTATGACTTCCCACCAGTAAACGTGGTGATCACAGAGGGGATAACGCTTCTGCTACGGAAATGCTTTATAAGTTTTACATTATTAGGCAAATACTGAAATGCAGTCAGGGCTAAGGGGAACCTTTTTATAACTTTGCAGGAGATTTGGAATTCATTTTTTAACTTGCGTTTAAAGCCACTCTACGGAACATTCTACTTTTGATGTTGTTACAGTATGTCTCAAAAGCAAATGAAATGATCTCTAATTGAAATGAATAAAGTGTAAAATTGCAGATTACGCCCTGAGAACCATTACCACCGGTCGTACCTTAAAATGTTCTATTGCTATCATTATGTGAACACGGTGTTGCCCTCCCCAATGCCCCTGTGATGTGCTCCGGGTGAGATGATCGCCGAGGGCCTTTTCCCCCATGAGCGGTGCTGCGGATGTGGGAGGAAGAGCAACCCCCCCCCCCCCCCCCCCAGGCTCGTGTAAAGGCCATGTGACTACTGGAGACAAGACAGTGCCCATTGTTGAACTAAGGAATCACAGTACCAAGCACTAAGGCGCTCCACTTTGAACCCGCGCTTCAAACAACACTACACTATTTATGTCGGTTTGTCAATAATGAGTGACTGATGGAAGCTATGCGGAATATTGTTAACCTCTTAACCCCCACCTGAACCAAGCACTTTTTCTCCAATTTGGCTTTACCCTAATCTGAAAGCAAAAAAGCGGCAAAAGAGCGACAGAAACGTGCCGGAAAAGCGACAAAAACACAAGACTAAAGAGTGATGAAAAACATCAACAAGAAAGAGCAACAAGAAAAGTGACCGAAATGCGATGAAAAAAGTGACAAAAACACAACAACAATTCTTTAAAACTTCAACTAAAAGTTACAATGAGTTTTGTAGGTCTAAGCTCTCAAATGAGGCGTTACACTGGCCTATAGGCTGAGAGCTCCAGTCCGGAAGCTTTAGATTTTGAGTAAAACTGAACTGGGAAAATGTGCTTGGTTAAAGCAGGGGGGGGGGCTTCCAACTTCTCTATTTATATAGCACTTCTCCATCCATATTAGGCACTGTAGTTGGAAGATGTTCCATTTAGCTATGGCCCATTTAGATCCATGTCTAAATGGGCCATAGCTAACCATTTAGATCCATGTCTAAATGGTTAGCTAGGCGTCCATTTGTTGCGTTGCATCATCTCCTTACTTCTCATTTACATTTCTAACCCTAACCCATTGACATGCTTTGCGGGGGCCGATCCATCTCACGCTCCCTGAACCACTCTTTCACCATCTTCAATGAAGGTTCTTGAGTCGTCTTCTGTACACCGTAGTTGATGTGTCGAATGTTTCGCCTCTTCATCCAAAAGGTTTCGTCAGCGCACTAAAGTTCAGTTGAGCCCGCAGGGCAGATAAAGGCCATGGGGAGGAGTTTCGCAACAGTTACTCTCACCTTAGCCTTAATGACCCACCTGACACATGAGTTTCAGTCTGAACGATCTTAATCACTGCCAATTACCTGCCGATTGATCTGTCCTGGGTTTAGTTTCAGCCTCATTAGCATGAAAGAATCCTGCCGAACAGGCACGAAGAAGACTGAGGACAGATTAAATCTAAGCCCGCCATTCCTGTTTATAGAAGGGTTCTCCTTCACAAAATTGCTTCTCTCACTCCTTGTTCAAACCATCTGGACTTCTCCGTCCTCAAAGGAGTGGTTGGTGGCTTTGAGGTGGAGGTGAACAGCAGACTGGGCGCCGCTTGTGCTTTAACCTGTGGTTAGTTTCTCCAATATAATGTTCTTTGCAACGAATAGAATAAACCACATTGCTCTTTCACCATGTGAGCCCGAGGAATCCTGGCTTTGTCATCATGGAATATGTCCGCGCCATCAGGGAAGAAGTAGACACCCATCGATGGAATAACCTTGATTTTCGTGGAGAGGAGAACCAAGGTACATGGGCACGTAAAATACTGAACATAAGTACCACCAGGCCTAGATCAAATCAGGAGAACTAATTTATGTTTATTGAAAATAGACCTATATTGGACCAAATTAACTAAATGTAAGCCCCTAATGCAACCCGCTCAATCAAACCAAAACAGTTACACTATTTAGCTTTACATTTGAGCACAAAAGTCACGCACATGTGCCATTTTTTTATGCCTATTTGCTTGACATACTGTCTACTGTAGTCTCGAACAAACTAAATTAGTCATTAGCATGGCAAATAAACAGTGGCATGTGTGATTCAATTAAATGTCAATTATAGCACTGCACGCTGAGCGAACGCTTCCCGTGGCGCCCCCTGGAGAGGAAGGAGAGTCGTCACAGGGGAATTCATAGCATCAAAGAAATGAAAAAGGAACATTATTTGAACCCATTTTGTTGCTAACTGTGTGTTTTAGGACGGATTGGCGAACCTTCGATGAGAAAGCAGGCACACACATTCACACATGCAGAGAGGGGGGGGGGGGGGCAGGTAATCAATGGTGTTTACTCAATGTAAGTGTGTGCATTTTAGGATCAAATATGGCGCAACGCAACACAAACACACATAACATTTTCCAAAACTAAACATTGAATGGATTTGCGCTGTTCTTGATCCAATCAGCAGCAAATCCACACGTGCAACTTCTCCCCGAACGATTCAAAACAGCGCGGTCCCAGATTGAGTCAGTGTAAATGTTATTACTCAAGTGGGTCAGGACCCAAAAGTGGGTCACGGCACCATTTTCAGTGGGTTTCTACTCAAAATGATAATTGATAAATGGTTTTCAATACATGTGAGATGCCGTTTTCCATATTAGCCGTGTGTATCCCGGTTATGACTGTTGCTATAGGCCTATGATGTGATATGATGTGGTTCTACCGTCTTTGCTCTGCCCAATTTCGTCAAGATCTCAGAAGCTAAGCAGGACTGCCTGGTTGGTACTTGGATGGGAGACAGTTTGGGAACACCAATGTAGTAAGTGAGTGGTTGGTGGTGGTCAGAGGGGGATGGCGCAGTTTGGCAGCCCTGCTTCTGTCAGTCTACCCCAGGGCAACTGAGGCTACAACAGTAGCTTCCACCACCAAGTATGAAGTGAATGAATAATGCAATGTAAAGCGGCTTTGTGTGTCCAGAAAACCAGTGCATTATAATTATTATTATTATTATTGCATGCACTTAGAGAAGCCTGGACAAGCCTACAAGAGAGAAGAGAGTATCCTGAATATTTAAGCTCCGGAGTGGTGCAGGGCTAATGAAAAATACTGTGAGGAGATAGACATGTAAGAAATGTAGCTCACACGAAAACTATCCAAGGAAGCGCTGGTAACTGTAGAGCTCTGTCACAGCTTCACTGAAAAAAGGAAAAAGTGCAAAAGCATATGTTTGTTCAGAGTCCCAAAGTGACCGTTTAGTCTAGAGAGGAGCACAGACAGTCACTGCAACTACAGCAGAGCAAAAAGGTGGTTGTTTCCCTTATTAATACAAGATACAAAGCTACAGTTTGCTCATTGCGTCAGCAGCAGGGAGAAACCAGGATTCTGCATTTACATAAATGCTGGATACTGTGGGAATATCCCAGTAAGATGATCCTGGTTTCTCTTAACCTGGATATACTGGCTTATCCAGGAAACTAAAATGAGGATACTGCATTTACAAGGACACAGACAAAACAAGGATTCTTATAATCCTCATGAATAGGAGGATTATATAGCGGCACGGTAGTACAGCGGTTAGAGCTTGTGCTTCACAGCTAGAAGGTCCGGGTTTGATTCCCACCTGGACGGGGCCTTTCTGTGTGAGAGTGTGCGTGGGGGACATCGGATGCAATTTAGCCCAAGGCGACTCTGGTGTAGCTTGCATGCATGTCCATTAACATGCACTGTCCTGACAAAATAAAACAATACAAAAACAGGATACTTGAATCCTTGAAAACGCACTAAACAGAGCAATGCAGCAGAGCTCTGTGAGGAAATAGTGTTTGATTATGCATAAGGTGACTATAATAGAATCCAACTGCTGAATATCAAAAGGAACATGTTTTCCCTCATTAAAAACATACAGAAAAACACATTGCTTAATTTACGTCGTTTTATGAATCCTTGGGCGTTTCTTCTGCAGCTGATGCGTCAATTTGTCATTTCCTGGATTTTGCTGTATGATAAATCTCCGTTGGTTTACGTTCCATAAATCAGTTTGACCATCAAACTGCTTTGATCACAGCAACAAAGTATTTGGTAATGAAGTCTCCTTTCCATTTACAGACATTATCTAAGCTATATACAGTAATTCAAAATATTGGAAGTGAATGGAAGTGCTCAAAAGCAGGTTTATAGGCCACAATTTTCACAATATATGTTGCAAAACAGCTCCAGTTGAGAACCACTGTGCAATGTGTGCTCCGTGAAGCCGGCGGCGCAGGAGGGCAGCCTTGTCTCTGTCTCTGGCAAAAAACCGAGGTAACACTTTAGATTACAGCCCATGAGTTCCATGTGTCGGTACAAATTACACATTAAAGTGCAAGTTTTTATAACTGTGTTCAAAGAGTAATAAAGGTGTACAACATGTGGATGTAGGTGTAACAAAGGGGTACAAGGTGTTAGAAAAAAGTGTACACTTATATGTATACTTACAGCTACGCATTACAGGGTATCTGTGGGCATTCTAAAGCATTTCACATGTGTGAAGACATTAATCCTCCGTCCATCCATTTTCTTCCGCTTTATCCGGGGCCGGGTCGCGGGGGCAGCAGTCTAAGTAAAGTAGAGATGCCCAGACTTCCCGATCCACGCACACCTCCTCCAGCTGTTCTGGGGGGACCCCGAGACGACACCAGGCCAGCTCGGAGACATAGACCCACCAGCGTGTCCTGGGCCTTCCACGAGCCTGCCAGGCCTGCCTGGAGCACTTACCGAGGGAGGCGATCTTGTCTTTTCGGTCATTACCCAGATCTCATGACCATAGGTGAGGGTGGGAACGTAGATCGATCGGTAAATCGAGAGCTTTGCCGCTTGGCTCAGCTCCCTCTTCACCACAACAGACCGATACAGCAGTTCGATTAGATTCATTAGGTCTTCTAAGAATTATGCAAGCTTTCTTTCTTATAGACAGACCAAGTGTTGGTTTTCGTACCTGACGGTTTCGGCTACAACT
This sequence comes from Proterorhinus semilunaris, assembly GCA_021464625.1. Lineage (NCBI taxonomy): Eukaryota > Metazoa > Chordata > Actinopteri > Gobiiformes > Gobiidae > Proterorhinus > Proterorhinus semilunaris. The sequence continues at coordinate 6,846,183 of CM038358.1, read as the reverse complement.
GTGGCCTTCCTCAGAGGTAGGCCACACCAACACTTGGTCTGTCTATAAGAAAGAAAGCTTGCATAGTCCGATACAGCGGCCGCATCACTGCTGACGCCGCACCGATCCGTCTATCGATCTCACGCTCCATCCGTCCCTCACTCGTGAACACGACCCGAGATACTTGAACTCCTCCACTTGACGCAAGGACACCGTCATTAAAGTCATTACATTGTTCCAAAATCAAGGCCTTCACTGCCATTAAGCTTTAAATTAGTTTCAAACTGGCATTAAATCTAAATTCCTACTGTACATCATCGAAAATACAAAATCTCTGCAAAAACATATTCAGCAACAGTTTGGACTGAAGTTGACTTTTATTTACTCAAAGGTTTCCAATTCGCTTTCCTCTGTTTGATGAAATGTTTGCAAATCTTAAGAAAACAAATGGACTATGTGTTTGTCACGTTAACATGTACTTTTGGGGCATTAAAAAGCCTGTATAAACACTGCATTGGGGACATTGCATTTGCGCATTAGTTTCGTGTCATTTCCTCCCATTTTCGAAACTGTCCGACGGCGAAAACACCTGCCACTCACTACACATAGGCGACACCTTACGCTTTGTTACAGCAGGGCGCCATAGACAACAACAAACGACTGCAATTCACATGAAGATCCTTAAACGTGCAGCCACGGGACCTGTAAACGCTTCTGTTTTCAATCTTAAATTGGCCCAGATCCACACTGTAAACATCCCGGCCCATCTCTGCTTGCAGGTCAGAACCTCAAAATAGCTCCTGCCTGCTTCTATTTCCAGGCCTGTTACTCCTCCGAATTAATTAAAGCGCCCTCGTAAACATCCAGCCCGGGTTTGGGGTTGTAAAAAAAAAAAAAATCACCCAATGTCATTACGAGGGGTGGGGTTAGAGCGCCCCAGTGGATCAGGTGACCGGGGCTACAGTCCCTCCCCGCGCACACACGCTGCTGACACACGCGCGCAGGCTCCACCGGAGGTACACTTGGCTGCTGAGCACGACTAGCAACGCGTAGCAGCGCCTTCTTGCAGAGTCCCACTTGGGTGAGGAGGAGGAGGAGGAGGAGGAGAAGGCTGGCAGGCCACGGAGCTGAAGGAAGAAGAAGAAGGAATGGGCTGACGGAGTGACGGGACGCGCACTTGGAGCTTTGTTTTTTTGTTATTGTTTTTTCGCCTCAAACATGGACGAGCCCAATATTCTGAGGAGACGCGGACTACAGGTAGCGTGCGACGATGTCCTGCCCGTGTTTAGTGTTTGCCAGTGGGTGTTGTTTTGTGATGTTTCGCTGGCTCCTTGTTGCGCTAATTGGGCTTATTAGTAATGGCCGAAAGATGCTCCCACTTTATTGGATGTCAGGTTGCCTTGGAGACAGTGGCATAACACCCGCCGCTTTAAGCCTGATTGGCAGAACAGGGAGAAGAAAGAAGGGAACCCCCCCCCCCCCCCCCCCCTAAAAACTGCCTTCTAAAGCTGCCTCCGCGGGTGCCATGTTTACCAGGCATGCAGGCATCTCCTCCAGAGTGGATGGATGGATGGATAATAAGTCCTGCGTTTTCTGCTGACGACTGCTTCATTCATGGACACAGAGTCAATGCCATTGTTTTCGAGCAAATGCTGAGAGGTTCAAGTTAGAATAGCCGTGTTATCCATTCATTATCCTAAAAATGTCAGTGGATTTTCTGCTTTCATTGTGTCATGGCTGCACTTTTTAAAGGCAGATGGTCATAGCCCAGTTTGATCATGATCCATTCCCGCTTTGCTCCCGGTTTCACTGTGTTTTCTCCTCAGTTTTAGAATCCGTTAGTAGGGGGTTTGGCTGTCTTCAGTCCTTGGGCTTTGTCTCAAAGAGGGGAGATACTCTGCACATGGTCGGAGCCGGGACCCCGAACCCGCGGACGATGGAGGACCAATCGGTTTTGACCCAACCACTGTAGATATCGGCTGAAATAAGTGACACACGTCTCGGGGAAGTTTCCAAAGCGAGCCGCGATTTTTGGATTTTTCTCACGTTGATCGATTTCAATTTTCTGATTTGTGAACTTAGACACACTTTCCATACAAGCCTCCGCTCAAACAGAAACAAGCGCTTCCCTCCAGTTTCGTTTACCCCACAAAAAGTCTCCCATTGTCCCACCCAAACTCCAGAACTATAGGTGCTGAGGAAAGGGGCTGTGAACCTGACGATTAGAAAAGCCCCATGGCGAGATTATTGCGATTGACCAAAGGAGACTCGATTAAAATGTCATAAATTCCGCAGCAATATCTATTAGTTCCGACCACATTGATGAAATTATCCTTACAGACATCGGAGTTTGTAAGTTACACTTGTTCCCATTCCTTTTTGAGTTCGATGTATCCGCTCATTTGGTGTACTGATAAGTTGTAGCAAATGTTATGTATCATGTAATGTTCTAAAAAAGAAAAAAAAGGACATAATTGCAGTAACCTACTATTATTATTCAGAAAAAAATACAGGTAAAAGCATATTTTTGCTAAAACTTCAAAGCCGAGTGCAGATGTGATATTTAATAATACACGTATGACCCAGTTGTGCAGTGTATGAGCTGGGAGTGACAGTGGCTCAGTGGTTGGTGCATTCATCCTCTGAGCTAAAGGTCAGCGGTTTGAATGTATGCGTGGTGTTTATTTGGTGTGTGAGCGAAATTGGCAGCCTCGCTTCTATCAGTCTACCCCAGGGCGGCCGTGTCTGTACGGGGCTTACCGAATAACGCAATGTAAAGTGCCCCAAGAGCAAAACCGATGCATTACGGACATTATTACTGCCACTGCCAGCGCAACAGTCCAGTTAAGACGTCGCATTGTTCACATTAAAATGGATTGCAATTTGAATCTCGTATTTATTCACATTATTGCGAAAGTACAGCAGTGTTTTGTGCTTGGTATTTACACACGATAAATGATCTTTCTAATCAATTAACATGGCCTTAAATATCAGTAATAAGCATTATTATCTGTATTGATAATTACACAGCTTCAATCCATCCCATAATTATACCCATTCAACCCCTCAATGGCAGACCAGTGCTCCCCGGTGTTACCATTATGGATTTCCTTTACCGACAACTTACTCCTGGCTACAAAAGCAGTGCTGGCAGCAGCTCCACGTGCATAATAATGATGAATGTGACTGCAGTCATTGTCCCTCAGTGCTTGCCGTACAGCCACAGGCAGCGGGGGCCTGGTGTGAGCGACTACAAAACCCCCTTGTGGAGCTGTGAAGTAGGCCACGGCGCGGAGAATGATATTTGCACAGGAAATGGAGAGCGTGATGGCATTTAGAGGCGCCGGGTTTCGGGTGAGAAGAGTAACCGGCTTATAACACGTACAAGAGGAAACATGAATGAGCGCCCTGAAGGCTGGAAGTCTCTGTAGAGGATATTAGCATTTCGGAATTTGAATGGTCGCAACTAGGAAATCAAAACGGCAGTTATTTACAATGTTCTGAAATTAGGCCCGACCGATATGGATTTTTGGGGTCCGTTACTGATACAAAGAGGTTTGGCATGGCCGATAGCCGATATTTTAAGTAATTTAATTTGATGTAATTTATACATATATATATATATATATATATATATATATATATATATATATATATATATCAAATAGCCTATATGTAGTTAAACATTTATTAATATAGTAATGGTTTCAATCATAGAAATATACCTTTTTTAAATGTTTAATTTTTTTTTTATTTAACACCCAGTGAAAGAAATGCAATTACAACAACAAAAACCTAGAAGAAAGAAAAAGTTATATTCGCAATCTAATATATACAGTATACAAATACAGTAGGTGTTAAGGGAGGTGGGGTTGGGGGTGAGTATAGTAAAACAAAAATTTGGGTTGCATTTTTATAGTTTCAGTTCTGCTTTGGTTTGTGGAGTTTCTCTGTGCGTGCAAATGTGTATGCAATGCAGGGGTGCATAGGTGCTATGTAGCATGCAGTCAAATTGGTCTATATGTAAAACATAACATATAAAAAATAAGTAAAATAGGCTACAATGGGGGAGCGGGAGGAGGAGGGGGGGGGGGGGGTAGAAGAGACACATTGTAGATATATATATCATCATCACTATCATTATCATCATCATTTTGCTGAGTGTTGGTGAATAAAAAAAAAATTTAAATAAAATAAACGATAATAATAATAAAAAAAACAAAAGCAGAGCGTATTGCCAGACGGGCTGACTCAACAGGCCCTTCTTGACCTCTTGTAAGTCCTGGACTGTGAGGTGCATTTAAAAAAAACTGAAATTTGTGGAGCCGATGAGGTGGGAGATACCCCGCATCGGGCCCACTTCTTCTCTGCCCTGTTGCTCTCTAGGTTGTGTGTATTTGTTTGATTTGATTTAAATATTTTTTTTTTCTTTACATTTTTCTTTTTTTTACCTTCTTACTTCTTTGTCTCAGATTGCCATCAGTACCTGATCGTAATCTCAGAAATAATGTGTATAGTTTGTTCAGATATCCAATTTAAGTGAGAAAGAAAATGTAAATAATAATAATAATAATGATGACGAGAATATATATATAAATAAATAAACAATATATATATATTTATAATAATAATAAATAAATTAAAAAAGATTTGGAAATAAATGCTCCTATATATACATATACTACATATATAAATAGTAATAATAACTGATTTTATCATATCTATTTGAAGAGGGTGTGTGAGAGTGTGTTTGTGTGCGTGCATGCGTGTGTGTTTGTGTGCGTGCGTAGGTGTGTGCAGTCTGTTTATATGTAAAGGATTATAAATATAGATATATAGAAATATATCTAATAGAGGTCGACAGATAATGTTTTTCTCTAAAGCCAAGGCTGATTATTAGGGATTTTGATTGGCCGATACGCACCACTGCTATTTGAAATATGAAATGTCCGGTCAATAATCATATGATGCTTCTAAACATGTCAGTGTTCAACTCTGACAGCAGGGGGCTGTCATGTTTAGCAGAGGGAGCTTGTTTGATTGACAAAAATCAGTAGATAAAAACGGTAAGTCTCTATCTTGTATGGTTCCGGTTAGGTGGGCGATATGACAAAAATAGAATATCACAATTTTTTTATTATGAACTTATCATGATTATTTAATAGTAACTAAAATAACTTAAATTACACACTGAAGAAGAAAAAGATTGAATTAATATTCTAATTTATTCAACTTTGTGATAATCAACGCAGCAAAAATAGACTCAGAACTTAGACTAGACTAAGAACTACAGCAAACTAACTCTATACATTAAAAAACACAATAAAACTCCAGACAATAAAAGTAAAATACTAACACTAAGTTTGGTAAAGGCTTGTTGTTGGTGTCTGTCAGGGTTGCCAGGTCCGCGGTTAAACTGTGGAATTGGGCGTTTTTTTTAAGCCATTCCTCTGACTGAGCTCTTTCCCATGCAGAAAAGTTTTAATCACTTTCTGTTCCGGAGATATCGACATTTTTATAGCCAATATTGTAAAATAAGTCATATCGGCTGGCCAATATATCGGGTGGGCCCTACCTGAAATGCATGTCATCCTCCTGCCGCAAGAACAGCTCTTTCGCCTCGGACATGATTAATAAAAACGAAATAACTCTGCCATCAGACTCATCAACACTAAATAACTCTGTAAGCAGTATTCCACTTTATTCTAACAGTTGGAATAATCCTCTGGTAATCCTGTTCTCGTTGATCGTTTCCTCTTCTACTGTTCAAGAGCTCCTTCCTGTGTTATATTGGTAAAATCCCAAACTGACCCCCGCATTTTTAAAGCCCATAATCCGACATTAGATCAGCCCTGTGCCCAAAGTGTGTTCATCACGGCTCGATGAAGCTGCTAACCACCTTGCGTAATGAAGGTATTCCCAGTACAGCCTGTGGAGCCCCGGCCCCTGTGTCTCAGTGTTACGATCCTGTAATTCAAATGACAAAACGTATGATATCAATGAGGCACCCAAAGAATGTTCCAAGTCTGTATGATTTGTCCACTTTAGAACTCTTATATATACAATATATCACCAAAATATTATTTACATCATTTATTTTTTTCTCATATTGTGCTGCCCATATCCTGAAGTCGTTTAAAATGTCTACAACAATGAACTGCATATTTTGCCAATCTAAATCAAACCGCTTAACTCAAGAGGCTAGTTCAACAAATTGTCCAGTCCTGTAGACAGAAAATCCATCAAATCTACCGAACGGAATGCAACTCAGCTGACAGCGCTGCCACGTGCAAAGTCCGGTTTAACGCCCATCTCCGGCACTTGGACAATGCCCACTTTGTCGTTAGAGAATGCCAATTATTTCATTTCCTCTCAGTGGAAACTGAAGTGAAAGTGTTATTTGTTTGAGAATGTTTTTACACAAGAAAACAAATGTGTGCCTCTCTTCGTGTTCCCTGTGATTGCCAGAGATACCTGTGATTTTTAGTTTTGAACCGATCCTTAGAAAAAATACTAGGGCCACTGTGATAATGAGCTGCATTGAGCATTGAAGCCCCTGCTCGAACTGAAAGAAAAGGATTAAGGATGGATACTTGACTAGTAGTATGTCATAAAGTAAACCCTGATTTAACCAGCGGGGGGGGGGGCTCTTATGAAGCTGAATAAATGTGCATTTATTCAGCTTCAGCCTCACCCGTTAACTCCTGCCATCGCAAACAAACATCTCAACGCTTGTATCTTCACATTTCCCACAAACGCAGATAAAATTGAGTCAAGGGGTAAAGGAAGCAAACATTTATCCGTCAAATGAATAATTCAGATGTTATTTGGTTAAGTTAGAGTCCAGACAGCGAGGTTTAACGGGCGTATTGACCGGTTGAACACTCGTGCTAGCCCGGTGCAGTTTCCCCAAACTCACGCTGCATCAGTTTCATCACTCGCTTTACAAACACATCCAGAACTGATGTTCCTCACCTTAAAGTTACTGGTCAGGCCCTTTGTACCAATGAAGACACGCTGTCCACCTGCCGAGGGCCGCGGAAAGACACGTCCCCCTCACAATGGATGGTTCCCGACGCCCATGGATCTAACCATTTATATTAGCTAAAAAACAAAAGAGCCATTAATCAATTTGATACATTTGATATTGATGCGAGTATCGATTCTTTTGATACGGGTTCAAGTACCTAAACATTGATACTGTATGTTGGTGTTGACTGCGTCACAGTCACGTTGCAATTTGCATTTCCTGTCACAACCGCTGACTGGACACAACACATATCTTGTTCTCAACTGTAGGTTCAGAGACTTAATTACATTTTATTCTCAACTTAAAGTCTATCCTTTTTTATTTTTTATTGACATTAAAACAAAAACAGGAGTGCAGCATAGCAATAGTCCTAGGAGGTGGTTCTCAACGAGCGGTCACAAGCCTTTTATTCAACAAAAAATAAAAAAAATATCATGTCTATGTCATTGTTTTGACAGTTTATAACTTTTGAAAATTCCCAACATTTCCAGGCTAATGTTCCTATTGAATGTTTTCTGAAAAGTTCCGCCCCCCTTTGCAACACTATTTACCAGGGTGAAGGTGGGTCCGAAGCTCCAACAGTCAAGAACCAAGGGTGTAGTGGTGAACACGCTCTGCCCCCGGGGGTTGTGGGTAGCCTCGACCTATAAAGCGCTTTCCCACCTACGTACATTAGGCCCTCACGGATCCACTCACCTATGCACGCTCTCATTCATACACCACTGGAGGCAAGGAGGGTGAAGTGTCTTGCCCAAGGACACAAGTACAGTGTGCACCTTCAGGAGGCAGGATTCTAAACCTTCCGATCACGAGACAAAGAGAAAAGAACATTGGAACAACTGGGTGACTACTGGTAAAATACTCCAGTAAATACATCAGATTTGCAAATTAAAATCTCAAATACTAATAATAATATGGACGACGCAATCCGAGGACGTGTATGAGATGTTTTTAAACGTCTCCAAACTGTTTCTAAGTGGACATTTTGTCTCTTTGTCTCTCTTTTGCAGAAAGAGCTGAGCCTTCCGCGCCGAGGCAATGTGTAAGTACCTTGTTTTCTTTGTTTTCGTCAGAGGCCCGAGGCGCCGAGGAGACAGGACTGTGTGTTCCGTGTGTGCGTGTGTGTGTGCGTGTGTGTGTGTGCGTGTGTGTGTGGGGGTGTGGGGGTGTGAGCTGTCAGCTGTCAGTCTGTCAGACCTGTTTGGTAAAGTTGACACAGCCGTTTCACTCCCTCAGACTGGTTCCGGCTCACATTATCACTTCTCAATGGGACTTTATATTGTGTATTGACAGTGGCACGTCTCATCAATTAAAGTGAACATAATCACAGTTCGTTTCTGTTCCTGAAAAGTGGAAATGACAGATTTTATTGGGGCAACTTGCTATTTTAGCGAGTTGTAATTCAGGAAGAATGCAAATACTCTAAAAGACAACGAAGAGAAACGCAGCACATAATAACACAATAATCTGGATTAAAGATTAAAACTTGATTAGGCAATACATTCAGCAATATGTGAAACAAAACAATTATGTAATGCTAACATTTATGACAAAACTTTGCATATGAGCTGTGGCTAGGCTAGGTCACAATAACTCACAAGTTACACATGGTATGGATACTGTAGCTATCTGAATTTCCAATTGATGCATATTATTCTGAGTTCATCTCGTCTCTTATGAAAGGGTTTCCTAGTGCTAGACTATTTATACTGACTATTTACAATGACTATTTATACTGACTATTTAGAACCGGGCTGGGTTGATACACTTTTGTCGCGATCCAATACGTATCTCGATACCGAGGGCCCGATACGATACACATCGCAAATACAATACATTCCAGTGCACAAAGTATTCCATTTGTGATTTTTCATTTTAACAAACTGCAATAGTTTGCGCCGAATTCATTTGATAAGAAAGGCACAAGTGGAGTTTTCAAAATGTATAAATCAAGAGTAAATCAGCCGGATATTGATTGAAACATTTTGAAAAGCGCAAATGGCGGAGGCAAACGGGGGATTTTTAAAGGACTACCTACACAGGTGTACGAAGGCGAACATTTGATGAGTGAATTGTTGAGAACCACTGTTAAATATTTCATCTTTATATCCGTTTCCTCTTCGGTATCCCAATTATATGCATTGATAATTGCATAAATAAACATTCCATCAGCCATTCATTACCTTTAAATCTTGAGTACATTGATTTGTTAAAGGCAACCTATTACGAGCCTGTCTACTAAAGCAATGTTAGAGTGTGAGAACAGCTTGACATATTTTCAGTGTTGGGAATAACGCCGTTTAAAATAACGGCGTTAGGTAACGGCGTTATTTTTTCAGTAACGGAGTAATCTAATTCATTACTCTCCCCGTCGTTATAACGCCGTTATCGTTACTGGGTAAACAATGATGGTTGACCATCATGTTTTGTGATTGTAAATGTAAATGTGTTATATTATATAACACTCTACCCCCCATGCAGTTCATTCAGTTAATGACTTTTGAAAACTGCAAAAAAAAAAAAAAAAATCTAACTTCTTTGATATATATAGCAATTTTTTTTTAACAGTAACGCAAATAGTTACTTTCCCTGGTAACGAGTTACTTTCATTATAGAGTAATTCAGTTACTAACTCAGTTACTTTTTGGAACAAGTAGTGAGTAACTATAACTAATTACTTTTTTAAAGTAACGTTCCCAACACTGCATATTTTAAGTGTTGTCATGAAGTTCTTGGCTCTAGCAATATGCTGAACGTCTCTCCCCGATCTTCCCCCCCCTTTTTCACCCGTTGCACTAATGCCTAATCCTAAAAAACAGGGACATGAACAGGAAACCGCGACGTTTTGACCTCTCTTTGACTTCAGATCATTGCCTAATTGACGCCTGTGTACACGTGAAGTATTCGTCATGAGTTGTTATTATCAACGCAGACCTGTATGCACGGAATGACTGTGATGTGATTGGTGCAAACTGTGACTAATAATTTCCTGAAGTGGAAAGTGTTTTTTTTATGATGTGCGGGAAGTAACGCTTCCTTGTATTATTATTCAGGAATCAATTTTATGAACTTTCGTAAGTATAACATGCATAAAAACATGCACTTTTTTGCAACAACCTGGCACATGACATCTCTTCCTTTTTTAGACTAATGCCATGTGTGCATTGTCTCTGATCAAATACAAATAAATTCAAATCCAGCCTAAACAAACTCACTTGATGCATCCCTGTCCCACAAATGTCTAAATGAACTGTCGAGATCTAAATGAGGTAGATTAGATAAAGATTTGTTATTACTAAAGGCAAAAGTAACAAGTTGACTTTTTTCAGGTTTTTAAATGGGTTTTCCTAATGTCAAAGCATCGTTCCAAAAAACAAAGACTTGACTTTGTCCAACAGTGTGGTACAGCTGTGGCTTGGTGGCACTGTCGCCTCACCATAATGGCCCTGCACCGTACGACACAGTGTGGGTAATATCTAGATTCAGAGAAGCTAATCGTCATAATGGGTGAATACATACTGTAGCTGTATAACCACGGCTGGCTAACGTCCCTTCACACATAAGAGGCAGAGGGAAAATGTTACATAACAAGCTAGTGGCATATGGGAAGTATTCAGCACATATTCTTTCTAGGGAAGCTCTTTTCAACCTTTTCCACCAAGACTTTCTTTGTTGTAAAGTAAAGTTGCCTCCTTAAAAGGCTAGCTCATTTCTAGCTGGCAAATGCAAACATTCCATAAGCCTTACATCAGTATATAAACCCTACATGGAATATTTCACTTATCTGGAGTCGGCATATCTTACGTAAGTCTATAATTAGTTTTGCTTAAGCATTTTCCCCCTCGGTCGTTTGTTTCCGTTGATACTAGGTCCTTCTTGCTTGTGTCTAATTGTAGCGTGCTGACTTTGAAAGCAGGTTGTGGGGATAGTGGCCTAAACAGATGACAGTGGATTAGGATAATTTCATATCCCTGACTGTGTCACTTGTGTAATGGTAAGACGACACTTGTGCAGGACCATTGGGATTTTTATAAATACTGGAGTGAAGTCCAGTCGTCTTGATTCCACATTTATTCCTTGTTTAGTCTTTGGGTTGGTCCTCTTTATTCCTGATTTAGTTATATTCTACTATACCACCTGCAAATAACTTACTTACTTTCTTTCTTTCTTTCTTTGCTTCTTTCTGTCTTTCCTTCTTTTCTGTCTTCTTTTCTGTCTTTCTTTCTTTCCTTTCTTTCTTTCTCTTTCTTTCCTTTTGTCCTTTTTTTTCTTTCTTGCACTTAGGAGCCAAACATGTAAACAGGTTATACATGTTATAGGCTATTGTTACCATTTTAAAACCAAATTTGACTTGACCAATCACACTACACATAGCTTAAATGTGTAGTACGGCCGAAAAAGAGACAGGTAGTCACCCTATTCTATTCTGGTACAATCATTTAGTCATTGGCTGATAATGGCTAACGATACTTTCGGGTCTGTTAAACTTATATATAGTATAGTAAGTTGATCCCATGTTAATAAGATGTTATTTTAAGCACTGGTTTGTTTTTTCACTCTTCACTAGGTCTGTTTTAGTTGTGATTTAGCACCAGTGAATTCTTATTTAACACTGATATAGTCTTGGTTCAGTCATTACATTTTGACTTACACATTCAGATGTTAGCCTACCTCTATTGATTGTATGAGGAAATGTGGCATAAGTAACTCAAGGGACTTTCTGTGCCTTTAAGGGGGTGATTCAGCCTTTACAGGTGACTGCCCTGACAGATGATGAGTCAGAAGCTAAAGGCTCGATTAGAAACTGACGATTATGTTGACAGAAATCAATGACAAAATTGGCATCGCATGTAGTCAAGTGTCAAGAGCCCAGTCATACAAACGGTTTGGTGACTGAGTGTTAGCCAACGTGATGTAATGCTATTATTAATAGACCTATCATGGAATTTCCACAACTAAATAGAACCCATGAAATGAATTTGAATTACATATAACAAAATAACAAACAATCCAACTAGCAGGTCAGTTATCCTTGATCAATATGCAAATTGTTGTGCTTTGAGGAAGTAAAGCCTAATGCAGTGGCTATCAAACCGTGTATATATTCTAGCATTTGTATATATTCTCCCCATCTTAAGTTGCTTGATGTTTAGTTTACCATACAGGATTATGGCCACATTGTGCTGTACTCCTGCTGGGCCAAAAACGTGTGCTTTTCTATATTAGACTCAATTATCCTTGAAACTGGATAAATTGATGTTATGATCGTTGTTGAGTTTGGAGAGTTTCGTGTCAGGTTAGTGTAATCATCACTTTACAAACTGACTCGAACACATGGGAGCGCTTTCAAATGTTCAAAATGGGTGGGGGAAAAAAATAAGGACCTTGACATCTCCATGTGCAACATTCAAGGTCTCTGGGAAAATTCACGACTATTTAATTTAATTCCAAAACAAAGCTGTTGTAAACTCAATGTAATAAGACGTTCTCAAGCTTGTGATACCAAGTAGCACTAGAACATATTAACTTCTTAACCCCCACCTGAACCGAGCACATTTCCTCCAGTTTGGCTTTACCCAAGTCTAAAAGCTTCTTGGGCAAATCGTCCAAATAGCAACAAAAACGAGAGACAAAAGCGAGGATGAAAATGAAACCAAAAAGTGTCAAAAAGAGACAAAAAGGTGAGGAAAATGCAACAAAAAAGCGATGAAAATGCAACAATAAAGTGACAAAAATGCAACAAAAAAAGTAAAAAAGTGACGCCAACACGCCAACAACACGAGGAAAAAGATCCCTTTAGCTTTTGTAGGTCTTAGCTTTCAAATGAGGCGTTACTCTGGCTTGTAGGTTGCAAGCTCCAGTCAATAATCTTTTAGATTTGAGTAAAGCCGAACTGGAGAAAATGTGCTCGGCTTTGGTGGTGGTTAAGAGGTTAAGTGATTTTGGCCATTTCCGCCCCCAACCCCTTGTTTACAATAAAGCAATAAACAAACTATATAGTCTTTCAATTATATATACGTCTATTGTATCATTCAGAAAGAGTATTTTTCAAGCACAGGCGGGCTCTCAGTCGTCCAGGAAGTATCTATCGTCGTCATTATTCGCTTGTAAGTACAGACATTTCCCACGCTCCCTGAATCCCACACGCCCTCCTCCTGTCTCCTCTGTTGCGCATGCGCGGTCTGCCTCTGTCTACGCTCCGCTTCTGCTCCTGTCGGCGTCTGGAAACTTTGCCTCACTCCTCACTTATTATTGACCGAGAACCACGACAATGTAACGCGCCCCCCCCCACACACGCACACACTTTAACCCCAGCCTTCTGCATCATGCCTTAGCCCTGGACATGGCTGTTTCATCGGCTTTTTCCTTCCTCCTCCACCACCACCATCCTGTCCTGCCGTGCGTTCCTGCGGGCTAGCAGCATCCGCACTCGCCTCTGCCTGACGTCCACAGACAGCGGAGTTTAGCATTATTATGTCGCCAGCTTAGACACCCCATTTTTCCTCTTTCTTCATTGGGACTACCAGACCACCACCACCATGTCGGACCAAAATTACTACTGGACCGTTCTGCCCAGTTACAAGACTAGCTTTGTGACTGGGGCTATGATGAAACGCTCGAAAAGGTAAAGTAAAACGGCGCACATTTAACTAAGCAAATGTAAAAAATAAAAAAACCTGGAGCTTGTCGCAATGCTAAGCTATTACCCAGTATGTTCCCTATCCGCGCTCCCCTTCGCCCTGTCTGTACTTGTCATTAGCTCCCCGCTGGGCAGCAACACCAATGGAGAGAAAACACGGGCAATTTGTTGAACTCTAAGCTTATGCTGCGTTTACACATAAGCCCGATGCGTTACGAATGTCATTTTTCCGTCATTCGTGACGTTCGTGACGTGACTTAACGCATCTCAATGGGATTCTTAACAGAACGCTTCAGTTCGTGACATTCGTGACGTTCGTGGAGAAAGTTTTTGTCTGTCAAAAAATCTTCCACGAATGTTACGAATCACCCTCTGTTCGTGGAGTTCGCAGCGGAGCGTGTCCTTTCGTGAGGAGTAGTGGCGCTTCGTAATTCAGCGTGAGAGCATTCGTAGAGCATTCGTAGAGCATTCGTGGAGCCAGACGAGCCCAATGACTCAGGGGAGAGCACGGCCTCTGCTCCGCCTCCAACCCGGTGGAAGAAGATCACTCCACTTTCGCCCAATTCTTGACAGATTTCGGACAGAACGCGAATATTCCTAGTGACCCGTAACAGCCCGTGGCAGCGCGGGACACCACGCAGCAGCGCGGGACGCATATTCGTGACCGTGCGTAATAATTCGTGCCATTAATCGTAACGCGTAGTAACAGGTCGCAACAGTTTGTGGCGGCGCGTGAAACCTCGACCCCGAATCATCAAATTCCACTCACATTCGTGATCCTTGGCCACGAATGTGGATTTGTGGCATTCGTAACGCATCGTGCTTATGTGTAAACGCAGCATAAGCTATTGAATCGGGGACAGCTCGTCCCACGTTGTTTTGTCTCCTAATCCTTGCACATGGACAAAAGCCTCGATGATCTACAGCCCCACTGTACGTCGCTCAACATCCGCCCTAGAGTTTTTTTGTTTTGTTTGTTTCCGACGGAGAAAACGTGGCCATTGTGGACAGTTGTGACTGCCTGCTACATTGTCTGCACACGGCTATCGTACTGTAAACGAAACAGTCAATGTTTAAAGGGATTTCATTCAAACAGTCAATGCATGCTTGTTGATAGCTGTTAGACAGGGGAGGGGGATGCCGTCTCTAGTTATGGCTGGTGTTGGCTTTGGGCTGAAGAAAGTAGTGACCAGATTAGTTATCGATTGCCTGGTGGGATTGGCCAGTAAAGTAGCTCCATGTGATACTGTAAAAGGTGTGGCTTTTGGACGTGGTTTCGCAGTGGAAGACAACATCTTCACAAGAACATCGCTAAGACAGCTGGGAGATTTCGCCGGAAAACAAATGTAGCCTACTTTGTTCTACCTAGTTTTTTTTTTTTGGGAATGGTTTCGTTATTGATTCTGAGGCACAGGAAGTGACGTACGAACACCAAAAATGTTTTTGTTTTTTTTTTCATAAAATTTTCGCTTCTCTGGCGTAAAACTTTGACTTATAATTGCCACCAGCATTATCCCATCAAAACCATAAAAAAGGACAAAAACTATAAAAACGTGTCAGGTGCACTTTAACTTCGGTATTGCTAATATACAGGACTCGAGGCAGCACCAATACAGTAGACCTGCTGAGGGCATTTTCTTTACATTAGAGCGACTAATTGTGCATGTGGTTTCAGATTAGTCACCAGAGGAGTTTTGGCAATTTTCATAATACTAAATGATCTCATGTTGACATTCTGTGAGTCACTATCAGCCTGTTACTTAACAACACGTTACGACTTTGAAATGGTCAAAACAACTTCTACTTGTAGATGAAATACTCCCATTGAATTGGCTAATGTTTACCTCAAAACACAACCCAGGATATCTCGATGGTTTATTGTTATATGGCATAATGGCAGGTTATAATCTATCGCGGCCATGCAGGGTTGTTTGGCGTGTTGGCGCAAGACTTTGTTTACCCGCAGTAAACAGCGCCCAACAGCCTGCTAGCTGGAGATGCATTTACCAGCAGACACCGGTGCTGACTTAGCATGCTAAAACAAGTCTGTCCACACTCTTTCTTGCAAATAGTTCTCTTTATTAGTCCTAAAATAACGTGTACTACTAGTTCTGGCTGTGTAGCATGACCGCTTAATGCAACTCCTTTAATGAAGCACTTTTATGAACCAATCGCACTCAAGTAAATTGTAATAATTGTCATGAATACGGTGACAAAATCAATACCATACGTCAAGAAAGCACATTTCTGTCTCTGGAAGGCTGTGTGCTGGTGATCTCATTTGACATAGCCACTTTATCACGCTGTTATCTTCACTGGCATGATCCGGGGATGATAAGCAAATGCTTTGACGACTTTATTGTCCTTTGCATGTATGAAATTCAGAACAGGCGGCATTCAATCACGCCACTCTAGAATATGATGTCACGATTGAAGATGCAGCGCATGGGGCTAAGTAACTCTATGGGCGTTATTTTGTGCGTAGTGATTGAGAAATACCACTGCTTATTACAGTAAAGAAAATAGCCTTGATTTAGTTCATTTGTGTAGAAAAGACTTCGACCTTTGTGCCCCAAGTCCAGTGATTTCAGCGATTGTAATTATAGACTAGGTCTGCATTTTGACTGTTGATACTAGTCATATTCTCCCACAGAAAACGGACTTGTCCACCGCATCCGACTATAGGATCCTTAGAATGTTATTAAATATGTTGAACAGTTATAGAAACATCCCCAAATCTTGGTAATACAGCTAAATCCGCTGTGTTCTCATTTGCTCCAGACTGAGCAGTACAGAAAAGATGCTGACATAGTCCTGCTAGCGAAGTGCAGGATATTGTTGTGGGAGCGCTGCATGCATATAGCTCGAGTAAATCGCTTGTAAGGCGACTCATGGCCGGCGCTCAAAAACACAGCACCATTGTTTTAACATCAACAGAATGAAAACGGAGCATGCGGACGGTCACGCTCCAGGGAAATGACATTATGTGCTGCTGCATGCTACTGTCCTGCTTTCATGACAGTATTTAGAAAGCTGTAAGTGAGATCAAGGTTGCACATGGTAATAGATGGTCTATTTCGTACGGCTAATGACAGTCATGTTTAAACAATCACTAAATTATGTAATTTCCCGGCCCTAGTATGAGATCAGTTGTCATTGTATTGCTCAAAATCGCAAATAAAGAATTGGAGTAAACGAGCTCCAAATCTGTTGAGAGGGACCCTCCCAGCGGGCTCGTATACCTTGTTTTTAATGCACTACACAGCATAGGAACATCATCTACCAAATCAGCTAGTTGGGGCAGCTGGGTGGGGGTTTGTAGATGAGGAGCTACTGCCCTCTTCAATGGACCCGCGCTACACCCTGGCTTTTAACGCACTACACTATGCAGGGCTTACATATTACATCATTCATTGTACATAAAAAAAAAAAGGAAGCAACCAAGCAAAATTGTACACTAAACAATACCATATTAAGGATGGAAATGACAACTGGGACGTAGCAAGATCACGGATAATATGTATTTAATGTTCATTTTAACACAAAACTAGTGACTTTCGGGAATGTTGACTGTGTTTGACATTGATAACCATCTGTTACTAAGTAATGGCCTTTTGTCACTTGCTTTGTACCAGACATCGTACATGAAATGAGAGCGAGTATAATATATATATTAATGTGTCTTTCTATCATAAAACGAGTGACTTTTGGTAATGCTAACAATGTTAGGCATGGTAACTATCTGAAATAAATGTAATGATCGCCTTTTGTTACTTGTGTTGTACTAGACAAAAGGTTTTGTTGTGTGTATGTCCCTGTACTACTGTGATATGGTTTAATGTTTTTATTGCAATGATGTTGGGGGTGGGCACTTATAAGCCTTTGCTTCAGCCCACTCCTTTCGAGCAGAATTTTAACTGCTCAAATAAACTAATAAACTAAAAAACTAAACTAAGATCAGATAGAGATATCCTATTAACGCAATAACGCAAGGTTGGTGATTCAATCTCCACAGGATTTGTATACTGTTGAGATTTTGTGTCCTTGGGAAATTCAATCTAGTCTGTTAGCGGTAATCAAAAGGTCATTGGCAAACAATGGCCTCTGTGTGAGTCAGCCCCATGGCAGTTGTGGCTACAGAAGCCATGGTTAAAGTGCTGTGAGTATACAAAGGATATGCCTAGTTGTGTGATTCAATGATTCAAGCCAAGCCATAGTCAAACAATGCTAGACGACAGGAGGTGACCTATTGCTTAGAATGATACCATTGCAAACTTTAAATGGCGGTCAACATAAACATCTAAGGTACTCTGTTGCATGGGGAAAAAGACACATGGTCTTATAAACATGGTTATGCCATAAAACCTCCGTAAGACGTCAGCGATATGCTACAGTCACATAGAAATCATAAAGCGAAGTGCTATCTGGGTCTATTTAAATGCGTACTTTGTGTTCCTGGAATAGTCAGTTATTCATGTCCTCCAATGTTTTAGGGAGGACATGGGAGGTTTAGTGACCAGATGTGTCCAACTATCCGTCCATACAGCAGTCTCTACAGTATCATTTCAATTCTGCTGTTGATGTTAGAGAGAGCAGTTGGCGATTACACCTTTTAATAAGTGAAGCACTGAGGCTAATGCGATTTCTCACTCCATAAAAGCCTATCCTTATTCCTTGTACCCAGCCATTGGTTATGTCTCCCTGTATAACGCAGTGTGTCGTCCTAATGCAGGGCAGCCCGACTAAAGCTCTCCGTGAGGACTCTGTCAGCAGACATGCCTTTCCCCTCACTGACCCTTATCCTCCAGGCTCCTTAATGCTGGAGGTCCCACCACTTTCACCCCCTGCTGCTGGTCAAACTTGCCGGGAATGTGGAGTGACTCAGCAAGGCTTTCTCATCCCGTGTGTTGCCTAAGGAGATGCAAATATACAAAACAACTAGTGTGACAGCTTTAGCAAACTTTACAGGCGTTTGGGTTCATGACCGCTTATCAACAGATTTATTTAGTTAGGGCCGATATATCGGCGCCACCAATATTATCGGCCGATATTTTGTATTTTCTTTGAATTATTTACTAGCGCTAAATCCCGTGATTTAGCGCACTTGAATGCAGCAGCAGTGTAGACGGGCTGCACTGACCTGACTGGGGCAACAGTTTATTCAAATTATCTGAAATAAACAGTGACTACTAAAAATAAAGAAACTCCAGCATAACTTCACACGTCTCAAAAAGATTTTTTTTTTTTTTCTAAGTTTAAACAAAGTGGAGTGAACACTTGGACACCACAGCGATACAGCGCCACAAGTTGCTGCTGTAACAAACTGGACTAAACGGCCTCCATGGACATTATTTTGAGTCAGGATTAACATGAATCTTTTTCTGATGGATTGTCGCTACATCCGAGTGGTGAATGTTGCAAAAGTTTCTCCGACTTGACGCCAGATTTATAACTTTGTTAGCAATAGCCTAGCTTCTCGCAGGCTAAAGGCTACAACACGTAAACATTGTCTTTCTGTCATCATGTAGTGATGATAATGGCTGTATTCACGTTTACTGTGCCCACTTTTGTCATGTTGATGACCTGTGAGAACGAGGCGTTATGTCCGCATTTTCGCGCGTATTTAAATAGACGTGATCATTAGCGCATTTACAGTATCATTGAAAATAATGCAGTTCAAAGCGCATGCTAATCTTGTAAAACTACTCTAAATCCAACTCTAAATGTTTACATTCTGGCCTCAAAATAAGGTGCTGTTAAAGTGACATGATGCTATTTTTTGCAATTCATACAGAGCTGTCTTCAGAGAAGTTTATCATAAATGTTTAAATTAAAGTTTAAATAAAAAATACTATAAATAGTAGCCTAGCATTTTCCCATTGTCTCTGTTTCCCATTAATAGAGGACATGGGAGACAGTATAATAATTAGGTCTTAGTAAATATTTAGCCAAAAACAAAATGACATTTCACTCCAACGTCGCAATTGGTCTTATTAATATTTTTCTAATAAAAAGTATTGTTTGTTTGTGTGAGAGTGAGTCCCAGGCATAAGCATAAGACACTCCAATAATGAAAAGATAATTTGCAAACTTTACAACATTAGAGTGAGCCTTTCTATTGATTTTTAATGTCGAAATAAATATCGGCAAATATCGGATATTGATATAGGCAGAACATTTTCATATCAGACCATCCCTAGTTTTAAACCAGTTGTATGGTACTGGTGCCGGAATCCCAACAAAAAAATGATATAAAGAGGGGGATTTTATGCTTCTTGTAGGTATTTGGTAAAAATCTTAAACTCACCTTTATCACCATCTTACACTTTGTTTTGGTTACAAAATGCATTGTTGTTCTAAAACAGCTGAAACAAAAATATCCAGTTGTTTCACTTCCTGATTTTCAAGCGATGAGCGACTGGAGAAGATTCAAAGATGATTCAAAGATGAGTAAAACACAACTCCAGGTCTGTGTTTCTGTGTTTGATGAGAGAACAACATTGTAACATGGTAAAAAGCTCTAAAAATAACAATAGCAGCTAATTGGCTAGATGTTAGCTAGGGTTGGGACAAAATATCGGATTGGTCTTGGATCGCAATACTTGCTGCAATAGATAGATAGATAGATAGATAGATAAATACTTTATTGATCCCGAAGGAAATTGTGCATTAGTCTCTTGCTCACATACACACAAACAGAGCAGGATCTTCAAAGTAAAAAAGTAAAAAAAAACAACACACATTTAAAAGAAAGCAATAAATACAAGAGAAGTTAAGGCACTGCTAGACAATGCTCAAGACATTTCCCTCTCTCCCCCTCCTCTGCTCCTCTCTGACGTGGCTCTGTTATAGAGCCTGATGGCATGAGGGACAAAAGAGTTCTTCAGTCTGTCCTTGGAGCATCTCAGAGAGCGGAGTCTGGAGCTCACGGCGCTTCTCTGGCGGGAGAAGACTGAGTTAAGGGGGTGATTGGACAGGATCGCCCTGATCTTAGAGAGCATCCTCTGCTCCACCACCTTCTCCACTGAGTCCAGGCCCAGTCCAACCACCGAACCCGCTTTCCTAATGAGCCGGTCCAGCCTCTGAGGGTCCCTTTTCCTTGCGCTGCCCCCCAACATACAACAGCATAAAAAAGAACACTGGATACAATAGACTGATAAAACATGTACAATAACTTAGAACAGACCCTGAATGAGGCCAGCCGTCTAAGAAAGTATCGATACTTTATCAAGTATTGCAATACTTTCAATACTTGTGTTTGGAGGCATTTTGTATCATACAACTGCTTTGTTTTCCAGTAACAGTTACACAGCACTGTTACATTTTGTATTAATGCACTTTTCAATCTAAACACTTCAGTAAATGGCATTTGGTTTATAAACTTTGGACACATGACTTTTGACACATTTCAAGGTAAACATATCACTTGTTATAATTACTTACTGTATCGAAATACGGATCGGATCGGCCCCCCGAGTATCGTGATATGTATCAGATCGTCACAAAAGTGGATTGTCCCAGCCCTAATGTTAGCTCATCTTCATTAAACACAATGATTGAAACCCGAAAGCCACTCCTAGATTGCAAAATGAGGAGAGAGACAAAAGATTTCTAAGTAAACAATCCCTCCCTCCCAATTGGACCTGACGGGCCTGTTTATAGGAACGTTTGTCTCATTGGTCAACGTGATGGCCCAGGAATTCTGGTGCAACTTTAGAAAAAATATTATAACTATTACTTGCGTTAAAGGACCTGTATCATGCTATTTTAAGCCATTCCAAAGTAAAGTATAGGCCTTTATATGATATATTGTACCTCTACCACTACGGAGCACTCATTTTTGTGATAAATATTAGTATTTTCTGGAGGTATTTTTCCAACCCGGAAGACAAAACGCTTGGATTCAGTTAACTCCGCCCCCTCTCGCCGCTCATACAACTTTAGCAGTAGTAGAAATATATATATCACAGCAAAAAGTGAAGTTATTTCATGATGCTGTTATAAGGAGTTAACATGTGCAACACAGCTTCATGGCTAAATGGCTAGCACACACGCTAACACACACGCTAACATGCATTTTGATCGACTCACCACTCTGATGTTTCCAGTATGGGACTTGCGCTGGTTATAAAAGTTAATCCACTTTGATTCTGGCCGAGGTTCATTAGCATCCATCAGTACAGGCTCAGACAAACACTATTCTGGCTGATAGTCGCTGAATCCCGGAGGGAAATGCCAACTTCTATGGCCTCTTCTTTGGGAAGGTTGAATAAAGTCCAGTCCTCGCAGCCAAACGCGGTTTTCTCCGTGACATTATCGTGAGGTAAGAAAAAAAGGTGTCCAGACTCCAGAGTAGGTTAGAAAAAGCTCCCTCTTCACAACTTTCGGTGCAACATGACATGACCATCTGTTCAGACCGTTCGGACGCTCAGGGGGAGCGTTTGTTTTCGGTACAGGGGCAGCGTCAGGCACTTCCTTTTTTTTTTTTTTTTTTTTTTTTCTTACGACAGAAATAATGAAAAAAACTGTTTTACAAATAAAAATCATGCCACGACACAACTGAACATGCCAGTCGTTTACCAGGAGAGGGGCGGATCAGCTGCTCAGAGAGCAGGATTCAGGAGGATTACTGAGAACTGCGTGAATGAAGCCAAAAACCACTCTGGGGGTGTTTTTGAGAAGGAAATAGCATAACAACATGGTTAAAAGCTCAAAAAAGTCGATTTTGCATGATATAGGACCTTTAATGTTAGTAATGCAAGTATTATTAGTACTTGCGTTACATCAAATTTCAGACCCAGGCGCTCCATTATACACAATCTATTAAAATAGTATTTAAACTTGCAGACTATCACTTTAATATGTGAATTTTCCCAAAATTCTATATAGATGTTCAATGAGATTTTTACTTGCGGCACCGAGATCAAGACAGGACTGCTGATCTCCATTTGCAACCAACCTTTGTGCGTGAAGTGGTTGAAGTATCCTTCCAAGGGACGGTATCAATATTTATGCGCTGGCGGCGTTTGAACCTGTGACTCTCCTGTAGGTGGTGAACGCTCAACTGTAGGTGGTGAACGCTCAACTCACCACTGCTCCAGATAAACCAGAACTAAACCAGTACGAATTCAAGATGAATCCAAAACTAACCCTAGATCCTCATTGAGTATGTAGCTGTAGTGGTCCCATGGTTAATGCATTAGCGCCTATGCTGCTAGCCTTGTGATATTGTGCTGCCCTAGTGAATATGCAGCAATGCTGCCTCAGCACCGACCCAGAAACACCGGCAGCGTTGTCATCTTCATTATTATAGGTCACCATTGAAAGACGTAGAGGCTCCCGAGATATCCCTTGGGATGAGGCAGAGTATGATGAGTTGTCTCTTTAAAATCAACACAAATTTATCTTTGAATAAGCTAGCTCTGAAACTATTTCAGTTTTTAAAAAAGCATCACACAGATTGTCTACCGGTCCTTTATTACAGATGTGCTTTTCCTTTATAATTAGCTTAGAGACACATAGAGGTTTGGTTTCAGTGGTGTTCCACAGGGCATGGTTTTGACACCTTTAAATTTAGCCTAATAGATCTTAATGACTGACTAAACAGGTGTGTCACCACCCGAGAAGCCACACATGTCACTTCAGGACAATCAATATAACGATTTTCTTACACAAATGCTACGTTTACTTTTGACGGGTCACTTTAGCAGTCTGCTTGTAGCCATGTTTGTGTACATGTAAACAATGGGCTTATTGTTGCACTGTTCCTTTGTTATGGGTTCATAGAGCATGGGGTATTCACACTGATAATTAAACCACTGAGAAATTAAAGGAGTGGGGATGTGTCGAGAAGCCTTGCAGAGTGTGACTGTTACTACTTTTCAATGTTAACACATTCGGGCCAAGTAGAATTTAAAACTTATTGGTGTCTAAATCAAAACATATATAGTAAAATAAGTGCAGCACAAGGGTAATCTGGAGCCTAAAGGAAGGTGGAGGGGAATAAACCGTTATGGCTAATTTCCTGTTTGTGATTGTTCATGTTAATTAATCAAATCCACGTCTCTTTTCGAGCACAGCTTTGTCAGTCAGCAAAGTAAATCAGGGCCGACATGCATTGAAATTACCATACATTTCGGCCAATTAAGCGCACCATAATATACGCCACGCCAGCTAAATTTGCAGCCTTGTAAATACCAGCCGCTGGTTGTCATAGTGCCGTGCATCCACTCAGAGCGTCCCATGTGCAAAGGTGCAGTTGCGGGCGGAGGGAGGGCGGCAGGGACGGCAGTGATAAACGCGTAAAAAAGGCACGCAGAAATGATCAGTGTAGCCGACCTCAGTGTGGAAGTGTCGGGATGTACCGTGTATCCCGTCCGCGTTGTGGCCACATCTCCAGCTTAGACCGCTCCCCAGGCGAGGAAAGCCCTTCCACTTTTAGGCTAAAGTGAGCCTTCATCATTTTAAAAGTTACTCATCTACCGTTTCTCAGCCAAGAGCAGATTAGAAGTCCCGTCTCACTTTTGCATTTACTGTTAGAGACGCCTCTAGTGCCCTTTTGGCGGCTCTATATTGGCCGCACCGTCGTATTGGCCGCAGGGTTCAAAGCGTGGGAAAAAAAGTAGCGGCTTATAGGCCGGAAATTACGGTACCTTCTGTGTTAGATTGATTGAGATTGATGAAACGGAATTTAAATATTCAGTATGTTTTCACTGATTGTTGCATTTACGATTTACTCTCAGAGGGCAAAATAAATTTGCTCCACTGCAAGAAAGGTCGGCTACATCGGCTTTAAGTTTTGTAATGACTAATCGGATTTAAAGTTTGGCTTCAAATTTCTTTAAATGTGTGCTGATCAGAGGTCATAGTACTTTTTACTTGTACTTGTTCTAGTAATATTGCATGGAAGTAATAGTAAATCTGTAAGACTCAAGCGTTATGTTGTGACTGTGACACAAGAAACATATTTTTCTTTTATCTAATCACAATTTATATTTTTTTGTTTTGACCATCAGATTACATCAACATAAAAAAGTTGTGCTTTTTTACTTAACCAATGTTATGGGTCACTACTTTCTACTTCTTAAGAGTAAAATTATTTCAAAGAAACAATATTCTCGAGTAGATGTTTTTGCTACTCTACCCGTCTATTCCAATATCGCGCTAACTAATAATATTATCAATCATTTTGCAGCTCCCCCTGAGATTTTTCTCTTCTAATCCCACTATTTTTTCTGTCTCCACAGTTCCCGTAACAACAAGAGGAGGAGTCTGGCGGCGGCAACCCCTTCCCCCACACTGTCCAGGCCGCTGTCCCCTCTACCCCTCTCCACAGGTAAAGCAGGCCTGGCTCTCAGATCCACAAAGCAGAGCCCAGTGCGTGACAAGCATCGGGAGCATTTCAGATCTCCGCTGTAGCCTCAAGAGCCCAGAGCCTTGTTGTTTTGATGCTGTTTGTCATAAGACCAGCACCAGTTCTCCCCACCATTTAGAGCTGCGTTTTAATTGTGGATGGTTTACGGTATATTTAAGATGTGGGAGAGGAGCGCAAGAATAATAAGATAATAATTAAAACCCTCACAATAACACATAGAAAAGTAGACTATAACCTCTTAACCTCTTCTAATGAGCAGTTTAAAACCAACTTCAGTAGGGTTTAGTCAAAATTATTGTAAATTTAAAATTTTAACACAGCTCTGCTTCAGTAATGCAATTAAGTCTGTGTTCTTTCTAGTTTAGTCATGGCTTACTCTAGTGCTGATTCATATTATATCATGTGTGGTTACACCGGTGCAAATTTGGGACACCAGTGTAAATTGTAACAACGCTGATATAATTTGTAAGGAACGGCTCAGGCTTTGCGTCTTGGATAAACTCTGATGTATCATAGCCCACTAGCGTTCCTTAGCATGGCGCTAACAACAAAACGGCAAAGAAAACCTCCATGTGAAAGTGGTTAAATGCAAATAATATCCCTTTCATCTCACTCAAGTCTCAGAAAAAAACAAGCAAAAACATAATCTCTTGTAATATAATAATCTAATCTACCTAATATCAAAAAGGTTTGTAAGCGTTTAACATTCAGCTTGTTTTTCCGCCACAGCCGGCAGCAGTCCCTCTGAAAGTCCCAGGAATGTCTCCGCCAGCTCCTCCGCCAACTTCCAATTCGCCCGCAGGTAATATCCCCGTCATTATAAGATTGCATTATTTTAAGAGGCTTAGTGGAACCTATTGTCATTTTCTTGAGCGTTGCTTGCTTCGGTAATTGGGATTGCTCCGATTATAAACGCCGCCAAGTGCTTCGACCAGCTGGTTGCACGCTATTTTCTCCTAAGGTTTGTATTTTAATTGCAATGCAGTGGGATTCGAGGATAATTTGATGCTAGAAGCCAATCATAAGCCCACTGTTTAGGTTTGCTTGCTGCCAAGTGCAACACGTTGGCGCGTTAGCACTTGAGAGACAGAAACATGAACTGCTGAAGAAACACAAGAACCCACACGCATTTTAGAACGTGGTTGTAGAGCAATAAACTACAGGTTTAGAAGGCTTTTACAGATCCCAATGGAGACAGACTGATCTTGAAATGCTTTGCGCAGGACTAGCTAGCTGGATGATTAGCCCCCTGTGCTAGTTTTAGTTGGATTGGGAAAACGGGAGCAGACGGAGGGGATAGCGTGTGAACACTTTTAGTCAACCAAAATATATATGTAAATGAATGTAAAACTAGTCGACCAAATCTGGACTACTTTTTATCAAACATCCATTTTCTTCAGCGTATCGATTACCGGGCCGCAGGAGTCCGAGTTGCTCTTATCACTCTGTTTAGTCAGCTATACAGTGCGTCTGGAAAGTATTAGCGCCCCTAGACTTTTCCCACATTTTGTCATGTTACAGCCTCGTCCCAAAATGGATTAATTTAGTTATTATCTCATCAATCTACATATAATACCCCTTCATTCAATGCACCAACGATTTTTCCGTATCCTTCCCCAGATTTGTGCCTCGATACAAACCTCGGAGGTCTATAGACATTTCCTTTGACTTGAGGGCTTTAGTTTGTGCTCTGACACGCACTGTCAGCTGTGGGACCTTGTAGAGAGGTGTGTGCGCCTTTCCAAATCAAGTCCAATCCATTTAATTTACCTCAGGTGGACTCCAGCCATGTTGTCAAAACATTTCTTGGACGATCGGTGGGGAAAGGATGCACCTGCGCTCAGTTGTGAGTGTCATAGCAAAGCCTCCTCATGGACCCTTCTTGCACACGCACAGAGCATCAGACTTTTTCCGTGGACATTAACGTTATGTGGGCTCTTTCAAACAACACCAATCAAAAATGTAAAAAACAACAACTTTACATTTAGTTTGAGCCCAATTTTAATCAGCAACAATATTACTTTGGAAAACCACTCCCCGAGGTTGCTCAAATACAACCTAAAAGTGGGTTTATCAATGCCCTCATTTGCCCGTTACCCGTTTACTTGTTCAAAGTAAATATTGTGACAAACCTGTGCAGCTGGAGGGACCACGCGCTGGACTCTTGGCATTTGCGCAGCCAGTCTAATGAGCCGGCCCATTGCACATCCCCATTACTGCTGCGATTATGGGCACGACCTCTCCTGCCCCTTTTACTGCGCTCCCAGCCACTGTATACAGAAAGGTCTGGAGAACACCGCGTCCTTTAGCGTGATGGGACTGTAACTCCTACATGTAACAGCCAGACAACGGCGTGAAGCTATGTGGAAAAGGGATCTGCCGTTTACCATAAAACTGAAGCTTTATCCTGAAATGACACAGATTCGGTGGGATTTTTTTAAGGATTATGTTTGTACCAAAAAGTGGATAGCAACCATTTTTAAAGCAGCAGTTTGCGTATTAGCTTTAGAAATGAGGCTGTATATTAGCATTGGCACAGTTTTCACTTCAAAGTGCCAAGCTGACAGTTTGGACGTGTCTCTGATTGATTTATTATATGGCTGAGCCGGGACGAGCTGTTTCATGCAGGACTGTCATTGCATAATCACACACGTTCAATAACGGAGATTCACAGGCATAGAAATCACAGAAATGCCTTTAGCTATCTGCTCTGTTCCTGCAAATGCACATATTTAGTTTGCTGTCGAATCCCGGATCCAATTTAAATTGAACATGTCATCCTCCTACAAATGCATAGGGAAGCCAGGCGCAATAGTAACATATTGGGTGATGCAATTTGTCCATTTCATGTCATTTATATCATTTCTGTGGTTTCTTCATCATCAACGTATTATAAGATGATGTTTAATGGCCATTGGACGCTAACTCACTACATTTGAGTTAGCATTTAGGGTAAAATCTCAAAAGGTCATTCCTTAATGATTTGTAACTAGGCTTTGACCAGCTGAAAAACAATGACAACAATGGTTCTTGAGTCATCTGTTGAATGTTTCGCCTCTCATCCGAAAGGCTTCTTCAGCGCACTGTAGAGTACTACGGAGTACAGAAGGTAACGCAAGAACTTTCATTGAAGATGGACAACTCCTGTACGACTGATAGCCTACACAGACAATAATGCTAATAATTTGCAATGTTTGCTGGCTAATGCTAACGGCTATAGTTAATATACATGTAACGGACGCTGAACGGTTTCCCGAACTAGCCTTCTTGCTAACTGTCCCCATACGTTGGGGTCGAACGCTGAACCACACGGCTCATTATGCAAAACAGTCAGAGTGCTGTGAGTCATGGTGCTTTATTCTGCCAATGTTCTGCTTCCCCTCTAAAGACAAAAATTGCGTCTCAATATTCAACATAGTTTTAGGAGGAAATAAAAAGCCTCTCAGCCCCGATTCCAAAGTGGCATGCTTATCTCCCGGCCGCCATTAGCTCTGCGCTTCTTTTTTGGCACATTGCAGCACGGCGGGACCGTCTCTCCAGCATGACTCATCGCATTTTGAAGTGACTTTCCGTGAGCCGACTGCTGCGCCTGCACTTTGGGAGCTCCTCCGGGTGTGTTTAGCGTTCACGCCGGCGTTAAAAGAGCTTTTTTTTTTCAGAGGTTACTGTGCCATCATGTCATTACCACGGCCTTGCCTCGGAATAACGCTGCCTTCACGCCGTTCTATACCGGCCTGTTATTATGCAAATGTGAAAAAGCAAGGCGAGAAGAACACGATTAAGTCTGCCGCTTTCTCCCCAAATGAAATTGCTTCAATTATTTATTTATTTCCCTTTTAACCCGGAGGTGAAAATCTCCCACGACTGCATTTGACATTTGCCCCGGACACTGAATCTCAAATTGATTTTGAAAACGCTTTTTAATCATCCCGCCTCTAAGCTCTATCCAGCCGCCACATATTACAACAATAAGGGAGGAAAACGCATGTCCGAGCACCGCAAAGCCGCCCGGAAATCCCGGGGTATTGTGTCAGACTGCTTCCCGAAGATACGGTTTATGGAAGAAAACATTCAACGATTATGATTGTATTATAGTCAGATTGAATTGGCCCCTACGAATGCTTTCTAATATAAAATGGCTTGACTGAAGAACGGAAACTCTCCACTGTGGTCCGCAGTGACGTCTTTTGCGGGTGGCGTTACTTGCTGACAATGGGATATTTAGGCAGATGGGAATAAAGAAACATCCAGTTGGGCTGAAGTGGATACTTAAAGGCCCTGCACCAGATTTGTGTTTTGTTTACAAACCTTGAAAGACAGAGTGCAAATTTCCTAACGAATTTCTGACATCCCAATTTTTCACAGAGATGAGTTTATAAGCACTTTGAAGCCAAACTGCATAACCTTTCACATTGTTAAAGGATCTGTATCATGCTATTTTAGCCATTCCAAAGTAAAGTATAGGCATTTATGTGATATATTGTACCACTACCACTATGGAGCACTAATTTTTGTGATACATATAAGTATTTTCTGGAGGTATTTTTCAAACCCGGAAAACAAAACGCTTCGATTCAGTGAACTCCGCCCCCTCTCTCCGCTCATACAACTTTAACAGTAGTAGAAATATTAATACCACAGCAAAAAGTTACTTCACGATGCAGTTATAAGGAGTTGACTTGTGCAACACAGCTTCATAAATGGCTAACACACCGCATTATGGGACTCACGTTGGTTATAAAAGTTAATCCACTTTGATTCTGGCCAAGGTTCATCAAGCATCATCAGTGACGGTCACAGACAAACACTGTTTTGGCTGATAGTCGCTGAATCCCGGAGAGTGGCCTCTTCTTTAGGAAGGTTGAATAAAGTCCTGAACCTCTCGCAGCCAAACGCGCTTTTTGTTGCGTAGAGTTGTGGGCGGCGCCGCACAGAGGAGCACGCTGTACAGATCGTCATTAAAAGTTTTGTAAGCCGCGATGGGAACAAATGCGGTCATCTGGTGGGAGTTATGGAATCATTGAGGAGCCAAGCTTTATTAAAACAGAAAAGAAACTGCTAAATACAACTATAAAGGTAAGCTACATGCAAATGTTATGCTAACACCATCAAAAGCTGCGCTAACAGCGGCTAAATGCTAATATCGGCAAAATCCCCTTTTAGCACAGCGGTATGTTGTGAAATATGAAATCCGTATGACCTGCGTGTCAATAGTGAGGGCTGTCCACTCTCTTGTTGCCAATCAGAGGCCAGAGTCTGTTCACGTCACATCAGACCTGGGTTAGTGCACTTGGGCCACAGCCAGAGGTCGGTCCCAAAACCTATACCTGGTCAGACCGGTTTGGCACTGGCCTTTGTTATGGAAAAGCTCGACATAGCGGGTGATTCAGCGATTCGGCTGATAAGCGCCTGTATGTGGAAAGACACCTTAGTTTGCGAAATGAGCAGAGCAGGAACAGAATTTTCAAAAGAAATGGTCAAGCCCCCCCCCCCCCTCTCTCCTGACAGGCAGGTTCACATGAAGGCTCGTCTCACTGGTCAAAGTGGTATCCAAGGGATTTTGATTAGTGTCTGAAATGGGCAAAGGGAGGGACGATAGGAAAATATTACTTACTATTACTTGTGTTGCTTCAAATTTCAGACCCAGGCGGTCAGTTATACACAATTTATAAAATTGGTCAAACATTTAAACTTATAGACGATCACTTTAATAAGTACCTGTAATAAAGGTAAATGTCAAGAAACTTGGCTTTAACTTACCTGCTTTTGTGCCATGTCCTAAAATGCCTGTGATTGTTGTCCATCATGGAAGTAGCCCAGGGGAATAGCTGTGATTGTAGTCAATAGTTAGTCTAGCACAGAGGGAGGTGTGGGCGCTGCTTATCTTGCCTCATTTCAATCCCATCAGTAAACGCTGCATATTTACTCCCCCTCTGTCTCTTTCTGTCCTCGCTGTGTTTGTTCCTGCCGCACTCCCGTTTGGTTGGATCCACGCAGCCAGCTGGCCCGCAATGAAAGGTGAGTGAACGACGACGCCTCTCCATGAACCGTTAGATGAGTTCAGACTGTGGTGCTGTTTTCACATAACAAAATGGTTAGCCATTAGCTAAACAAGGGGCTATATTTCTAAACTCAGAAGTCTCCCCCGGATGTTTTTAAGATACGGTCAATGATTGTCAGCCTGCTGTGAAATGCCTAAATATTTAGATAATCAGCACAGCTTTCCCTGTAAGATACTATGTGGGTAGGAAACCAAATATTGTGTACTGCAAGTCGACTAGCCTGTTGTTATGTAAGGAGCCTGTAGTGTGTAGCATTGGGAAGTCATTTTAATCTATTACAAGCGCGGGATATATTTTATGGCTGGATAATTGTCTTTATTATCAACTGCGAAGGCCCATGCAGTAAATTCATCAACTTGTTTACAATCATGTGATAGTGTTGTTTCCTTAAAAATGTGAAAGGTGTCGATAAGCTCATTCCTGTGAAGAAATGGGACATAAGGAATGTGTTAAAGTTAGGAATGAGTTATGACGACAACTATTTAAATCCCCTCTATATACTCTCTCTTTAACTGTTTATGAACTAAAAAAACAGGTACAGATCCTTTAATCTTCCCACACTTTGCTGAAGTCAGGGTGGCAGGAAGTCAAACTGAATGCTTTTCAATGCCATTTAATGCCTGAAAACTATATTTTGAATGCCACATTTTATTTCGTAAGATTTGTCAACATTCAAAGAAACCGGGGGACATTTTGATATTCAAAACTAAATTGGACACTTGAGGGAAATATTGTGCAACATTTCAGTCCGAACTGCAGCGGAGTTAGTTTTAGACCGTAGTTTTTGTGTTTTTGACAAATGTATGCAGTAAAAATCGTTGAGGAATGTCATTGTTGTGGGCTCTGCCTCTAAGGAAATATATATTTTCTACGAAATTTAGCTCTAATGCAATTGAATGCCTTTTAATGACTTCATTTTGGCATTTCAGTTGATACATTTTAATGCCTTTTAATGCCCCACAGCACCCCGATAGTAAAGTGCATTTTTTTTCTAGTGCAGAAGGAAAAAATAAAAACCTGACTAAATGCACTGTTACAAATATTGGATTTTATACAAGTTTAGTTTATACATAGGATAGAAAATGTTGCTATAACGGTAACTGGCATCGAGTGAATATGGCCTGAAACGATTGACCTCTAGCCCTTGAATTTACGTTGGCGCAGTCGTGTTCGTAATTCGCTGGGAAAAGTTACACTGTATTGCTTCGAGCACTAGATGTACTTTGTCAAGTTTGTGAACAGGCATGTTTCTCTTTGGAACGCAGGCGTCTGAACAGTTTAAAGAAGTTCAACTGCGGCGACCTTTGCGCTGTTACCAAGTTCTTTTTCCATTGTGTGTTGTAGTGAGTGGCATACGAGTTCAGTTTGTATTGAGCTGTGATTGTTGTTTCGGAGACTTTGGAGATAAATGTTTGAGCAGCGCACACAACTATGGCAAATCATTATATTGAAAAGTTTTTCCAAGACATAGTTTAGCTGTCTAACGGCAAAAGAGACAATCAAGTGTCCTAACCCTGTTCTTTCCACAGACCTGATGGCAGGAGGTGGTCCGTGGCCTCCGTTCCCTCGTCTGGATACTGCACCAACGCTCCCAGCTCATCCGTCTCTGTAAGCTCTTATACAAACGTTTATCTCTCCAAGCACCACTAACAGGCTTCACCAACTGTAAACTAGCCGTCAAGAGAAGAAATCTGGACTCAAAGCGTATTCATCAAACTTTTATGAAGGTTACAGCTTGAGTACAGCTGCCCTAGATATAACTGACTGTACCCTTGCTTACGTATTTGTGTCGAGGGAGCCATCTTTGCGCCTGATAGTTTTAAAGTATTCATGAGCCTACGGTGACTTGTAAACCCGTGCTGCTGACTCAACCCCCACTCTTACGAGGATGTAAAGCGGTCTACGAGGACTGATTCATCCTATTGGTGGAAGTAAACACTCTGACCGCACCTCATCTCCTGAATGCAGAATAATATAGGACGTTTAAGCTGCATTTTTGCACTTTCGTCTTTGTTTGTTGGACATTTTCCTGAGCTGATTTGTAAATGGTTGGTGGGAGCAGGTGCAGAAGTCCACATGTCTAGATTATTGGATGAGAAGTGGGTCAGACTCGCTGACAGAACGGAGAAGATGGTGTTTTTCCATTCAGTGACTCAGATGGAAGTCAGGCCGATTTCCTCTGATGAGCCACGCTCCTATCATCTCCCTTCAGCCACAGCACGGGAAGTGAATTCCTCAATAAAGAAGTCAATAATAAAGTAATTGGTCAGTTTCCCCCGTCTATAACTACATGGAAAGTGGGTCAGGCATTGCATCGATTCACAGTAATGTCTTTGAGTGCAACAGATCTGTGGGTGTTACCGACAATGCTGGTTTTAAAATGAATCTTTTAGACATTTAAAGTCTTACTTTTGTTTATTTTTTGGATTGAATTGAACGTTACCATAGAAATCTGCCATTTTGGGGGGAACTAGCAAACATTGTCCATAGACTGTACAGAAGCTTTCAAACACAAGCCGAGCATGAAAAGATTCCTTATGTCTTGAAGACATGCAACTGTGAATAATAACTCCCAATATTTTACATTTTAAAGAGTTACTAACCCCCCCTTCCAGAGCCTCAGACAGAGCATCAGATTTGAAAATCTCAACAGAAAAGGAACGTTGCCTGGAGGACTAAGGGTCGCAACTAATTTGCACTAAACTGCCAAAATTATGACCAAAATATGTAGACAACACTATTGGACTCTCATTTATACAGTTTATCAGCAAAAAAAAGTGGATTTGGGGGTGAGTTTTCCTTTAAAGTGTCATTGGATTTGTTTAGAAGTCGACCGATATATATCAGCCAGCCGATATATTTGGGTAATTTACAATATCTGCTATCGGCCAATATCATGCAGTAGGGTTGGTCCATATCATACCGTGCACGGTAATACCGGTATAATTTTTGGACACCAGTGTAAACTTTCATACCGCGGTGGAAGAGATTACAGCTAAGGCTACGCTCAGAGTGACTCAAAGCAACAGCCACATAAACATGACTGTGGAGGCTTCAGGGACAGGCACTTAAACGATTTAATGATGTGAATCAAGTATGTCGCTTTTGTCGCTCATATTTGCGAAGAAAGGGCTCAGGATTTACGTCTTGGATGAACTCAGGCAAGTTGTAGCATTGCCTAGCCAGCAAGCTAACTTTCTTAGTCTGGTGCTAACAACAACAGTCCTTCTAATCAAGAGCGCTCACGTAAGTCTCAGAACAAGTTCATATACATGCTCCTCTCCCTCTCTTTCGTTCCCTCCTGCGTGGGGCGGTGCGGGATCGGGAGAGAGACGCACGGACCAAGGGCAGAGATAGGGCAAATGAATCGTTTGAAAGCTACCATTAATTTGGCTCATGTTGCTGTTTGTAATAACATGTCCCAAACATGTAATTACAAACGGCTCTATCCCCAGTCTCCTGACAATAAAACACAAGTGAACTTACAGGAGCATTTTACTGTGATGGAGATGATGGTGCAAATAGCTAATTGGAGCAATATTATTTTATCTTATCTTTTGTGTTTTTCCAGATGGAAAAACACAGAAATAGAGTTTTAGGTGAATTTAGATGAATAAAGAGAATAAAATAGCTTTAAATAAAAAAAATTCCCCATCAGCTAAAGGCTTTAAGTTTTTCGTACGGAGCCCCTAAAGTTCCCCTTAAGGAGAAAAATAATTATAAAGTAGTATGCTAAAAAAAATATTAATTTTTTTTTTTTCGGGGAAAAAAAAAATAATTTTTTTTGGAACAGCAACACACAAGTAGTATGCTAAAAAAAAAGATGTTTTATTTTTTTTCGGGAATGAAAAAAAAAAAAATCTTTTTTTTTGGAACAGCAACACACAACATCCGGTAATAGTTGGCGGTGGTCGTCAGAAGAGCTTGTGCGAGTATATCATTATATGACATTCCAAGATTGTAGTATAACTTGATCAGTTGTTCTGCCTCCATTACGCTAGGCCCAGCCATGCAATGTCAGTACTCTTGTTCTGAAACATGTTGTGTGTCGTGCAAAAAAATAAATAAATAAACAATTATAATACAAAAAATATATATTATTCAGTCCAGCGGGCAAAAAAATAAAAAAAAATATTTAATTTAATTTTTTGTTATTTTTAAATTTTTTTAATTTTTTTTTTTTTTTTTAGCATACTACTTTATTTTTATTTTTTTCTCCCTTTAGGGAACTTTAGGGGCTCCGTATTTTCGCCAGGTGTAAATTATCTTTTTTTTCATCATACAGTCATATAATTTTTTGGCCATATCGCATTTGCCCTATTATGCAGCTAAAAGGCCGATACCTCCGTAACCAAAAGTGATCAAGACAGCTCTCCCACAACTCCCTTAGAGAAGCTGAGAAACATTGCCGTGAGAATTGGTCACAAGTTTGTAACCGATTGTATATATAATTTAAATAATGAGCTTCCTCTGAAGTACCTACTGAACATGAATGTCATATGAATGAATAAATCCGTCCTATGCCCCTAATAAAACGCCCCCTGTTGTCACAGTTCAACACTGAAGCATTTTACAGTTTAGAAGCATCATACACTGGATTATAGACAAGACGGCAGTGCATCGGCATAAGCCAATCAAAGTCAACAAAAATTGGCACCGGCCTGAGAAAAACCCATCTCAATCGACCTCTAGTTTTATCATTAAGGAATGTACTAATTTTTCCAGAATTCACAGCAGTTTTGATAACACAATCCTGAATTCTATTGAATGTGAACAAATGGTCACAATTAATAGTGATTTATTCCCAGTGTGATGATTTTTGTGAACATGTTTAGGCTACTTTTAATACAGTATGTCAATAAAATAAACACTTCTTTGTCACAGATCAAAGACACATTTCCTCTGACTATGGAAGTGTTGGCTGGCCCTTTTTAACAGTATGATGCTATTTCACCACTTGCCCTATTCCTCAGCTGCTCTGTGTGGATCCTTTCTGCAATCTTGTCTTGTAACCTTCCACCCGCTGACTCTATTACACAAAATATGAACTTCATTGACGTCTATCCTGTACTTTTATTTTGAACTTAAAGCTGAAAACATCTTTCTGGTGTGGATAATTAAAGCAGGTGCCGTAACAAGAAAAGTACACTTAATAGGCCTCACACTGGTTTATGGCCAGCTGTGAGAACCTGTTGCGTGCTGAATTGCTGTAATTTCTCAGCTATAAACACCATGCATTTTTTTTTTTACCAAAACCTGTTAATTATATGCTTAATCGGCACGGGAACGCAAAAGAGTGCCTGCGCCATTCCCGTCATTTCTGTGTCTGCCCAAGTGTGAGGGAAAGTACAGGAAACGTGAGGCCAGTCGCCAAAACAACACACAGTCTCGCTAATGTTTTCTGTTTCCTGAATGACATCATTAAGCAAGTCTGGACTGGACTGAACTTTCCAAATCAGGGTGAGGTTGGCTAGCCGTTTCCATGGCAATTATGTGACAGTTCCAATGATTTTCAACAAACCTTCGGACACCTCAGGAATTGATATTTGAGAAAACTTTAAGACATGAAAGAAAAAATAAAGGTAGTATATATGGGAATGTTAGGTTTTTGACTGAGAGGTCACTAAATGGCGGACCTCGGTTCAGATCCGGCCCCATGTACCAACCCGTCCGGGCCCGAACCTTGGATCCGAACTTTGGACCTGACCGTGAATCCCCTCAGACGTGTGGCTGCATGTGCCCCCCCCCCCCCCCTCCCTCACTGACTGCTGCAGACCGGTGTAACTACGGACCAGATGAACAGACAGGTGTTTGTATACGTACTATCATGTACAAGATGTTCATAGTAACTGAATGAACTGAATGGGGGGTAGAGTAGAGGGGGGGGCCTCTGTGACTGAATGGTATGGACCAGTATTTGCGCCGCTGTTTTATTAATGTAGGAATACGGCCGTATTCAAAGAGAATGGGGAGGAACATGAGTAAAAGAAACATGTGCCAACGCAGCCAACGATCAGGGCAGACTTTACGCACAGTCTTTGTCTCCAGTCTCCAGTTAAGAGGCATTTAGATTTGGGTAGTGCTGACCTGGAGAAAATGTACATGTTAAGGCAGTGGGTTACGAGGTTAAAAAAGGCAACAAAAGTAATCAATAAAAGCCCAAAGCTAACACTTTGAAAATCTATAGAACAAAAACCAGCCCCCCATCGGTGGCGTCACAAGAGGAAAATCTATTTTTAGAAACAATTAAAGTCTTTAGACCAGGCTTTTAAGTTGTTTTTGATAGGTTCAAAGTTCCCATTGGACTCCAAATTACAGTGAGAATTCTGAGTCGCCCCAAGCCTTTATGGGGCGGTATCACCATGATTGTGTTCCTGTGCAAAATACTCCACATTGTCCATTCTAGTAATGTGACTGGTTGTGACAAATGAACCAGTCAAACAAAAAAAAACACAGACTTAATGTAAAATGTATTGCTTTATTTAAACATGTTGCCGTATTTGACAGGACCCTCGTATTCTGCTCATGAAATGGTAAAATGTATTTGTAAATGATTCCGCGTTTTGAGTAACCAAACCTCTCCCCCGTCTGTGCCTGTTTCCAGTCGTCTTCATCCCAGGAGCTGCTGCACCAGCTGCCCTTCCAGCCCACGCAGGACGACCTGCACTTCCTGTTCAAACACTTCCGCAGCACCGAGTGTGTGGCCGACGAGGACCCCTCCCACCCTGCGCCCGTTCAGAGAGTCCGCTCCAGGAGCCTCAGGTACTGGCCGTGCACCGGGCACTACTGTGATTAAACTGTATGTTGGCCAAGTGGCTGTCTACACTTTATGCTATGAAGTAAATGAAATGCTTGTGCAGTTTGTTGATAAATTTATGCTGAGATCATGTTTTTTTTCCTCCCTGATCTTGCTGAAATTTCAGTTGTGGCAAGTCTTTGAGTCATGACTTGTTGGGTCGTGTCTCGTAGTGTTGCTGTGTTGAGCTCTGCACACACATTTTTTATCGTATTTTGTGAGAGGCAGAAAGACATGACTAGACCCCAGTCGCAGTAAATCAAACATATTTGAATATATGGGGGAATTTTGGATGCAAAGGCAAAGTGGGAGGTATTTAATTAACCCCCTTTGCCAATAACAGACCAGAATAAACACACAAAATAGTTTAGCCTCATTTCCCCATCGTAGCAGCGGCACAGCCAACAAAACAACGGCCAAAGCTAAACTATACATAACATTTTCCACCCACATCTCAACAGCAAACGATCTTGTGGTTATTTGTTAAGCGTTGTTCCCAAGTCTTTCTGGGATCTTGCTAAATTTACTTTGGAGGACGCTAAGACCATCCCCTCGTCCCGGTGACAAAACAGAATGTTTTGGGGATGGTCTGAGCTGTACCAAGATGTCCTTGGTACACTCTTACTATAGTCCTGCAAAACAAAAGCGACTATCACATTGTCAGGAGAGGGTTCAATCTGTCCGCTTTAAACGGTGTGGTTTTGATAACATAAACCCCAAGTGAGTTATTTTCCTGTCACATCTCCCAGCCCTATTTTACTTGTTTAAAACGTGGATATTTGACCGATGACCCCGCATCTCATCTCCACTGTCGTAGATTATTAAGCAGTTTATCATCTTCATCCTTTCCAGCACCCCTTATGATGGTACATCTGTTATCATCTCTGTGATTTGTGTAACCGAATGCTCCATCTGCTATCTGTACGACTGTTCCCCACCAAGAACAATTCCCAGTGGATTCAATCAAAACAACGCAATCAAAACGCCAGCCCACACTCTGGTATAAGTCATACGGAGGAGTTTTACCATGTAGACTCGCCAAATTTGTTCGGATTTTGTCTGTGGCCAAACGCTCTCCCCTGTGCAGATTTGCATGTTTGCCCGTTTCTATCTCCTGTTTCAATTTGAACCTCTTCCCTTATTGGAGCAGGTTGCGTGCCCTCTGCCGGCGATTTAGCTAACTACATCGTACAAAATCGGAGGTTCGAGAGGTATTTATTCAATGTTATTATTTGAAAGTTACTAAATTGGACAGATCATACGTAATTGCAGCCCAAAATCTTTAGCATTTCACAAAGGGGGAATTCTCTATATTTGAAAGATTATACCAGCAGTCATTTTTTGCTAACAAAATAATGATCAACAGATAAAAGTTAACAGGATTGCTCAAAACTGTGTGAATGTTGCAAAAAATACTCCTCCAGGTTTGTTTCTGATAAGGTAACAACATGAATATAGCAAAAATGAAAGAAATAAAAGTTGATTTTGGATGATAGATCTCTTTAAAAGCCAGAATAAAGCACTATGGGAGCTTTTACAGCCATCGTTATTTTTTCAGTATGACAGCATTGCACCATGGTATGATTATTGTAGTCGTCTTGGAGCGCAGTGATCCTTGGATTAGAATAGAGCTGCCCTCATCATGGAGCCTTGCACTTCTCGTTAAAAGACTAACGCAGGCCTGTAATGGCTGTTCTTGCTGTATGTGCAGGGTTTGAGGCTGGCGCTGTTTATGACCAGGGTGTTGGCTGCGCAGCAATAATGCGGTTGCTTTTATATCTGCGTTTGTGGTGCGTAATTAAATAAAGACGTTGTAAATTATGTTCCATTCCACTGGAACATTGTGTTTTATTAATATGGAGTGGGTTTTGGACATCATCGGAATGAAAATGTTAAAGAAAGGCACTGTTTTGTTGAAATGTCCTTTTTTTTTTTTTTGTAGGAGAAGACAAACATCACGGGGTTAGATGTGTAAAAACAACCTATATACATACACAGTAGTATATACATATAGAATGGTCGCTATCACAAAAGTACGTGACAAATTAGCCATATCATGATTAGCCAAAGTATTGCAAAATCAATGAGGTCTTCCATCAGCCTAAAACTAAAACCTGTTCAGTTTCAGTAATAATTTTCCTAATTTACTTCCACTTTATCCTGATTCATTATTGTTTAAATTGTCTTTTGATATAATTTGCTGAAAAAACAAGTTGCTTTTACTTT
Source organism: Proterorhinus semilunaris (assembly GCA_021464625.1). Classification (NCBI taxonomy): domain Eukaryota; kingdom Metazoa; phylum Chordata; class Actinopteri; order Gobiiformes; family Gobiidae; genus Proterorhinus; species Proterorhinus semilunaris. The sequence goes on along the minus strand of CM038358.1, from coordinate 6,806,076 downwards.
TTTAAATTTAAATTACTGGAATATGTACTGTATTGAAATGCATCTCTTATTTAATTGCATTTTATTGTCATACAGTGCAGCCCTAGTTTTGTTGTTGAACTACATTTTGAAATATTTGTTCTGATCCTGTCAAACATGTCTTGTTTTATTTATCAGTTATTAAAGCTCTGCAGTACTTCTCTTTCACATGTGCATTCCAGTGCAGATCTTACAAGCAGAGTCATATCAATGTTTTGCTAGGTTGCTAAACTACAAGGTGTTACAGCTGTAAAACACAATAGAAAGAAGCTAGTCAGTTCCGTTATTTTTATGTTTAATTATCCAAATTTAAGTCCATCTACACCATCCACAATTGTAAAAAAACAAACATTTCACCATTGCCAAAACCACAGTCTGTCAGATCATATATATTTTTCCCTTCCCAATGATTTTCTTGCAATATAATACCGCATATTGACTACTTGACCTCATATACTATATGTAGGTCCACAAACATTACAAAGCCATAAATCCACAACCATCTGCTTATAGTAGTCTATAACCGCAAACAACTGGTGGCTATCGGTTACCCCTAAATATCTTCTTGGGGAGTGGGAAAAGAATCTCCGTGACCTCAAATACATCTCCGGGGCTAAAGCTCTCCCTTGGGGGATGGCTAATAGAATACATCATGTGTGTGCATTTAAAATAGTGCAGCCTTCACATGTTGATATTGTTCCGTGTTGCTGTGACATGGAAAAGAAACTCTGGTGACTCTATTTTTAACGGGCCGTGACAGAGCTTCGCCGTGATTTGTAACGCGGAGAAGCCGTAAGCTAACCCGCGTCCTCACAACAGATGTGGTCATGGATACCACTCGCAAGAACAAGATAGGCAACGGCTCATCTCCAAACATTAATCGTCAACACAAAGTAATTTAAGAGCTGGAAACAGCGCTGTAAAGTATGCGTTTAAGCCGCGTCTATGGGTTAGTGGCGGGCTTTCTTGCAAATGATATTCAATAGCTTTTGTTTGGAGGCCTTGGTCGTCTCAGTAAACACTGAAGTTACACTGCTGACACAAAAGGCTATAGAGGTCATGGTGGTTCAGGCGTTTAAGGCTGTACACTCCCAAGACTCTTCTACCATCAATAATTTGGAAATTTTGCAAATTCTCCCTGAATGGTTAAACTCACTGTCGAAGTGTAAATAGAATGGCACATTTCACTCATTTCTTGATAACTAGGGCTGGATACCTACACTCTTTTAACAGCAGCACTTGAACAATATTCAGTTCCACAAACGGTAATTTAAAGGACACCTTTTCCAATACAGTGAAGTTGATTATTCCATTACTTTTTGTTTTTGAGTCTTTTAAGTCTAGTCTTTGACTGTTGCTTTTCCTGTGTGTTTCAGCCCTGGTCGGACTTGTAGCTCTTTTGACAATGAGATTGTCATGATGAACCACGTCTACAAAGAACGCTTTCCCAAGGTACTGCTCAGCGGCTCTTCTCCTCCTATCTCTCTGCGCTCCAGCACAACACTGTTTTTCTTCTGTGTTGATTCTGAAAGATAACCCTGAACCATAACACCGTAGTGTTTATTATCCTTGCTATATGTCAATGTTTTGCAGCAGCAGATTATGCAGCTGCTTGGTAAAAGAAACATTTAGAAGCACAGAGAGAAGTGAAATGTGATAGTCCAAGGCTATATGAACGTGTACTAGATATCAAAGCAACACGGCATGACTTCTCTTAACACATGACGGTGTGTGTTAAGATATATTGAGTGTATGTAAAGCTCCAAGTAAGATCCAAACTACAGTATAATTTTCAAGGTACAGCAGGTACTTGGGCATTATGCAGCATTCATGTGGTCCTTTGCAATGCGAGGAACACACATTTTCAACATTGAAAAAAAGACCATAGTATTTTGTTTTTGAAACTTCATTGTCGACTTCCCCATCTGATGTCACCTGCTCCACGAAGCAGTTTTTGCATTGCCCGATATCACATTAGATGTTTTCTCACAGGGCTGCACAGATGCCACTGGTTTACAAACAGGACAGCAAATGTACGTCTAGAGGAACAATCAGCAGTGTAGCAGCAGATGATAGTTGCCCCAGGCGTCCCTCGTCCTCCTTTGACCTTCTTTCAAGGCACGGAAAAACTCAAAAACCCAGGGGGAGAAAAGAGAACTTTTGAGGAGGACCATTTGAAGGACAGAGCCATGTCCAAGTGGATGGACGGGCTCTGGAAAGCCCAAGGCCGATGGGAGTCAATCTGTATATAGAGTTGACGACTGTGGAGCCAACATCCAGTCTTTGCTGGACCTTCATGACAGCAGGAGGAATGGAGGCAGTTTATAGTTTATCCATTGCATGAACCCTTTAAATAAGTGCTGTTATGTTAGCTGAAGGTAAACGATTTTACTTAAACAATAGGCATAACAATAAATCTATTTTCAGAGTATGTGAAGGTTAATCTTAACCGTTAGCCCTGTAAATGCGGACTGCATCCGAAACCATTAAATTATAGCCTCTAAGTACTAACACTAGCAACTCATTCTTAACCTTTCATGGGGTCAACTGTTAGATCTCTATGCAGTTAGTGAACTAGAGCTTCAACAGCATTTGCTCAATTTGACCATCCTTACCCAGGGGAAGGGGAAGTGACATCACCAACAGCTGTTTTTTTTCTTCTTTAAAGATTAGTGTAGGCCAAACAAAAGCGCATACCGCCACCTACTGTATATCGTCCAACAACAACATAGTGAAATAAAGACATTTAAGGCGAAAAAAAAAAGAAACATCTAAATGATCCTTCTCATTTCCCTTTATTTTATCTCAACACGGCCTTGCACCTGTGTATTTATGTGAGACTCTGACCCCTTACCAGCCCAGCAGAACCCTACTTTCTGACCAACACCACCTGCTGGAGGTGCCCAGGTCACATTACAAAAAGTGGGGTGATCGGGCTTTTGCTGTGGCAGGTCCAAAACTCTGGAACTCGTTGCCGCTTTAGTTATGTGCCGTTTCAGACCTGCCCCTGTTCAAAGCAAAACTAAAGACCCACCTCTTTATAGCGGCATTTGACATATAGTTCCGTGGCAACTGTTGTGGATGTGATAATGGTCTGTTTTTAATGAAATTGTACTCCTTTTTAAATTGTTTTTTTTTTTATTGTTTGCAACGCTTTGGTTGTTGTAAGGAGCTTTAGAAATAAAACTTGATTGATTGCTCAACAGCGTTTCATAAAGCTACAGTATGCAACTGTACCAATGTGGCTTAAGTTTCTACTAAATTAAAGCAAAAGCACAAAAGCGCAAACTGCCTTCATTTAGGACATTTACTGAGGCTGCTCTTTAAAACTCTGACATGTGACTGTGCTGTGGTGACGACAACATGTATTTTGTCACTTTTATGAAGTTTGGCTTGTGCAGAATCTTATTATTGTTATATTTTTATTATTAAATGTGCACCTGTCAATCAACAGTGGTTGCACCTGAATCACTCAAGGGTGGGGGCGAGGGGGGCTGGGGTATTGGCGCAGTGGATAATGGGATGGCACATAGCTCCTAATCGCCGGTAAGGGACCACCAGAGGTCACTGTGATAGTTAGCATACAGGCCACTTTCCCTAACTCCTTCCTAACCGACAACCCAATTCGGACGCTTCTTATCATGGTGGACGCTGACGCACATCCGGTTTGGCGTAAGATCTTTTACCATTTTACTGGTTTCGGATGGGGCAACAGACTTTTTGAGATAAAAAAACACCCAAGTCCACATGCACACTATAATAATATTCTGTGCACCCTTCTAAACGAACTTGAACTCCTTTTTCTCATAAGTGTGATGATATCTGTGCAGGCCACGGCTCAGATGGAGGGCCGTCTCCTGGACATCATCGAGGAGTGCTCCCTGGACACTGCTCTCCCCCTGGCTGACGGGGTCCTGGGCTTCATCCAGCACCAGCTGCTGGAGCTGGCCCGCGACTGCCTAGACAAGTCCCACAGCGGCCTGGTCACCTCCCGCTACTTCCTAGAGCTACAGGAAAAACTGGACAAGCTGCTGCACGAGGTCAGTCGGTCATTCCAGTATCTACACTGTACCCACTCTATTTTCAAAGCCGTTACAGAGCTCCAATTACTAAACATGTAAATATTTTAAATGTAATTCTTGTTAATCTGCTCTTTTGGATATTAACAGTGTTTGGGATGGAAGTGATCTTTTACTGTCATGTTTACTGTCCTATACCTAAAACATGTAAAGCTATGGAAGCGCTTTAACATCAGGGTTTACCGTTCTATTGGCCGCGGTTTCCCCTTGTAGCCTCCCATTTAGCCACTAATTTTCCTGTGTGACTGGTTCATCTCTCACTGATGGACTCGATTGTTGGATAATCACATAGCTGTCATCTCGGGCTCATCGTGTCAAGTGTTCGATTGCATAATGATTACTTGCATAACCCCTGTTTGAAGTAACATTTCCATGCAGCAAAGTCCGCCTCCTGTGGAATAGGCTGCTGCAGCAGACACTGAAGCCTTTATATTTTTTATAATATGGAGTCAGCCCAACAGCGAGATGACGCAGATGATTCATCTTCAAAGATGATTAAGACAAGGTTCGATTTTCTTGTTGAACATGTTCCAAGAAGCTCTTCTACACAGAATGGATTATTTTTATATTTTTCTGCTCTGTTTTATCAGAGAATGCGAAAAATAGTCAGCTTTGGCTCAAGATGCATCCAGTGTTGCAACTTGGTGGCTGATTCCAGATATAAACAAAGTCATGATACCATCCAGGTCCTTTTTGTTTGGACATTATATAACGGCTGAGTCACCCCTGTGTTTGTTTCCTTCAGTGGAAATAGAATGTCTGGGCAGAGCTACTTATTTCTGATAAGAAATGAGCACAGCGGGGATTCAATTGATGTGACCTTTTGAAACCAGGGAAAGGGATATTTTATTGCTTTTACATTTTGATAAGATTGAATTTATCATGATGGTAATTATAACAGTTTTGAAACTAGTTTGATAATAATTATTTATCTTCTGGAGAATACTCAGGAGTTTTCATTATCAACACAGAGCAACAATTACAGGAAACAGTGCATTATAACAACCTTTTTTTTTTGGTCTGCTTCTTCAAGTCCTCAAGCCAACATAGTTTAGCTTTTGTAAAAAATCTCACTCATATCTTTTACATGCTAAGGTTTTGTCCATATTAATCTGTTATGGATTTTTTTTTAGAAGCAACAATGCCACGTTTGAAAGGCATCTACAATATGTCCTCCAAAAACTGCAAAGTGGACCCCTTATGAAGTTAGTCGGTGAAAGAAAACGAAACAAACAAACAAAAAGTGACCACAAAAGAAAAACACTCTAAATCTTGATTGTAGCGCTTTTAGCTTAGCTTCATTGTGTCACCAAGGAAGAAGAAATCCATTGAACCTCAGGCCATGGCCAAAGCGTGCTGAACTCATACTAACGTGACGTGAATTGACTGCTGGCCTGTGGTTGGCAAACGAGAGGGAGGACAGCCCTGCTAACTGATTTAATATTTCACAACCTCATACTGCTGTTGAAAAAGGTGATTTTCTCTTTTAGCTGCTGCTTTCTTGTGGTATTTGCCTTGGCGCCTCTAAATAATTCCATAAACCCCACCAATAAGGCAGCATTTGTCCACATTGTTCTAACCGCGGCTTCCTTCAGTAATGTGTATTCTAGCATGCACATCCATGGGAGCACCGCCCACAACATAATCGATTTTTGTGTTTTATGGTCATGAGTTGAGACCATAGATGATTAGCTTTAATCAAACTTAAACATCTTTGTTTTGTGGTTAAATCCTTTCCAATAACCCATAGGAAAAATTAAAAGATATTTTACTTCTAGAGCATTTTAAAATCTCACATGTTTTTTCTTAGCACTAAAATCCTACGTGGTTAAGTGCTACATCTTAAGAAAAACAGACTGGTTATTAAATACGCAGAGAGATCAGAGTCTCGCTTTGATGCATTTTGACGTGACACATTGCAGCCCCAGCCGCTGCTATGCTAATTTAATGAGATGAAAGGACTTCTAAAAATACCCAGCTCCCGGAGGTGACTGCTTTGTGCCAATCACATTAACCCCCGTGTATTTGTTTGTCCTCGTGCCGTGTCCAGGCGTACGAGCGGTCGGAGAGCGAGGAGGTGTCCGTCATCATCAAACTGGTGAAGAAGATCCTGATAGTGATCTCCAGACCCGCCCGCCTGCTCGAGTGTCTGGTACGTTCTGCGCCAAAAGAACGAAACTCGGAGGCAAAGTGTCATGTGCACAATGTGCACAGACTGCATGAAGCATAAATATAGGGGGATTAGTCTTAACATTAGCATTACATTAGCCTACCATTCTTCGACTTTTCTTGCAGGAGTTTGACCCGGAGGAGTTCTACCAGCGCCTGGAGGTAGCGGAGGGCCAGGCCAAAGTGGGGCACGTTAAGACAGACATCCCCAAATATATCATCAGCCAGCTTGGCCTCACCAGGGACCCACTGGAAGGTCCGACAGCTATTTGCTTCTATAAACGGAGCCATTTGAGACCTCTTTGTACAAAACCCCTGTACATGGCATGGTATAAAACTGAAGAGATTCATATCCGTGTTTTTGCTCAGAAATGGTGCAGTTGGAGCAGACGAGTCCAGGACACAGAACGTCCAGCAGAGACTCTGATGACGTCGGAGAGACATCACCGTTACAGGTAAAAGATGGGATTAGTTGGTTGCACTTCACTAGCATGGTGATAGAATGGAAACAGCTTTCAAGAATAAAACATCCACTGATTGGAATGACTTTGACATGAACATGATTAAAAAAGTAATACAAAATATATCAATTCCTTTAACACATATATGGAATCTCTCCTTTTCAACTGGTGAATTCCCTGACCTCATGAAGATTGCCATGGTCGTTCCAATTTATAAAAGTGGGGATAATCGTCAGTTTACTATCTAAGATTCTGGAAAAACTTTTTGTCGCTCGCCTGGACAGCTTTGTGAATAAACATAATTTACTTAGTGACTGTCAGTATGGGTTCAGAAACAATAGGTCAACTGCACATGCTCTAATCGATCTAAGTAAAGAAGTCACCAACAATATTGACAATAATTTGTACTGTTTGGGCATATTCATTGACCTCCAGAAAGCTTCTGACACAATAGATCATGAAATACTCTAAAAGAAACTAAATAATAATGGGATTAGAGGAATCTGTAACAATTGGTTGAAGTCATATTTGACTGAAAGAAAACAGTATGTACAAATTGATGAACATGTATCAGGATGGAGGAATATATTCTGCGGGGTCCCCCAGGGGTCGATTTTAGGACCTACATTGTTTCTGCTCTACATCAATGATTTGTGTGAAGTCTCAACAAAGCTAAAATGTATATTGTTTCAAAAACCACTGACAGAACAATCTTAACCAACAATATGGGGCGATGGTGGCGCGGATGGTAGAGCGGGTCGTCTCATGATCGGAGGGTCGGGGGTTCGAATCCCGCCTCCTGAAGGTGCACGCTGTCGTTGTGTCCTTGGGCAAGACACTTCACCCACCTTGCCTCCAGTGTCTGCGTACATTGGTGTATGAATGGGTGAGAGGTTCCTTGCTGTAAAGCGCTTTGAGTGCCTAATGTAGGTGGAAAAGCGCTATATAAGTTGAGACCATTTACCATTTTTACCAATATTACAGTGGAAGCACGTATGACTTAAATTAATAAGAGAAAATTATAAAACTAAGTAAATACACTCAGAAATCACAAACATTTCTATTTTTTTATCGTATTGTATTGTATTTTGAAATTGGGGTAGGCACTTATAAGCTTTCTTGCTTCGGCCTACTCCTTTGGAGTTTTTTTTTTTTTTTATGTTTTTTTTTTTTGTGATAATGTAAATGTAATGATGTAAATATTGTAAATAATAATGCACTGTAAATAATGGCTCAAATAAATCAAATCAAATATCAGGAAGCGCGTGGGTGGATATCGCTGTACTGTCAAACTGTCAAGTTCTGTGTGAAGAAAGTCCTCCCTGTGTTCTTGGCTCTTTTGTGGGGATTTATGTTTTCCAATTGTGACCCGATTAACCACATGCTTCCTGTTTTTTCTCTGCGCGTGATTCAGAGCCGGGCCGCCTGCACCCCTCCCCGCAGGAAACCTTTGGAGAGCGACTTCGAGACTATCAAACTCATCAGCAACGGCGCCTACGGGTGAGCAAGACCCGTGTTGAAGATAAAAATAAAATAAGACTTTGAATGACACATCAATGAAAAAGTCCATAGTTTCGTAATCTAATGTTTTCCTGTGATCTATGGGTGCAGTGCCGTGCACCTGGTGCGGCACAAAGAGACCCGCCAGCGCTTTGCCATGAAGAAGATCAACCGCCAGAACCTGATGCTGAGGAACCAGATCCAGCAGGTGTTTGTGGAGAGAGACATCCTCACCTTCGCGGAGAACCCCTTTGTGGTCTCCATGTTCTGCTCCTTTGAGACCAGGAGACATCTGTGCATGGTCATGGAGTATGTGGAAGGTATATCACTTCACACGATTAAGAACTGAAGGAAGTAACTATTAATACTGGAATATTAGTTTTACAAAGTTGTGGACTTGTAGAATAGACTGAAGTGCCAAGCAAGAGTTATTTCTTGCTGTAGAATACAGAGTGAACTATATATGTTTTTGTTTTATTGCTTTGAAATATGACTCCAGGACATTGTGCACCGTAGATGGGAGATAGTACTTACTGATAGAATTTATTCCTAAAGTCACACAACAATACAAACAGATTTTTCCTAATTGCAATTACAAAAGTAACTGCAACCTGATTTCTAATAGACGATGATGCAAACGTGTTGATTTGAAACTTGCTTTTAGCCCTTGTGTTTATACTGGGGCTGTCAAAGTTAACGCTTTAACCCATGATCAATCACATGATAATTTATGGATTCATTGCAAATGAATCGTATCATATTTTGACCTAACACACTCCAAGAGACAGATGGAGCATTTTTAATACAAATTACATTTTGTAAGCAGTTTGGTTTTTCACATAGTGTTTATGAAATTTGAGCAAATACTTTAAAGGGTCTATATCACGCAAACTCAACTTGTTTGAGGTTTTATTTGTCTGTAAAGAAGCAGCCTTCAGTAGTGTTAATCCCATGTTTATTGCCATTCCCATATTTCCCGTTAATTACCATAAATGCCCGTTAATTCCTTGGAAAATGTCTGACGTTGAAAGGTGGACAGCACGTTTCCCTGCCTTCGTTTGAATGGGCCTAAGTAGTGACTTCAAGGTAAAGGGACTTCACTAATGGGGCGGGAGAGGAAGAACAAATAATATCTTACTAATTCAAGTGACAAGTGCATCAATCACTTCATTCTCACTTTGACTCCGTCTGCGTTTGTAGGAAATGTGAAGACAAGGTGTTTTGACCATGTTTTTGTGTAATCAAAAACATTCCTGGAGTGATGTTTTGTTTCATTGGCACATGTTTCAGTAATTCTTCAAACTCTGTACGTTTCCCTTTACCGCACTTACTGATAGACAACGGAAGTTAATTTCCATGATGTTTCTCCGTATTTTTACAGTTTCAACACCTCCACCAAACTGTTTCTGATTCTGTCCATAGCCAAACTATCTTCAATAGTTCAATAGATTAGCATGTTTTAAACTTAGCATTTACCATTGGGCTCTGGTCACTGTTGCACCTTCACGATAATTAATGCATGTTATAAACGCTAACTTTTGATACGGATTCTTTTGCCCTAAAGGAGGGGACTGTGCCAACCTGCTGAAGAACATCGGCCCTCTGCCAGTGGACATGGCCCGGATGTACTTCGCCGAGACCGTCTTAGCCTTAGAATACCTCCATAACTACGGCATCGTGCACCGCGACCTCAAACCTGACAAGTGAGTCGGCGAAAGATGAATATGAATATCCCCCATGCATTTTACATCTCGCTCTCAACTTGGCCCACTTTACCAGTCTAGCTTTCATCATTCCTCCGCTCACTGTCATCATCAAAAGGCGGCAAAAACATTTGATCTCCCAGTCAAACGTCCCAGCTTTTAAATTATGTGCTGCGTCGGGGATCGTGGGGCTGAATTAGATTTTTTTTCAGCCAACTTTTAAACACGTCCTCATCTTTGCAGCCTGCTGATCACCTCCATGGGACACATCAAGCTGACGGACTTCGGCCTGTCCAAGATCGGCCTGATGAACATGACCACCAACTTGTATGAGGGCCACATCGAGAAGGACACCCGGGAGTTCATTGACAAGCAGGTCAGTGCGGCCTCCTCTTTTTGGGAATATCTGGAAATATTGAGATGAATACACAAAGCAACTAGATTTACACGGGTGATCATGTTGGAAATGAACATCAACAAAAAACTGTCCTCCCAAATCTTTTCGACCCAGACACACGGTGTCCAGATTTGCTAGCGTAAGTAAGGTCGTGTGGCCCTGATTTTAGTCTGGCAGGCATTGGGCTTTTCATCAGACACCAATGACGCCAGAAGCAAATATATCAATCGCATTTATTTTAGGCATAAGTGAAATCCCAAATATTCAAACGATTCGGTGGTATGATTTAGCAAAACAGAACAAAATACCTCAGATATTTATAATACTGGTGGAGAAATACATTCTTGTTTAATCAAATATAGGCAAGCAGTTTACTTTCAAACTTTATTCACTTAACTCATTTCACTTTTTTAATTGTTGGGTGTAATAATTTCGATTAATGGAAAAAAATGCACAGCATTAAAGGCAATATACCATTTTGTTTCTAGTAATACATATTGCTTTGTTCTCCTTTAGTATATTGTAAATTCAGACATTTGTGGGGAAGAACACTGTGGATCTCATAAAGCATTTGGAACAAATTAATGAACTTGGAGGCTAGTTTTCTTGCATTTCTGTGCCAATAAACTGGTTCCTGTGAAGAATTGTGATGCTACAAACATGTTAGGAAAGTTAGGAATGAGTTTGGACCACAGCTAAGATTTTGCTTCTGTGGCTTCCTCTTTCATTGTTTGCTATAAAAAAAAATCAGGTGTTCACCTTATTCCGGAAGTTCCCACAGGCGCTGCCATGAATTGTGCCCGCCCCTTCTCTCATATTAGTTAACATAGGACTGCAAGTCTCAAGAGAAAACCACTTCTGCACGGACACAAAGCCGTTTTCAGGCTGCCCACATAAACAGTGCAGTGTTGGTGCAAATGAACATCAGACATTTTTCACAAATCAGTCTACTGTGCATCGTAATTTAGCAGCGAACATTTTCCCTCGTTTTCCACTTAATGAACGGACCGCTCTACCGGAAGTGCCGATATGTGGCATAACGAGGCAAAAGTGGGCGGAGCAGGTGAAAGTTTTTAGGGCCCAGTCAAGTTTGGGATTTCAAAAACCTTGTGACGATGGTGAAACAATTTCTTCACTCTTATACACTCTGTCTAATTGATGATGTGATAAAGTTATTATAGAGTACAGAATACATTTGAATCTGTCTTTTTTGGTCATATCCAGTATTTAAATACAATAAAAATGTGTACCTACACTTATACATTTCTGTCAAATAAAATGATAAAACATGTTCCCAAACGTTTTGGGCCCCGACCCTCAAAATCACTCGATCAACAACTCGGGGACCCCCCCCACTGTTAAATGCAATTTGTATTTAGAATATTCCAGGAGCAAAAAAAATTAAAAAACTGGTTTAGTGATGTTAGATTTGGTGTTACATTTCAACATTTGGTTTAATTTGACCAAAACTTTAAATTAAAATACATCAATTCATTGTCATAAACTTGAAGTCATGAAACTGCAGTGTCCCGCAACTTCCTCTTTGGGAACCACCGAACTTCAATAATTGTTTGCATGCATTTATTAAATTACCTTTACCTATATAATACATTTTAAGAGAGTCTGTAAACAACGTGGTGCATCTATGTTCCAGGTGTGTGGCACTCCGGAGTACATCGCCCCGGAGGTGATCCTGCGGCAGGGCTATGGGAAGCCTGTGGACTGGTGGGCCATGGGCATCATCCTGTATGAGTTCCTGGTGGGCTGTGTGCCGTTCTTCGGAGACACCCCTGAGGAGCTCTTCGGTCAGGTGGTCAATGGTAAGACCTCAGTGTTCAAAATAATAGCAGTCCAACATGATTAACCAGATTATTCACAGTTTTTGGTATAAATCATAGAACTACATGGACAGCAATTTACTAGTAGGTGCAGTAGATTCTTAGAAACACAGACAGACCCAGCATTCATGGTATGCATGCTCTTACTTCTGTTTTTCTGGATACTTTAGTACGTCTTTGCCGTGTTTTTGTGAAGGTTTGGTGGATTTGTTTACTTTGAGAGTCTAAAATGGTCCTAAAGAAATCAGCTTTTTAAAGGTAAACAAAATGCTAGCTTATCAGCTAAACCCATTTGAGACCTACACATTTCTTCTTCTGAGACGCTGAAGAGGCACCAAGAGCCCTCACAGCTGCAGCACAGTGGAGGCGTCACAAGAGGAGCTACAGGAAACAAAAAAGGACAAACGAGAGATGGTGAAAGCGGAGGGAGGAAGAGGAAGGAGGAGGTGGAGCTGACCAGTGCAGGACACCACGCTCTGAAACAGGGACAAACCCAGGAGGCGCGCCACTATTTCAGAGGATCGGAGGAGACAGAGGGCATCCAGCCAGGTTTCTTCCAAGTGCTACAGTTTCCCCGACCTCCAAGGTCATGTGGGTCAGGTTGACACAGTCTGAAGACAGTGAAGCATAGTGGGTCAAGCATCATGATATGGGCATGTTTCTCTGACTATGGTGTGGGGCCTATTTATTGAATACCAGGGATCATGGGTTAGTTTGGTTATCAAAATACTTGAAGAGGTCATGTTGCCATATGCTGAAGAGGAAATGCCCTTGAAATGGGTGTTTCAACAAGACAATGACCCCAAACACACCAGTAAGCAAGCTAAATCTTTGTTCCATCCATCCATAAATTTTTTTCTCCCGCTTTATCCGGGGCCTGGTCGCGGGGGCAGCAGTCTCAGCAGATGCCCAGACTTCCCGATCCTCCAGCTGTTCTGGGGGGGACCCCGAGGCGACACCAGGCCAGCTCGGAGACATAGTCCTACCAGCGTGTCCTGCCTGGGCCCTCCACGAGTCCCCTTTGTTCCAGACCAAGAACATTTATTTTATGGAGTGGCCTGCCCAATTCCCAGACCTTAATCCCATAGAAAACTTAACATAAAAAAAAAGCAGTTTCTGATACAAAACCAAGGAATTGTGGAATGTTGTCAGAACATCTTGCGCTGGAATACCTGTTGACAGGTGCCAGAAGTTGGTTGACTCTATGCAACACTGATGTGAAGAAGTTCTAATAAACTGTGGTCATACAACTAAATATTAGTTTATTGATTCACAGGAAAGCTAAATCCTATGGGGAATTTCTTTTTTATGCAGTACATATTGAGCTTGTAAAGACAAATGCAGACACTATTTTTTTTGAACAGCCCAATGTTAATTTTTTTAAATGTTCTACAAAGTACTTGAGGAAATTACAACATTTCTCTTTGTTCTCATGCTTTCAATGCATCGAAATAAATCCATTATGACGATTTTGTGCGTAACTAACGTTTCTAAACACACAGCTATTATTTTGATCACAACTGTACTTCAGCTTCATCTGATCTGGGGTTTCTTGTTGCAGATGAGATCATTTGGCCCGAGGGGGAGGACGCTCTGCCGGCCGATGCCCAGGACCTGATCACCAGACTGCTGCGGCAGAACGCGATGGACAGACTGGGCACAGGTTCGTCTCCAGGCACGACTCGGTGTCTGCTCTCAAACTTATCATGAGTTCCGTTGGTGTTGAAGGAGGTTGTGCAAAATTATTATTATTTATTTTAACGTCACAATGTTGTTGCCTCATCAAAAACACTCCTGGATTCGTGTTCGTAACCACTCGCGCATGTTTGAGCAATCTTTAAATCTTCTCCAGGCGTTCGGTGTCATTAAAAGTATTTAGTATTTTTCTCTTTTTCCCAATTAATCCACCTGATTTTTTCAAATTATTTATTAGTAATATTTTCCCTAGTTCCCCCAATTATTTCCCCCAATGTATTCCCAAATTTCCCCCCTGTTTTTTTCCCTTCTTTTCTTCCACACATTATTGTTATGTTTTCTGGTTCTAGATTACAAAGATTTTAGTATAGGTATTCTTCAGGTATTGTCATTGAAACGGTACACAGCCCTTGAACATACAAAACAAAAAACACCTTCAGTTTTGCATACATTTTAGCTTCAAAGTTGTTAAATGTTACACCATTCCTCTGTTTACTGGAATGGATACAAATGTTTAGAAACCAGGTATTATGCTTTTTGCAGATATTTGGTAATAATCTCAAACACATCTTTATCCCTGTCTTACACTTTGTTGGTTATAGAATATTGATAACGTTATATTGATCTAAAACAGACTAAATATTAGTTTCACTTTCTGTTCCTTCCCAACCCCCCTGCCCCCTCCTACTGCTCCCCTTTGCTGTGCAGCTGTTTCAGTAGAGAGAAAAAAAAAAGAATGAAGAATAAAATATTCTAAAATAGACCTTTGAGAGTTGCCACTACCAGTGAAAATTCAAAGATTACTCAAAGCTGCGCTAGCAGCTTTAAAAACTGGTCTAGGTCTTGATGAGAGAACAACATTGTGACATAGTCAAAATCTCCTGAAATAATCGATTTGTTTGTTTTTTCTTGTTTTGGGTAGGAGTGTCCATGGTTAAAAAAATTGCGTAACCGAGTGAAAGTATTTTGCTTGCAGCCCTAGTTTTGGGTTTCTAAATCCATTGTCAGTTCTAAAATAGCTGTAAATGACTCTTGTCCAGGTGGAACCGCGGAGGTGAAGATGCACACGTTCTTCCTGGGACTGGACTGGAACGGCCTGCTGCGACAGAAGGCCGAGTTTATCCCTCAGCTGGAAACGGATGACGACACCAGCTACTTCGACAGTACGTAAACTCCTCCATCTTCCCTGAATATAAATCCTGGGCAGCGTGATGGATGGTGCTTCCGAGGATGCCCAGCGTGGTTGATTATAGGGTGCTGTTAAGTAATTGTGCTTGCTGACTCGTGCTCGGTCACCCCGCAGCGCGCTCGGACCGGTACTGTCACCTGGGATCCGATGACGACGAGACCAACGATGACGAGTCGTCTCTGGAGCTGCGACAGTTCTCCTCAGTCACTCATCGCTTCAGCAAGGTACCTATCTGTTCCTGTGACGCACGTTTTCTTACCTTTGTTACCTCCATGTTTTGAACGGAGGTAAAAAAAACACCCCAACTGAAACACAGCCTGACCGTGTTTAGTCCAGACTCTGGGACCAGCAGACCTTCCTCTTCACTTTCCTTTCTGTCTGCCAAAGACAATGACTTGCTGTTTGAACACTTTTTAATCCCCAAGATCAAAAACATGTTCTAGCTGCATATGGGAGTCACGTTTTACAGTACTTCGAAAAGGCCTCAGTGATGTGGGGACTATAGCGTGGAGGACATTTAGTAGGTGACTTTCTCCTATTAATAACTGCCCTTTTGTAGGTGTACAGCAGCACGGAGCACCTGTCCACGTCCACGCCGTCCAACCCCAGCCTGTCGTCGTCCGAGCGCAGCCACAGCGAGGAGAAGGAGGATCGCTGGGAGGGCCGGTCCGTCCTGTCTCCCGGGGAATATTACAAGCACTCGGCTGCCGACAGAAAGGCAGATGGGCCCAGGGGAAGGTGAGAGCAGGCCCAGCAAATACATTATTATATGAGGAGTAGGATGTAATGTCACATGTGTGAAGGGATGAATGTTCAGCTTTTGGTCATAACTACACTAATGTTACGTCTTACATTATGTAGAAATCAGTCACTCATTCTAATATTTATGTACTTTGTGAATGTGTGGTCAGCCTGCGTCCCAGAGCCTCCTCCAGCTCGTCCCAGTCGGAGCGCAGTGCCAGTCCTCTGGTGATGAACAGCACCCAGAGCCTGGACATCATGCCCCGGTTTGCCATCCCCGCAGAGGAAGAAGGTAACACGGATGCGGCGACAGAGCTTTACTCCTTTTGCCGTTCCCATGTGCTTTAACCTGATTACTCTTCAGTGGACGGTGTGGTCTCAAACCTGCGGCGCATCCGTCTGCGGAGCAACAGCACGGGCACCCGGCCCTCGTTCAGGAGAGGGGCCTCACGGAGGATCGCCCACCAGCTGGAGACGCCCGAGAAACAGAAGCCTGCAGGGGGCAAGGTGCCCAAGTCTGCCTCAGTGTCCGGGCTCTCTCTCATCATCACTCCAGGTAGGAATGGCTTTGTATTCACGAAAAATCCCAGACACCACAGATCAACCTTTGTACAGTGCCTCTCGAAAGTACTAATACACCTTGAACCATTTTGTCATGTTTACAACCATAAAGATAAAGATTTTATTTTGATTTTTTTTTTGGTGAAAGTTTACACATAAGTAACAGACAACTTTGAAGTGAAAACAAAATGATACATGATTCTGTTATTTTTCCAAAAATAGAAAAGTGAAAAGTGGGGCGTGCATAATTATTCATACAGCATGACTTAATACTTTGTGGAACCCCCTTTTGCTGCAATAACAGCAGCAAATCTTCTGGGGTTTGACTCTACAAGGTTTGCACATCTAGAGACTGACATTTTAGCCCATTCCTCTTTACAAAACAACTTAAGCTCTGTCAAATTAGAAGGAGAGCGTTTGTGAACAGCAGTTTTCAGGTCTTTCCACAGATTTTCAATAGGATTTAGGTCAGGACTTTGACTGGGCCATTCTAACACATTAATATGTTTGTTTTTAAACCATTCCATTGTAGATTTAGCTTTGTGTTTAGGGTCATTGTCCTGCTGGAAGGTGAATCTCCGCCCCAGCATCAATTCTCTTGCTGACTCCAGCAGGTTTTCCTCCAAAATGTCTCTGTATTTGGCTCCATCCATCTTCCCAACTATTCTTACAATCTTCCCAGTCCCCGCTGGTCCACATGGTAGCTGTGTCCTCCATATGACTTCTAGCAAACTTCAAACGGGATTTCTTATGGCTTCCTTTCAATAATGGCTTTCTTCTTGCCACTCGTCCATGAAGGCCAGATTTGTGTAGAGTACGACTTATAGTTGTCCCATGTAAAGATTCCCCCAGCTCAGCGGCAGTACGTCGCAGCTCCTCCAGAGTTATCTTGGGGCACTTGGTTGCATTTCTGACCAGTGCTCTCCTTGTTCGGTCTGTTAGTTTACGTGAACAGCCGTGTCTTGGTAAGTTCGCAGTGGTGCTATACTCTTTCCATTTCCAAATGATGGATTGAACAGTGAAAATCTTAAACTTCTCCACAACTTTATCCCTGACCTCTCTGGTGAGCTCCTTGGCCTTCATGATGTTGTTTAGTGACCAATACACTCTGACCATAGCTCTGAGGCCCTCACAGAACAGCTGGAATTATACTGAGAGTAGATTACACACAGGTGGCCTCTATTTAATGGTTAGGGCAAGGTGTGAACTTTCTGCAGTCATTAGGAATGTTATAAAGGCAATTTAATGCACTCAGAAAATGCTGTATGAATACTTATGCATGGCCCACTTTTCACTTTAAAAAAAATCAGAATCATGTATCATTTTGCTTTCACTTCACAGTTGTCTGTTACTTGTGTGTAAACTTTCAGTAAAAAATTCAAAATAAAATCTTTATGTTTAGGGTTGTAAACATGACACAATGTGTAAAAAAATCAAGGTGTATTAGTACTTTCGAGAGGCACTGTATCTGGTGTATACACAGTGCCCTCTGCAGACGGTGTCCTGCTATTTCAACGTTCATTATTCTGAAATCTACACAAATATTTTAAACGACATCAGATACTCTATATAAAAGCTGTAGCTCTTAAAAACTATGAGAGCTGCTTATGCTTTGAGGATACATGAGTAACTATGGGACTAAGGCCCTGGACAGTTAGCCAAGATGTTCTTGCTACATAAATAAAGAAAATGAAGGAAGTTTCATTTAGAGCTGAACTACAGGACAAAAAAGGTGGTATTTGATTGTGGCTATGACCATATTATCGCAATTTAGGTTTTACTAAACCATGCTCCTGTGAAGTTAAGCAAAACAAATGTGTTTGTTTTTTGAAATTGTACCTGTAAAAGACAAATTCATGATCAAAACAAGGAAAAATAGAGCCGAACTCATAATTATAATATTTTTTATATATATATATATATATATATTTTTTTATAAGTTTTTGTTTTAGGCTAGACTCCAGACACACATTTTAGCCAGTCTAATAACACTACATTAATTCTAATGCCATAATACTGATGTCAGACTTTACTCAAAAATGCGGTGTGCTTGTTTTCAGACGAGTCGGGCGGTCCTCCCAGCAGTCCCAAGTCGTCCCTGTCCCTGTCGTCCAACCCTTCATCCCGTGACTCATCCCCGAGCCGCGACCTGTCGGTCAGTGTGAGCTGCCTCAGGCCGCCCGTGGTTATCCACAGCTCTGGTAAACGCTTCGGCTTCGCCCTGCGTGCCATCCGTGTGTACATGGGCGACAGCGACGTGTACACGGTGCACCACATGGTCTGGGTAAGTGCTCGATGATGATGATGATGATGATGATGGTGTAAGTGCACACACATCTCATTTGTCCTCCCTGTGTGGTGTGTTTAGTGCGTGGAGGAGGGCAGCCCGGCGCACGAGGCGGGGCTGAGGGCAGGTGACCTCATCACTCACGTCAACGGAGAGTCTGTGCAGGGCCTGGTGCACACCGAGGTGGTGGAGCTGCTGCTCAAGGTGACACATTTACACCTTCACTATTCCCTCTCTACTCATTTTTAAGAACAGACTATTTTCAATGGTGGTCTAAATATTTTGGTTTTACTGTGACCTTGTGTGAATCGGAGTAAACATTACAGTAAAGTAGCTCTGATCTCTTCCTTCTTCTTTTAAGCTTCAAATGATATCTAATTATTATTTATAATTTGGAAATGTAATCAGAATACACCTGTCAAAAGAGCCAAATGTATTAGCCTTGTTCTAATATTATACTGTATGTACACAAATAGAGCCTGATGATATTGGTAAAATCTTATCAATTCCCATCCTTATTAGTCTGTTCATTTTGTTACAAACAATACAATACACCCCTTATGAGAGACCAACAGGCCCAGTTTGAATCGTGAGGCCGTCCTTCTGTGGACCCACCACCTGCAGGAGGAGCCATAGGGGCTGGTGCAATGTGATTTGGGCAGCTCCAACAGCCGCCCCCATGACCCGGCAACGGACAAGTGAAAATAAATGGATGGATGGATGGACAATACAATACAGTGGCTCCATACAAAGGAAACATAATTGCAAAATATTATTTATTATTGCAAATTATGTCAAAGTCTCGTCTCGTCTCGTGGACTCAATCTCGTGTCTCGTCTCATGGGATTTGTATCTCAGCCCACCACTAAATATAAGTATTACAATGTTTACTTAATGTTTATTCTGCTGATAAATGTGTTTCGCACAAGATTAGTGAGATTTCCGTTTATCATTGAATCCATCATCAATGCAGCCAGTGCAGGGGAGAGGGTTCATTACTCCACCTACTGCCAAAAGACTTGTCTGATGGCAGCTTTAAAGTTGTCCAAACCTGTATCAAATGGGATAGCATTATACATTAACTTGATTCTTTCTGTACTTCAATAAACTATTGGAATACTTCTTCCACTAATTACCTGTTTCAATCCCATTGCTTTGAACTCTCGTACAGAATTTAATATGATTAGAGTAAGTCCTTGTATTTCCATTTTAAAAAACAAGCTTTTAAATGATGGCTTTATGTTATTAGAGTGTGGAGGAATGTCCAGTGAACGAACAACTGTCTAAAAATTAAGAAAACTCTTGGAAAATGGACTGGACTCAAAGTTGGACTTTTCGGTGATAGTGACTCTAGCTTTATTTGAATGAATCAGACTTGGATTTGTACTTGCACGATCAGAACTGGGACTTGGACATGAAGGTGGCTTTAATTTAAATCCAAGCCCCCCTCAAGTCCTGATCGCAGATACTCAACACCGTATAAGTATTGTGATGTAACCTGCCAAACCAAATCCAAATGAAACTCATTAGTCTTTCCCTTCAGAGCGGCAACAGGGTGACCCTCCAGACCACCGCCCTGGAGAACACGTCCATCAAAGTGGGCCCCGCTCGGAAAGCCAGCTACAGAGCCAAGATGGCGCGGCGGAGCAAGAAGAGCAAGAGGAAGGACGGACAGGACAGGTAATGGATGCGCCTCATCGGAGCGCACCGCTGACCCTGTAGCTCTTCTAATGTGTGTGTGTGTGTGTGTGTGTGCATGTGTGCGAGCAGCAGACGGCGCAGCATCCTGAAGAAGCTGTCCAAGCACACCCCTCCCGCCCCCTTGCACAGCAGCCGCAGCTTCTCCTCCGGGTTCCACCAGTCCTCCAGCGATAGCCTGTCCGGATCCCCGACACAGAGCCTCTCTCCCGGGCCGTCCACGCCCTGCCGCTCCCCTGCCCCGGACCACTCTGGAGGTGGGTCTGGAGAAATGTCCAAAAGATCCTTGTACATGCAATTAAATTAAACTCCGAGAACAACTTGCTACTTACATGTTTACCAGATTTTGATAACAACCCAAGTATAATCTACAGTACACATAAAAATAAAAAAAAGTCAAACCTTAAACAGATGGTATAAATTTATAATAAATTTAAGCTCAAGTTCCACTATAGTAATTAACAAGTTTCCTCTCTCTCTCTCCAGACTCCAGCTCCTCCCCCTGCTCCAGCTCGCCCAACTCCCCCGTCCCCCAGGCGCGCCCCAGCTCCCTGCACGTCCTGGGCCGCTACACCAAGGCGGGCCGCTGCAAGTCCAGCACCAGCATCCCGCCGTCACCCCTGGCCTGCATCCCCCCGCCGCAGCAGCCCCTGTCCCCGCAGTGCTCCCCCTCGTGCCTGCCCGCCCACACCAAGGGCCTCCAGACGTTCCACGGCAAGACCCTGTCCCCGCCCACCATCGCCCGCCACTCTGTCCGCCCGCGCAGCGCCGAGCCCCCGCGCTCCCCGCTGCTCAAGAGGGTGCAGTCTGCGGAGAAACTCACGGGGGGCGACAAGAGCCACGAGCGGAAGGCCTACAGCACCCGGCGCCACACCATGGAGATCCCGCTGTCGGAGGGGGAGGGCCCGGAAGACGGCGAGTGCGACGCAGCCACCGGGTTCGTGTGCGTCGGGGAGCACGGGCGCCACCAGGGCCTCTGCGTGATGGGATCGCCGCGGCTCGGGGCGCACCACCACCACCAGGAGTCCCCGCAGCACCGCAGCAGCAGCAGCAGCAGCCACTCCAAGGAGGTGGTGGTGATGAGGAAGCTGGCGCTGTCCGAGAGGAGGGACTCGTTCAAGAAGCAAGAAGCCGTGCAGGAGGTCAGCTTCGACGACCTGGAGGAGCAGTCGCCCAGCCCGACACCGCCCGGCACGCCGCCTAAGGGGTTCAAGGCGTCCTGGCTCAACAACGCGCAATCCGCCACTCTCACATCGCAACAGTCGGACTCCAAAGAGGGGAAGCAGAAGGCCAAGTCAAAAGACAAGGACTCGTTTCTGAAATGAGAGAAATGAAAGGCGTTCTCTACGACCGGCTACTGTTGTAACTTTACAAAGGCCCTGCGTGCGTCTGACGGCAACCAACTTTCAACTCGTGACAAGCATCGAAGAGTCGGTGTAAAAAACAGAGGCTCGACCGCCGAAGTTCAGACACTTTTCTTTATTTTTTTTCATCCTTTTTGCTTTTTCACTTGGTTCAAACATCACTCTGTAAATAGTTCCCCCTTTTTAAATGAAGAATTGTATTTATGCCTTTTTATTGTTTAGTGGTCGATGCCTTGGACGTTTTTTTTCCCCCCGAAGTTGCACAAACCGAAAGCCCGTAGATGGAGCGAATAAAGTCTCGCAGTCTTCAATACCGCGTTGTACAGGCAGTTTCAAACCCACTTTGTCGAAACCGTTGGTGGCAGACATTTTGAGGAGAAGAAAAAAAAGAGCAGATGGAAGATTCCCTGTTGGTGCCAAAGATGGGTTACTTTTCAAACTTGTAGAGGTGTTTTCGTTGTACATACAGGACTTTCGTGCATGGCCTGTGTGACGCCAAAACATCTCTGAAAATGATAAGAACATATATGGGAAATGTAAGAATAGATTCATCATTAAAACATGGCCCGGTTATGGTACGGAACGAAAAGTACCTAGAGATTTTAGTCTCATTAACTACTTTTAATTTAGTTTTAGTCTCAAAAATATCAAATTATGATTAAATACTGTATGTTATAAACAAAATTAACACTGAGAAACTGCTTTTTATCTAGAAGAGAAGCTTCTGAAGATGGACACGATTAGAGCTGCGTACCGTAAAAAAACAAAAAAACAATTCTGATACCAATACTTTCGATACCGGTACCTGAACAATACTTTTTCACATTTACAATATCGGTGTACAAAATGTGTGGAAAAAATTTAGCAAAAATTCTGAATAAAATGGGCTTGGGAAAATGGGTAGAAAATATTACTCATGAAAAATGGGCAAAAATAAGGAAAAGTGTGTAAAAAATAATTGGGAAAGAAATTATGTATTTGAGCTGAAACAACCGCTGTCCCTAGACCAACCGGTACCTGCTTTCGATACTTTTATTTTTCCGATACCAGTCGAATCTAAACTTTTTTTTTTTTTCCAACACCTATGGCGGTCTTCATCTAGCCCTACATTTCCCATACGTCTGTGTCGAGCACCTTGTAACCACCTTAAGCTCTCTCTTTCTCTTTCTGTCCCGCGTCTCGTCGAGCCCCCCCTCCGTCCCCGCTCCCCGAACCGTAGTCTAGCTCAAAAAATCGTCTCGTGCCGTGTTCCCAGTCGACACCGTTTGAACCTTTTTCAGGATACACTCCCCCCTCCTCTGTGCAGTAAAGAGAATTCGACTTCCCGGCTCCCCTCGCCTGTTGTTCCAGTTGTTTACATTAGGACTGTTTGAGCGTGCTCTTTGTCATGTTTTTTGTTAAATTATTCTAAAACCAAACACACACACACAAAAAGGAGGTGACGGGAGAATGAAGAACCAGAAGCCTTGTGTGGAAGTGAAACTGTCGGCAATCTTTTGTTCTTTTTTTTTTATACTTTGATGTCATGTATGATGTTGCAGTACTAATAACACAAGCTGTTGGTGTATGTTTGAACAGCGCTGGACCTGAAGGTGGACAGCATGTGGTCAGAATAGTCTTGCCCAACGTACATATATAGATATATATATATGCTTTTAATACGGTTTAAATTTGATGAACGTGTCATCTACCTACCGATAACTACCTACAAATGATCGGATTGGGCAATTTTTAATCATTAACAGTGGGTTAGGAACGTTTTCAAACCTCTTTTAATTCATTTGGATCAGTCTGATAATAAAATCCTACCTCCTAAACCCACCATATTTTGAGATATTGCAGATGAATTCTTGGTATGATGAGCTGTAAATTGTACTGGGTAGGTTGTACTGGGCTGTGTTGTCCCCTACTGACTGTGTATTAAAAGAAGGCCTTGTGAGTGAGCAGACTGATGTTTGTTTTTTCTATTGTCTTAACAGTGCTTGAAAATAAAAGTCGTGCTACAGTGGACGGTAAGGTCCCTGACTCCTGACTGGTCTCGTGTGGTTTTCTGTCATCACACAATTTCTGCGCCTCACGCAGTATTTAAACTGCACGTAACTAGTTTCGCGAATGTTTACTTCTTTTTATCATCGATCCGTGGTTGACCTTGAACTTTACAAAACCCATCAGAAGTCTTAATCCACATTACTATGTTTTTTAATGGTCTACATACAACATGAATATGGTAAAGAATATCGAAGGAAATAGACTCTGTTGCCAAAATGATTCCACAGATGTATCAAGGCAAACACCGAGGCTGTTTCTACAAACATCTGTGAAAGAATGGGCTGCTCTCAGGGGCTCAGTCAAATCTAGCCATAGATAGAATTAGAGATACATTAACACCATTAGGGACTTGTGTGTAAAAAAACATGGTGCACCTTGTTCCTCCTACAGAGCATGTTCCTACGGGGCGAGCGGACTGGCAACAAGCCTCCACAGTTTTTACATCCTTAAGACTTTTAAATTCAAGAGAACAAAATCCAGTGAGGTTAAACATATGTTACCCTTCACAAAGTTGTCACAGAAGGAAACACATTTTTCAGTCAAAAGAGAAGTCTTTGGAGCCAGGCTTGTAAGTTATTTTTGAAATGTATAAAGTCCCCATTGGTTTCCATGTCCCTGTTCAAAAAAATAAATGTTACAGTAAACCTGGAGTCGCCCCTAGTAATGCCACGTGTGCAACATGACCAGTCGTGAAATTTCCAAATTCAACTGTCTGTGATATAGAGATTATGGTGTGGGGCTGCTTTTCATGAGCAGGACTTGGCCCCTTAGTTCCAGTTAAAGGAACTCTCAGTTTGGAGATCGCCCCTTCCTGTTCCAACATGACTGTGCACCAGTGCACAAAGCCAGGTCCATAAAGACATGGGCGAGGGAGTTTTGTGTGGATGAACTTGATTGGCCAGCACAGGGTCCTGACCTCAACTCCTCATCCACCTTTGGGATGAATTAGAGCAGAGATCGAGAGCCAGGCCTTCTCTTCCAAAATCAGTGTACGAACCTCACAAACCCTTAACCCTGTGGACAGCCTTTCCTAGAAGAGTCCCAGAAGACCAGCTGTTATAGATGCTGTTATAGCTGCAAAGGGTGGGACATCATAATAAACGGTATGGATTAAGTATGGGATATCACTAAAGTTTATATTTGAGTCAAGGCGGGTGTCTGAATACTTTTGGCAATATAATGTATAAACCATACTTTGGCTTTGATATTCCTCTAAAAAAATATATCCCAAAATGTGACTAGAATGTTATTGTATAGGCTAACCTATCACATCCACAACCTTATATAACTTAGAATCATCTGCAAAACGGTACTTTACTGCCCCCTAACGGCGTACTACTGGTCTTGTCAAATGTGAGCAGTAAAACCAAAATATTTACTCAAGTAAGAGAAACGTTACTTTGAGTAAAAAGTATTGACCCAAACCATTACTAAAGTAAAAGTAAAATAGTAGGCCTACTTGAAGAAAATGTTACGTGAATACTGAGTAACTGTTTGAGCTTAAAAGTCTTAATTTATTTTCAATGATGCATTGTGTGAAACAAAACATAAAATCATGTGGAAATTGTTATAATTACAAAGAAAATTCCAAGAAAATGGCAGAAAATACATGTTAATGAAGGAGCATGACGAACATCTATTTTATCGATCAAAATGAAGCACATGCCACTTAAATACTTAACACTAACACAGTGGAAAAAGTAATTATTTGTACTCAAGTACAGATACTTCATTATAATTGTACTCAAGTAGAAGTAAAACGTGCCATATGATAAAACTATTTTAAGACGTAAAATGTCTTCATAAAGTTACTCAGGTAGGCTACATGTACTTGTGTGTGTGTGTGTGTGTGCGTGCGTGTGTGTGCGTGCGCCTGTTTGTTATCTGTAAAGCACTATACCTTTTGGTATGAAAAGCGCTTTATAAATAAAGTTTTGAATTGATTTGAGTAAATGTAATTGAGTACTACCCGCCTCTGCACACGGCTCACTGAAAATAAATAATCATGACCAAAAAACACTTTTTTTACACTACCATAAGACCACAGTCAGTTGAACACATGTAGCCAAACTGTCTAAAGCGCAGAGTTGGCCAAACCTTTTTGTTGTTGGGCCAAAACTAGTTGGTGTTGTTCGGGGCACCCAAACCCAAAACGTTTTGCGTTTGAAGAAAAAATGTTTGCACTGCAAAATAAAGGGTATTATCCATACCCTTTATAAATAACAATCTCTCGCAGGCCAAAATACCTCCCTTAACCAAATGCACCTGAACCAGGCGCATTTTCTCTAGTTTGGCTTTACCCACATCTAAAAGCTTCTCAACTGGAGAGCTACAGTGTAATGTCACTTTTTTGTTGCAGGTTTTTTGCAGGTTTTTTTGCTGTTTCCATCTTGCGTTTTCATCGCTTTTTTATATGCTTTTTTAATATTCTTTATTTTATTTTTTTATTTTTATTTTTTCGAGACGCTTTTAGATGTAGGTAAAGCCAAACTGCAGAAAATGTGTTCGGTTCAGGTCGGGGTTAAGAGGTTAAATAAATAAAAACAACAACATTTTTTTCACGTTTTTATTAACAAAATTCTACTCAAGTCGTTTATGTCACTTTACTCTTAGTTCAGAGTAAAGTTAAGCCCCCTCCCCTCTCCCGATCTCGCTCTCCGCCCGCCCGTCCGTCAGTCTTCATATTGGTTCCCACGCAGCGCTCTTTCCCTGCGCGCTGCCGAGCTGGAAAATGGCTGTGTAGCGGGAGTACAGGGGAGAAGACAACGGGACTGCCGCAACTTTTCCTGCACGGCCCCAAACTCCGCTTTGCCACTCTTTACACGACAAGCAGAGACCGTGTCCCGTGCACTTGCGACACTTTCATGGAGTTGTAAAGCACCGCGGCCGGAGGCGAGCGAGCGACGGGAAGAAAACCCTCCGCGGGTGAGTTTTCCCAAGTTCTTGCACATTTTGAGGACAGCACGGCACAAGGCGCTGTACGGTCGAAAATGGTGGAAGCGCTGCAAGTGTGCTTCGCTTTGCTGACGCCGTTCTTGGCGACTTTCGAGACTTTTTGAACCACTTGAACGTGTTTTTTATGCGGTAAAACATGTCAAAAGTATTCATTGTTGCAAACGAAACACGATGTTCTAAGACTTTCAGCTCTGACGCATTTGAACTTTCTCCTGTTTGAGGACCAGCCAGGTTTTCTTAGCTAGACTTTTTTCTTCTTCTTCTTGTTATTACCATGTCACAGTTCGAAGAATATCAAAGGCATTGCATTTTTTTATTATTATTTTTTGCTTACTACTCAGTGTTACAACACTTGTGTGTACTTTCTTCTGCTACTTTTGCACTTTTGTAGATTGACTGGTTATTACATTGTCATAGTTGGACTAGTTGCTTTATGTTGCAAAACGTGTCATGTTTTTGATGTTGGTACAATGATGCAGGGTGTAATTTTTAACCTACACTTGCCAAGTCTTCTCTGTTGGCATTTCTTCCCCTTAAACATGCAGTAACCCGTTGTTTAAAGTTGCAGTTATGTCTGCGCAAATATAATCGCCAAGTTATCGTTATCGTCGCTGTTATTGATGCGATATCGATATCGTAAGAAGCCACGATGTATCGCAAAATCACTGAGTCCTTCTATCTGACTGAGATTGACACATTATTATAATTGAATAATTTTTGCTCACGCAGCTTAAAACAAAAATGCATAGTTTTAAAACCATGTCAACGTTCAGTTGAAGTCATGATTATCCTATGTCTGTCCCATTATGGGCTTGTTTTAGATGGGACAAGTAGTTGTTTGGACACAATTTGATGTAAAAACAAATAGCTTAACATTTTTCTGTTTTAATTTTATAGTAGGCTAACGTACTGTGTTCAAATGGTTTATTAAATATTGCAATAATGTTGCAACCGCGATATTCAAGGTAGTATCGAATACCACAATGCTTCGTATATTGTGCACCTCTAGTGGTAAGCCATGTTGAAAGTATACATTTTTGCACATTAAGCAATATACACTTGTAGGGGCACATTTTTGTAACACTAGTCAATTTTTTGCTGGATACTGGAAAAACTCTGGTTATTACCATGTCATGGAGAGTGAAAGATGTTTATCTCGGGCGGTGTACGTGTTGTACGTGAGTTGAGACGGAAACCTCAGCATTTTGCAGTGTTGTCATTGTAAATATATAATCGGTGCTGGAGCAGTGGACAGGGGCCATGTTTAGAGGCCTCAAGCTGCTCAGCCCTGGCATGGAGCGGGCGCCATGGGGGCGGGAACAACATAGGGATGTCCCATGGATCAAAGTTGGGCCTTCTACAGCACATTGATGTCAGCAACAGTTTGACTGATTGGACAAGAGGAATGGCACCAAGTTGCCGTTGCTAAATTGCATATCGTTTTGTGTAGTGTTGTCGTAAATAGATTTATGATTCTTGTTTTTCTGCAAAACTTACACAGAAGTCCCATGCATTGCACAACATTTTGTAGCAGTGTAAGCTACAGTGTTTGCAGGTTGTATACATTATAAGTCCGCATGGAAACAGGATATTGTTTGCAAAGGACATTATATTACCTAAAGAATTTCAGCTTTTGCAATTTGCCTATTTCGCCGATCCAAACCGCACATTTAGAATTAATAGCAATTAGATTTTCAAGCTTGACTGGCTATAGTGATACCGCTAGTGCAAATTTAGTGCCATTTAAAGTATTTCTGAAAGGTGCAGCTCCGGGAGAAAGTTTGTTATTAACTTGATATTAGAAAACATGATAATAAAGCCTCATTGTTGTATGATTGACAGTTGTATTGTGTCCGGTCGCTATGGCGTCGGTGCTCCAAAGTGTTCTGCGGTTTTGGTGTTTTGTATCATCCTTGATATTTAAACAAACATTCAGTATGAGTCATCTCTGTATTGCTTTTGCAAGTACAAAAATCTGGAATTCATGTAGATCTAAAAAAAATAATCTGTATCTTTTGTCAACATTTGTATTTTTTTTTAATATAGTTTAAAGGTCATATTAGACTTATTTATTTACTTTTTTCCCCGCACATCCTGGATGTTTAGTCAGTCTCCGTCTTCTGCACTCAAAACGCCAGTCCTCATTCCTATATGCATCACGTGGAGATAACCATGAAGTTTTACTTTCAATTTGTTGGTACTTGGTGTAACTATATTTATAACCTCTGAAGCAGTTGTGGTAGTGTCTAGCCACATACATATATTTGACCACAAAAGTATCAAAACTAAGCAGTTCTAAAGTTACCTGGAAAAATCCAGACTCTCGGCTGCGATTATTTGGTTAAAAGCACACTGCGTAACATTTCAGACTATTCTGTAGCCAGCAATGACACAGAACATGCCGTTTTTGCAGTGGGTAATCGAAGAATGGATTTGGATGTGGACCTAACCTATTGAAATCTCATATGCCCTTAGTCGACATCTCCATGGAGGCAAGCTGGTAAAGTACAGGTTTCAGGTCTTAGCAAACACACGCTTGTTTGTTCATTTTTTTAAGGATTTTTCAACAATAATAATATCTGTAAAAAATACATTCTTGCAGCTTATTTTTTTTACGGGTAAAATGTTACACAGTGTGACTTTAAGGTCATGTCCTCCTTAGAACAAAAATCTTGTTTCTGTGGGCTCTTATTGTGACAAAAAGCTACAATGTAGTTGTTCTGAATGGTCATTTAAATGTGCGCTGTGAACTGAATCTGGATTTGAAATTGTTATTTTGAAAAACTGATCGCAATCAGAAAACAAAAAGTGAAGAACATGAATATATAGGGCCTAAACCAGGGGTCATTTTTCAGCAGAGGGCTACTTCAAGAGCATTAAGCTGTTTGACAGCTACCGGTAAAAGACAAAACAAATCTTAAAGACTTACCCCATATTATAACAAAATAGCTTTATTTTAATATCGTACTAGATTATCTTTGTTGCTTCGTAATTAGCACTACTCCCTTTTAGGAATGTATACAGTGCAGAGTTTTAGTCATGTATCTTACTTAAGGTAAATGCCATCATGAGTGCATATAATCCATGTTTGCTGCTGTTCTTTGTTGTTGTTTTGTTCTTTGCTGTTTTGTTCCTTTTGTACTATGTCCTTTTTTATTATTGTGAAATGAAGTGAGTTGAGGGTGGGCCAACTCACAAAAGGAAAGGGCTAAACTAACTGTACTGAGTCATAAGAACATAAATAACTGTATTTTTAAGTCACATTCAAGAAAATTAGGTGTTTTACACCTTAGAAAAAGTCTCAAGGGCTACTGGGCATGCCCAAAGGTGGTGGTCTAAACACACCCAAAACATTTAAATTCCTATCTGTAATGTGCTATTGTTGGGAGTTGTTTCTCCCCAATGAAATGATAGTGTTAGAGTGAACTTTGAGAACCTGACATGACCTGGTGTCCTTCTGAAGATATGATTGGCGAGTAGACTGGATTTGTCACTCACACATCCCATTAAGATAAGATAAAGTAAGATAATCCTTTCTTGATCTCACAATAGAGAAATGTACTTGTTACTCTGGGCCCCACCTGACGCCTGGCTGAGCATCAGCAGTGGCAGATTTATTATTGATTATTGGATTAGAGTTCATTCTTGGGTCAGTGGATTCATGAATAGACCGTCCTTACCTATGACTCCAACAATGCCTTTTATATGCACAAGGCATGGCTAAAGATAGGAGGTGATCCAGATTTAAACCTGGAGGTAGGCGGGGGTGAAGTAAAAGTTGAAATAAGGAGTCGGCCAATTACCTACCACTCCACGATGCATGGAGTACACTGGACTAGGTGTGAGTTATTAGGTTAAAAATATTTTTGGACCTGGTCAACATCATTGATTTTTGTTTTTATGGCTGCAAAAGTTAGTTTTAGTCATGATTTTTCTTATTTTATTTTCGCCTTGTGTTGATCTTGGTTGTTTTTGAAGTCTGATTGATTTGCTCCAAAAACAAATTGCATACCGTTATTCTTTGCATTTAGTGGAAATACTTTGTTCAGCAAAATATTGCAATATTCAAGACAGTTATTGAATATCACAACTGTACTGCTTTATTTACATTTTGTTGCTGCATGTTTTCAACCTGTTGGCAAGTGGCAACAAATAATATACAAGGTTGCGTACCAGCACAGCTTTACTGTTACTTTTACACCTGTGTTACACAAACTAGCAAATGTCATTAATAAATTGTGCTACTTGCGTAATCTGACAAAAGTCTGTCTTTGTAATTGCCGGCAGCATTATGCAACCCAATGTCAATCGGCCATTATCCACACAGAGCGCGTCCTGTGGCAAAGCTCGCATTGTCTGCTTCTAAATAGATTCATATTGGGACTTATTCTGACATCCAACGTAATGCAACTTTATACTACTTTATGTTGGAATGCAAACTAGCACAGTTCCTATGTAATAAGCTGCAGAGGGGATATTATTACTGAGATACTGACGTGCAAATCAGGATTCTGAGAAGGGAGTCATTTGTTTTTGTACGCTTGACTCTGTTTGAGATCTTGGTGAGATCTTGGTGAAATCCGTGTCACCCTTTGTGTTTACGTGCCTGCTGAAAACGTCTCTGCTTTCTCCAAAAAAAGGCGGTGGAATTTGGTGACATTGCGGTGAACTCAGACATTGTTGCATGTCTCTGGGCCCTTTTTTACCCGAGTGCGAGGAGCAGAGCAGCATGAATGTAGCCTGGCTCTGAACCATCTGTCCACATGGAAGAGAAAAATCAACTGCGCCACAGGCTCAGAGCATGGCCTCGCCTGAGTTACACGCTGAAAAGTTGCTTGAATTCACCTGTTTCAGAAGAAATGTTTTTGACACGGCGAAAAATGTTAAGGTTTTTCAAAAATGTTCTACATTTTTTTGTTCAAGTTAGTCTTGTTTATTTCATTAAAAGGGCTAAATTCTGCTAAACCTCCAACCTTTCCCCAAAATATCGGAGAGTTACTAATGCTTCAAAGACACTTGGAAATGTATCTAAAATGTGTTCAAGCTTCTGTCTAAATGCAGAAAAGCTTTTGGGGAAATCCCTGCAGTGCTAAACGGGGACTCCCTCATCAAAAGCATACACGGACGTGAACAATCCTGCATATTTGGTCAGTCTCTCTTTACCATTTTCACCGCTTTGTGATATGTAATAATGTTACCATAGATAAAGCTCCTTCATACACTTGAAAAGACACAGTGCACAAATAGCATGTTTGCCAATGCCACGATAGATTTAATCCTGTTCAAAATGTTCAATGAAGGATCTTGAGTCATCTTCTGTACTCTGTAGTTGAAGTGTTTCGCCTCTCATCCAAAAGGCTTTGTCAGCGACACTAAAGTTGAAGCTCGGCCCGCAGACCAGATATAGCCCACTGGGAGGAGTTTAGCTTGGCTAAGTCCCTCCCCTCTATTAACAGTTTACTCTCACCTGTGGGTAAACATCTTTGTAGTTTTATGAGTCTTTGTAGTTGTAAGTCCTAAAGAGCTAACATCCACCTGTGTTTCAGTCTGAACGGCCCTACCCTCAGCTCATCAATAAACAGGTATTTAACAGTGATTAGCTGAGAGTAGGGCCGTTCAGATTGAAATACTGGTGAGTTAGGTCGTTAAGACTTAGAAGTACAAAGATATTTACAAAGATGTTGAGAGTAGCCGTTATTAGAGGGGAGGGAATTAGCCAAGCAAAACTCCTCCCTGTGGTCTACACCTAGTCTGCGGGCTCAGCTGAAACATTAGTGTAGCTGACAAGCAGTGCCTTTTCAACCAGAAATGGAAAAGTGGAGGTGGCACTGCCTCTATAAGCATAAACACTCTTGCCACCAAACCTATTTTATTTGATCAATACATGAGTTTTGAGCACCACGCAATTATTTTTAGTAACCCCCCGATTTTATATGTCACTATCTATATCCATCCATCCATTCATTTTCTTCCACTTGTCCGTATGGCTCCTCCTACAGGTGTTGGGTCCACAGAAGGACGGCCTCGTGGTTCTAACCGGGCCTGTTGGTCTCTCATAAGGGGCTTCTGAGGGTCACTATCTATAGACCGCCTAAAAGATGTCCCCTTTTTAATAATGAATTCTCAGACTTTCTATCAATTTTACACAGCTCCTTTAATATGATCATTTTAACCGGTGATTTTAATCTACACATAGACAACGTTTTAGATCCCATTTCTGCTGAGTTTTTAAATTAATTATATGGATTTTACCTAACAAGTCACGCAGCCAACTCACGAGGACACAGTCTGGACCTGGTCATCACGTATGGCCTGTCCACTACTGAGTCCTCTGTGATCGACCTGGCCGTCTCTGACCATTACTGTGTGTTTTTTTAATGTCACCGGTTTTATCCAGCGAGAATCCTCGGCAAAAACTGTGAGGAAACGTAATTTCACCCCTGAAGCAATTGCAAAATGTATTGATGCTTTACAACAAATTCCTCCTGTGGTTTTATCTGCTAACTGCGATTTTATTGTCGACAATTTTAACAGTAAACTACTCATTGCCCTCGATGCAGTTGCACCATTCAAACTTAAAAAGATTAATCCCAAACCCCTTCCCCCCTGGAGAAACGAGGAGCTAAAGTAACTCAAGAGAAATTGCAGGAAGGCCGAGAGGAGATGGAGGAAATTCAAAATAACAATACATTTACTGCACAGTTTTGTCCAGGTTAATGCTGAGATGCTTGATAAAGTTTTCTGCTCAGTGAGGCCCACCACATGTCTTTTGGACCCGGTCCCAACTAGGGATGTCACGGTTACCGGTGTAGCGGTAAACCCCGGTAAAAATGTTGACGGTAATAATTACCGTCTTGTTTTTGGAAAAAAAATATTACCGCGAATTACCGTGCCCGCGGTGTAGGCAGAGTGAGCCTCACCGGCCACCGTCTCATCTGCTAAAGTTGCTGCGCAGGCACACTCCGTAGCACAACCAAAACAAAACTTTCTCGAAGCTGGAATCAGCCGAAGGACAGTTGTCCTGTTTGCGGAACGTGCAGGAAAAAAGTGTCTCTAAAGGCGGCGATACTTCAAACCTCATGACTTACCTGCGTGACCGTCACCACAACTCTAAAGCCAAGTAAGTTAACGTTAGCGTTTTAGCTGAAATACTGATGTGGGGACTTTGGGTTGATGGAGAAGGTAATGGGTCGCCCCATAGTGCAGCCGCAGCGCCACCGCCTGCATATAAGCCGTGTCTGGATACCTCTGGCACAAATGCGTTACAGGGCTCCTGGAGGGCAGATTAAAGTTTGTCGCCAATGCAATAGATTCACTCTCGCCGCATTATTATGAATTTAACATTGATTACTGTCTGATGGCATTTTCCCAAATCTGCTGGAACTGGAAGGACACAAACTGAGAACAATATTCCTGATATAGAGGGTTTATCTTGTTAAAAATATTCTAACACGGTTCTGGCGCTATAAATAGTAAATGTAATACCCACCAAACGATCACCAATTCATAGTTATAGTTCCTTTACTTTGATGTGAAAAGTTGCACTTTTGATATGACTTTGTCTGTATTTTATAACAAACACTGTTACACTTTTTTTAAACTATTTCAGTTTGTGTAGGAATATCAATGCTTTCTGAACTTATTAACGCACATAAAAAAAAATACCGCGATAATACCGCAAACCGTGATAATTTTGGTCACAATAACCGTGAGGTAAAATTTTCATACCGTGACCCCTAGTCCCAACCCCGTTTTTTAAAACATTCTATGGATCTTTAAAGACGAGTCAACCACACTATTCTTTTAACTCGTTTAAAACACATCGGCTTCTCTGGTGCTGTCCACATATGGTTTACATCAGGACATTCATGGTAAGTGTGGATACCTGCTCCTCTAAGGTCCATAACATTACATGTGGTGTGCCCCAGGGTTCGATTTTAGGCCCAGTGCTTTTTAACCTGTATATGCTCCCACTTGGTGATGTCATCAGGAGACATGGAGTCAACTTTCATAGTTACGCTGATGATACACAGTTGTACATCTCCATGTCTCCTGAGGACACCAGGCCAATGGATGCACTTTTTAACTGCATTTAGATCAAATCCTGGATAACAGAAAACTTTCTCCAGCTTAACCAGGACAAAACTGAAGTTTTAGTCATCGGTCCTAAGGCCCAGAGAGAGAAACTTTTACCCAAACTACAGTCATTGTCTTTTAATCCTTCCTCACAGGTGAAGAACCTGGGTGTGATTTTTGACTCTGAGCCAACTTTAATTCCACACATTAAGAATATCATAAAGATATTCACGGAGACGCTAATGCATGCTTTTATCACCAGTCGTATTGACTACTGTAATGCCCTGCTTTCTGGTCTTCCCAAAAAGAGTATCTCAGGTTTACAACTTTTACAAAATTCAGCAGCTCGTGTCCTGACGAAGACCAGGAGGCGGGACCACATTACACCGGTTTTAGAGTCGCTGCATTGGCTCCCCGTGTGTTTCAGGATCGATTTTAAAGTTCTTTTAATGGTTTTTAAATGTCTTAATGGTCTTGGTCCTCTTTCAGAACTGCTTTTACCTTATGAACCTTCACGGCCCCTTCGCTCCTCCGGCAGGGGTCTCCTAGTTATTTCTAAAGTCAACAGAAAGACTCACGGCGAGGCATCTTTCCAATATTATGGCCCTCGCCTCTGGAACGACCTGAGGAGGAGCTCAGGACCACAGAGAACGTTCATGTTTTTAAGAGCAGGCTCAAGACCCACCTTTTTAGCTTAGCTTTCAACTGACATCTATTTATTTAGTCCTAATTATATATTGTATATTGTGTGTATGATGCGGGGTGTATTGTTTTAAATGTTGTAATCTGTAAAGCACTTTGTGATACCTTTGGGTATGAAAAGCGCTTTATAAATAAAGTTTGATTTATTAATTGATTGATTGACGAAGCCTTTTGGATGAGACGCGAAATGTTTGACACTTCAACTACAGAGTACAGAATATGACTCAAGCCCTACTCAGATTTCATCTACACATTTATGTGTGGAATCACAGTGCATCAGTCGCCAATTTGTTCACCCTTGACACCCGTAGAATAATGAGATAATACAACTGGGCCATTCGATTTTCTATGTTCTCAAATCATAGTTCATGTCCAGGAGCATTAACATTTGAGCAACGCCTGAAATATGATCAATACAAGAATCAAATGCCTTTCTGAACTGGTTTGTAGCGCTCTTACATAATAAAATCCAATGGAGACAACATATTTAGTTGTTTACAGGATATTACAACAACCTAGATCAATGCAGCCTTTGCGATTTGCTAATTGCGAAGGATCAAATTGCCGTTTTGTTGATAAATCATAATAGTAATGTGTGCACTTTAGGTGATCTAGTAGAGGTTACTGGAGGAGCTGAGGGACAGGTGTGTGGCTCTGTGACTGCAGTGTTAGTGATGCTCAGAATAGCTTATTTGCCATTTTCAATTATGCATACTGCTTTATAATGAACAGGTCACAGTGGCCAACTGACTGACACATAAAACAAAGCATTTATGCATTATACATGACCTTCCATTCAGTTTGTTTAGTACAATTTAAATAAACTCCAGTTTGATGTGGCCTTTTTACTTACAACCCCTCTGCATACCCCAAAGTAAAACACACTTCTAAAATTCAAATATTTTCTAGTGTACATTTCTGTTGATAATCTCTTGATGTGGTCAATCTTTAAACTTTCCATCAACACAATGTTAGATTTCAGCTTGATATAAATGACAACAGAGATCTCACTTAAGTATGTTTTATTTAAAGAGAGTAAGGTCAGCATTTTCCACAACAACTTCAGCACAAATCTGCTTGACTTCACTTAAAAGCTCTATCCCCCGTCTGATCCTATTGCACCACTGAGCCGTGACTCACAGGCTCCCCTCCAATCACGAGCGCCCATCCTTTTTCTCACACTTTCTACTTCTTCCCTCACGTCTTTACGTTTCGACATCACAAAACCCCTGCCTCCACTCTGCCTCATCCCCAAAACCCCGCAGAATGCGCCCGCGTTGTCCCAAACGCGCGCTTTGCCTCCGTCTCACATTTGACCACTGCCCGGATACATTTTCTAATATTAGAACATTTCCTTGATTTGCCCGGCATCTCCGTGAGTGGAGAGCACATGGGCGGCGCGTCGGCCAATCAGAGCGCGGGACAGGCTTCCCCCCGCTCTAGCAACAGTGAGTTACTTGCCGTCGAATTCATTAATTATTTTCCCCTGCCTGCGCTTTGCCTATGAGCGGACTCCACTCTTCCTCTGATGCCAAACAGCGGCAGGTTTTTTTTTTCTTCTCTTCTCGCTTTTGCCCCGGCGGACAGCGCGCTCTCTCTTGCGCCTTCAACCGGGGAAGTCTTTCACCAAAAGAGATGGATCAGGACACTTTGCTCTTTGCTGCTGTCATCACCAACTGTCGGCTGCGGCGACAACGCAGCCAGACGGGGAGAAGTGCGCCCTGTCCTCGGATGACTTCTTTTTCTGAGCTGAGTAATGAGAAAGGATGAGAGACCCGGATGAGAGTTTTCCTTTTCTCGCACTCGCCTGTTTTTAAAAAAAAAAAACGATGGCCGTAAACAACACCGGACTTTTTCCTCCTGCGTGGAAGAAGAGGAAGAGCGAGGGGAGGAGGGGGGAGAGTTGTGCCTTTTTTCGGTAGGAGGAGGGGGTGAGCAGAGAGTTTTTGGGTTTGGGTGGGGGGGGCGGTGGGTGATAGTGGTGTGAGGATTGCGGGCTGTGGTTGGGTATGCCAGTGCCACGTGTCTCGCCTGGCATCTCTTCGTCTCTGGAAAAAAATAAAAAAAATAGGGGGGGATGTAGAAAGCACCGAAAGAGTCCGGCGTCTCTCTCTCTCTCCAAGGCTGGTCCAGGCTCCCGACTCGAACCCAAAGTAACAAAAAAAAAGGGTGAGTTTTCTTTCTCCTCCCACCGCATCCCCGCACACAGCAAAAAAACCTGCACTAACCTGCGTCCGTGGGATTTATTTTCGAAAGAACATCGCAGTAGACCTTTCCTCTTTAATAGAATGTCGTAATCGAGGAGATTGTGCAGATAAGACTTCAAAAGCATGCACCGGAGCTTTCAGGAGACCCAAACTGGACGCACAGGTGCAATTTTGACGCTTTCTCGCGGGTGTATTTGGCACATTTTTTCCGTCCGACTCTTGCATGAAGTGATTGCACAACACCAGGCCTCGCAAACTAGGCCTTCAGTAGATTTCAAGGCTATTGCCCCAGATATCTCTTTCGTACGCATTTCTACAGGACAAAACTTGCAGCTATTTGCCTTACAGTGTGCAACTTTTTATTTCTATCTAGCTCCCTTCTGTGCTCTTTGCAAGCGATCTCGCATTTCAGAACCGCATCGTCGTCCACAACCCGACAAACCCACAATTTTAACGTACAATAATGCACTTTCTTTGCATTTCTTTTCCGATCGTAACCTTGTTTGAACCACGATTCTGGAACAATCTCTCGTCTCCGATTGCACCGCTTCATTGGTGAATTTTTGATCAGTCTGGTGGTACGCAATGAGTAATGGGCATAAATATAACATTAAGTGCGATATATCTACACTCCAAAAGTCGGGGCTGTTTGATTTAAGGTCAGCATTTTTAATACATAAAGGGCTCAAGAGCGAGGCGTTTTTATTTGGCCTGGCAAGGATCGGTGTGTGATTTGTCAGTTTCGTATGATGTAGGACTTATTTGTAGTCGGATAAACCAAAACATTGCCTTTATTGGAGTATTTTGGTTGTTTTTATGGGATTCAAATTGAGAATGCAGTCCAGATTAGTTTCCACCTCACTTGCTACAATAGTTAATTACTCCCAAGATGAGTCTTGAATCCTTTTCCAAAGCGTTTTCACACAAGATTTCGCTGCGTCGCACTCTCTGTTCCAACAAGCACGCCCCTTCGAAAGACCCAACTCGGTTTCTCCACTGTTTTTTCCGAGCGTCTCTAACGAAAGCGGCGATTGGGTGGAAACTGGTTGTTGGAGGTGCTAGGCGCGACGGGACTGGTGTGGAGAGCGTTGTGTCCAGGGAGCCCGGGCTGTGCTTGGATATGACGCAGCAGATCAGGACATTAGCCGTGTCCTGAGAAAACCGAGCCAATGCAGCTCGCCATTTTCTTCTCGCGCCGAGATTCGCCTAAACACTAAAGTCGCCCATGTTTTTTTGTACGAATTTTGGAATAAAATGCACGACGGTGCGTCTGTTTTCGGTCACCATGTTTTGAATCGCTGGAGTACTGCCAAGATACCGACCAGAAGATTGAGGCCTGATATGAGGAGTTGTGTTCGCGTTCGTTTTGCAGTGCGGCATCCCAAATAAACCGCTGTTCGTATTTCATATTTTTTGAATATTTTGTGGTTTTTTTTTATTTTTTACTCTTGTTTACCTTGTCCTTGCTAGGATAGGAGTGCTTTGGTACAATTCACATAAAAAGAATTGCACAACTTGGAGAAATCCGAATTGGAGTCGCCATGGATCCAGATTACTCAAAACAGTGACAGAATACGCCACTTGGTGATCTGTATTTGTCCATTTCGCAACCATGCACTGAATTCATTTTCGGGCCTTTATGATTGTCAACAATCATATTTGTATTTCTACATTTTCGCAAACAGCTTAGCGATATGCAAAAATAAATGATTTGGTCTCAATACATTTGCGCTGAATTTCCAGCGGGCAGAACGCGAATAAACTGCCATTGGTTGAGCAACGCAGCCAATCACTGAAAGCTTGTGTTGTTTTCAAAACTGTTACTAAGACAGACGCGCTTTGGCAGGAAGGTGTTCTAGGCCTGAGTGAAGCCTATGGGAAGGGCGATGTTTAAAGAAATAAGAAGCGTTTAGCTGAGTCGGAAGTAAAGTGTCAAAGTGCATGTGAACAATATGTTTTTTTTAGCACTTATTTTTATTTTGATATTATTATTTTTTACATCAGTCCACCATTACGTTTTTCAGCATTACTATCTTTCAGGGTTGAATCACAATCACAAATTGAATGGTTGCAATTAGGTAATTGCTTGTATTACTATAAGATATATTTATATCTTAGGGAAGTGCAGAAAACAGAGGCATTAAACCAATCAGCACCAAAGTGGGCATCGATAATAGCAACTAAGTCAAGTCATTTGTGTTATTTTTTTCTAGAACCGAGTTCGTCATCAAATAGTTACAGTACATGCTTTACGATATGCAGCACGACAAAGACGAATGGCGATATATTACTAAACAACATTTTGACCCAATCTTTGAATTGCAAAGTCTGCAGTTCTTTCCTTATCTTCTCTCAAATGTTAATGCTCCTGGTTGTGTTTATAATGCGCACCATGATCTGAATCTTTCTTTAAGTATTTAGTGATTATTATTCTTATCTTTTATCTCACAGGTGGGTGGTGGGTCACAGTCATGTGGGAGTCTCACTGATTCAACGACAGCGCCTGCCCTCCTAAATCTTCCCCGGCCACACCGCTGACACCGAGCACCAGGCTTCCTCTCGGTGAAAAGAGCATGTTGCCAACACACTCTCTCTGCTCCATTATCTGGCTCAACCGGGGCATCAAGCTGAGGAAAGTGCTCCAGTCCGCCAACACCGGACAGGTCTGAACAACTGTTTTACACACTTTTTAGAAATGCTCCTAAGCTTTGGCTGAGTCCTAACTGCAAGGACAAGAGATCTGTGCTGCGTCATACCTACGCTCTCCCGGTGGCCATTTTGATTTCTCATACAAAATGGCGCCAGGAGGCAGCGTCGCGGTCTTCTAACAACTGGGCAACAACTGCGAGATCCCCGCCACAACAAGTTTAATCCCTCACCATTCTGAGTGACCTGACCTCTCTCAGAAACATGGCGGCCGAAGGTTTCCAGTACCGTGCCCTGTACCCGTTCACTAAAGACCAGGAGGAGGACCTGGACCTACTGCCCGGAGACCTACTCACCGTCTGCAAGGCGTCGCTGCTGTCCTCTGACAGCTACCAGGAGGGATGCGAGGAGCGACCCGAGAGGCTGGGCTGGCTCCTGGGCTTCAACGAGAGGTCCAAGCAGAGAGGAGACTTCCCCGGGACATATGTGGAGTACGTGGGGCCTGTCAAGATGAACGTCCCGTCCACGCAGCCCCGATCACAGAGGCCAATCCCCGCAGCACCCAGGACCGACACCAACAAAGGTAAAGGATATGTTGATTTCTGCTTTCGTCAAATGTATGTACATAATGTATTTCCAACATTATCTGGAAAATACTGCCATTTATTCTGTTGTAGCGGGGTTTCAGCCTGTCCCACTTTTAGGATAAAAGCAGTAAGAGCTGGCTGTCAAAGCTGCCTTAATGATGATGAGCTGGATTTTTATCATGACTAGTCGGGAGTATTTCACTGGTTTGAAGTCGCCTCTCACATTCACCATGGCAACAGCTCTCACTGTAAAATGTGAAGCTCTTCATCACTTTGAGCAACAAAACTGGTTTTGCAAATTTAAAATGCCTGTAATTTCTACAGTGGTATAGCACATACAGTTGTGGATTTAGTTTAGTTTTAGTTTATTTGTTTATTTGAGCAGTACACATAGTGCTCAAAAGGAGTGGGCTGAAGCAAAAGCTTATGAGTGCCCACCCCCAAGTGCAATAAAAAAAATAAAAAAAGAACATTACAAAACATTTCAAGCAGCTACATTCGTACAGACCAACTTACAAACTTACAAAAAAATATATGAACTGTTTATACAATTAATTGAAACAACGCACAACTACAACAACAATCTTTTTTCATGTACGATGTCTAGTACAAAGCAGTCAAAATAAAATAAAAATGTGATCCTTAATATATTTCTTTCAGATTTTTACCCTTGATAACCGAGAGTTACTTTTATGTTATGAAGGTACATTAATAGGTATTATACTCCGAGATCTTGATACTTTCCAGTTGTCATTACCATTCTCAGTATAATTTTAATTTGGGTGTAATTTTCATAATCATTATTATTATATATTTATTTAATTGAGTTATATGTGAAGTATGATGCAAGCCCTGCAATGTTGTGGTGCATTAAAAAGCCAGAGTGTAGAGCGGGCCATTTGAAGAGAGCAGTAACTCCCAATCAACAAACCCCCACACAGCTGCCCTAACAGCTGATTTTGTAGAATATGTTCCTATGCTGAGTGGTGCATTAAAGGACAAGGTTTTGAGCCCGTTGGGAGGATCCCTCTCAACAGATCCATAACCTGCCAACCCTAATTCTCCATTTGTGAATTTGAGCAATAGAATGACAACCGTTCCAAGCAGCAACACTCTTCCAGATTATAGAGGAAACAATACACATAATTGATCCCACTGCTCCCCCTAGTGGCAACACATTTCTTCTTGTCTGTATATTTCAAAAGTCTTTAGTTTGTATTTATATTTAAACAGGTTGATGTTTGGACATCGTTTCAAATCCATCTCCAGTTTATTCCACAATTGTACACCATTAACTGTTGGGCTAAAACTTTTCAAAGTTGTGCTATGTTTCTGAATCCTAAAGTTTAATTCATCACGTAAATCATAACAACCAGTATGTTCTTGGAACCTTCTTTGTATTTGGATTGGTAGATTTGAGACCATAGCTAAGTAAGTTAAGAGTAGGGATGGGTACCGTTCGTTTTTTTTCCGATACCACTACTTTAACGATAACTGCTTTTCGGTGCCGGTGCCTAAACTGTATAAACGTGTATAAAAAGTATCA
This sequence comes from Proterorhinus semilunaris, assembly GCA_021464625.1. NCBI lineage: Eukaryota > Metazoa > Chordata > Actinopteri > Gobiiformes > Gobiidae > Proterorhinus > Proterorhinus semilunaris. The sequence goes on along the minus strand of CM038358.1, from coordinate 6,763,608 downwards.
TTCAAGAAAAAGTCCTAAAACAGCACAAAAGAAGCTACACAGGCCCCAGCAGCGTCTCCTGTAACTTCGTATTTTGAGCACAATTTCCACTTAAGCAGCGATAAAAAAGAGAGAAAGGACATTATTACCTCCTGAGCTGCAGAGACAGACCAGAGCCACATCATGACGCAGTTTCTTTCAGCCAAAATTTGCTAAACATTTGACGAAGCGAAAACACTCCACACGTCAAAGATCCTTACACAGTGAGAGCGCTCACTCTGCCACTAATAATCTACCAAAACTGTACAAAAATGTCTAATACAGAGTGAGCGCTCACTTTTCCACAAACAATCTTTGATATTCCCCTCACGCTGCAGCTGCTTGTAAAGTTGTAAACAACAGCCTCTGTGGGTCTGTCGCTAAAGGTACACTGTAAGAAATGTCAGTAAAATATACAGCAAAACACCGTCAAATTCCAACGGTAATGGAGCGTAAAACCAAAAACGTCCTTTTACTGTATTAAATAGATTGAATAACCGTTAATTGTGAGACTGGATAAAACTTTGTTTTTTACTGTAATAAAATGTTGAAATTATAAATATTTTCTGTTAAAACAAATAAATATGCATACATTTTACAATTAAATATTGTAATGTTGAAAATGTCTGAAAACCTTTGATTTTACGGTATTATTTGAGTAAAACTACATATTTTGGGGTTGTGCACATTGGAATTCACAGTATAAATCTGTAGATTTTTAAACAAACAAAAACATTCATTTTTACAGACGCAAGATGTAAAAAAATAGGGTCCACCGTAATAATACAACCAGTAAATACCATTAAAAAAAAAGCAAATATCAGCAGTAAAAGACAATTTAGTTTTAACGTTTTTTACTTTAGAGCAAAACTTTTTGTTGTTGTAAATCTGACATGTTTTGAACTAGAATTTTTAGAATTTTGGAAAAATTAGGTAAAAAGTTGAGCAATGTCATATTTCTATCTAATGTAATACATATAAAACCTTAACTATGGTCTTTGCTTTAATACTTTTAAATAACCAGCCAAAAAACTGGATGTTAAATAATAACATCAAAAAGTTTATGAAAATGACCAGATTTGTAATGATTTTTAATACCTAATTTCATCACTAAAATAACGCATGATGGTTGCACACAATCATTACATTTGCCTCTACACAATAAATAAATCCGTCGCGGGGGAACGTGAAGCTCCACCAATCAAAAGCCTCGTAGTAGATCATGTGACTACCGAGCATACTGGGTAATGTAGTTCTAGGACGAAGGCTCGCTGTTAAACTGTATTTTTTCCTAAGCTAGATCGATCTCATACGTGCTTTTTTCACCTACATCTGACTTTGAGGTCGCTTTGTAACCACATAGCTGGTTTCAGCCCAAGCTGACGTAGTTACGGAGTTAAAGACTTTTACTTCCGGACCTGAGAGGAGGCGGGACGAAGAGCTACATTACCTTGCGGGATGACGTCACCTAAAAATGACCAATAGCGCGGCGCGCTGCTGAGCTGCGTGCCGACCGCTCTTTTTTTCAAGCAGGAGACGGCTTCGCTAACGGACGCAGTTTTGAATTTGTATTAGCGTCCTTTTTAACTGCTTGGACCACAGCATCTTCGCATTTGTAGACATCCTGACTGCTTTAAATTAATTCGAGGTGAGTACATGCGACTTCAAGTTATCTCTGTTTAAAAAACCTACCAGCCCAGCATTTATAGATAATTTTAGGAGTTCGTTTTTTATGAGTGAGGTTGTGAATTTAGTTAGCATTTGTGAGTTAAGTTAGGATTACTATGGCGAGGGAAGCATTGCTCTTGATTAGCTTCGGTGTTTAACTCTATTACAAATTATTTTATCAATTATTATTAAATCTAACATGACCAGCTCAAAAGCTGACTTTATGTCAGTCACACGACTCACTGCCACCTTAGCAGCGCCGGCTCCAGAACAAACTGACTGAGGCTGTATTAGAGTTCCAAAAAGGTGCAACTACAGATTTATGCCATTAACCCTCCTGTTATGTTGCAGATAAAATTGACCCGTTTTAAAGTTTGAAGATCTAGGAAAAATAGTAAAAGTATTTTTTCAGTATGAAACTTCTTCTGCTTGCCTTATTTAGTGTAATCAACATATAATATGAAAATGGTTAATCTCACATATTTGTAACCTCCCCTGCATGTTTATATCACATAGATACTGTCCGGGTCAATTTGACCCAACAGTCAAACTTGAGGTGTCAAAAATGTCAGTGTATTTCTTTCTTTGCAACTGTGGGACATATTTCACCCCAATCAAACACACAGCCCCCCCACCCCCAAATTGACCCGAACAGTATCTATGTGATATAAACATGCAGGGGAGGTTACAAATATGTGAGATTAACCATTTTCATATTATGTTGATTACACTAAATAAGGCAAGCAGAAGAAGTTTCATACTGAAACAATACTTTTCCTAGATCTTCAAACCTTAAAACGGGTCAATTTGACCCGCAACATCAGAGGGTTAAGCAAGAGCAGCTTCATATTTTAAGACCAAAAGGTACCACTTGGTGTAAATTGACCTTTATTCACATTCTTTTATCAGACATCTCGGATATGGAGGACAGCATAAGGAGTTCCATTACTAAGGTGCTGCCGGACCTGTCTTCCTCAATCCTTGAAATTGTACTGCAGGCACTACAATCATTAGGAGTGGAGACATCTGAGGACTTGCAATTGATCAGTGAGACTGATCTGGACTCTGTCCTGAGGTTAGTAAAATAAACAGATTCTAGAATATATTTTACACATTTCTCTGTTGTCTCTAAATCGTATTTAGTTTATTATGATTAAAAAAGTTTGTTTTGTTCCTGCCCTTTTCAGACACTGAATTTGAGCAGAAACCATAAGGACCCGTGACTCAAGAAATGGTGAGATTTCAGGTCATAATCTTATTTTTTCTTCATCCCCCCCCCCCCCCCCCCCATTAACTTCATTTTCCTTTGTCCCTTTACAATATTGCTGTTTTGTTTTTGTAAACAGCATCAAATGAGAGTGACAGATGAAACCGTTTCAAGACAATGGCAGGAAAAGCATGCTGAAGATGGAATCAAACCTTGGTTGGAAATATTTGGTATGTGTTTTACCGTGAATTCAAATTGTTGAAAAGCATTCAGCTACACTGCAACACAGGGAAACTTGTTTTGCACTTATTTTCTTGTTACTTTAATTTCTTGTGTCATTATTTTTGTCAGTTATTATTATTTATGGTGTATGCCTTTTTTGTTTTCTTTCTGAATGCAGAAGGGATCTAGCCAGTCCACAATGAAAGCTTCATTGCCCCCCTGCGAGTCTTCTGGCAGAATTGATGGCGCCTGTATTTTTTGGTTTCCCTAAACATCACACCCTGTTTATACGAGGCTCTTCAATTAAGTCTGCACCCAAAGATTCAATAAGAGGTAAGCAGTGGTATTATTCAAGTTTTGCAAAAGAAAGATGGACAGGAGACGCTATTCTTAATCAGCCGAGCTCAGCTTCATGTCCAGGTGAGCAGTTTCATACGATGAAGGAAACTGACGCTATAAAATGTAGATTGAATGATGGGTCTCATCACCATGCATTCAGTCATTAAAGAGTAACTAAGCACAAAATCAACTTTTTTGAGCTTATAAACTGCATAAATATGTTTCTTATAGTGCTCTCTACATGTCCTGGTAAATTTTTTGACATTTTAGTGCAAATGAGATCAAATCTCACTTTTCAGCCTAAAACCGTCTGTGTAGCGCCCTCTCTACATTTTCGCCTGCACTACATTTGAATTTCGTGCCTGTCCTCCCCATTCGCTCTGCCAGCTGTGTGACGTCACTTTGTGCTGCGTGACAGACAGAGATAATCAGGGCTGTCAGTGCTGATGGGGCTGAGGGCTTTTTACTGTAATCTCCCCCAGGGAGAGCTCACAGACACCGGGGGCAGCAGTTAGCCATCCCGGGCTGCCTTCGAGGCTCAGAGCGGGGCAGTGTGTGACTGAGTGTCCGCTAAAGTCCTGGTCACTCGGGCCCTCGGTCTGAGACTGTCAACAGAGCAGAGACCGCCCACACACCCCCCCTCCCCGCGTCCCCCAAAGCCTCCCGCCACGCCTCTTTCTCTGAGTTTTTTGAATTTTGGGAGTTGGTGGAGTAAGCTCTGGAAGGGGTGTTTAGTAGATCTTTAACCTAAAGTTCTATGATAAATCAATAGGAAACTTAAATACAATGTTTTCCAACAAATTATGATTGTGATTAGGGCTGCGTTGTCCATGTATCACTTTTACATAAGTAGATTTAAGAACAGCATACTTAGTTATTATATTAGATCTGTTTTTGACAGCACGTTTTGTTTTCTGTGCATTTTGCTCAAGCACTGATCAAACTTTTGAAACTTTGTAAATTTTTTGCTGCAGAGGGGATCCTGCCAGTCCAAAGTGAACTCCTGATGGACATTGAAGTACTCTTGCAGAGCCAGTATCTTCGACACCATGCGCATTAGAAACTCCACTGAGTGCTTTCTTTCACCAAGGCAGGACCCAGTGACTCATTACTGTTCATAGGTCAGGGGCAGGTAATTTTTTGTTTCATGTTTATTCATTCCTCCATGGATTACCAGCCATATATATGGACACATGCTGTATTCTCAAGATCTATGCTGTTTGATAGGAATAGAGAAAATGATATGTTTAGTCTGTTTTCAAATGGTATGTCAAATGTTCTCATTGTTTATCAGTAATATTCACTACCTTGGTTATATATGAGCATCTTTAGATTTTTCTATATTTAGTGGTTGCAAATGTAAAATGTACGGTAAACTATTTATGTTCCTCATATTATACTGTATTTTTAGCGGTAAAATACTGGCAGCTGGGAGCACTGTTAAAAAAAAAAAACTGTAAAATTTACGGTAAAATACCGGCAGCTGTGGTTGCCAGGAATTTACCGTAAAATGTATCTGGTCAAAATAAAATGCTGTAATTTGTTATACAATTTCACTGTGTTTTTTACTGTCAAAGGTTTTAATAAGGTTTAACATATTTCTGTTGTTTTTACAGTTATTTACCATAATAGGGTCTATCCTGTTACTGTTAAATTAACAACAAATTACTGTAAATATTATTATATTTTTACTTTTATTTTACTGCAAATATCCGTAAAAAGCAATGGAAAGTTGCATTTTTTACATTAAATTACTGTATAATTGACAAATATATTTGTTTTTTTCTACCATGATTTTGGTAAAAAAATACGTAGTCTACTGTAAAATTTAGGGTTACAAAACTAGTATACCGTATTGTGTTTTACAGATTCCAAATTTTTTTCACGGTATATTCCTGGCAACCACAGCTGCCGGTATTTTACCGTAAATTTGACAGTTTTTTTTTAACAGTGTAAACACGTCTGTCTTGTTGTCACTGCTCTGTTTTGCTTTTCAATTTGCCCATAAACACAAGTTTATTATTCAGTCGTGGTTTATAACTGGTTTAGTTTGGCTCTGGGTTTTACAACCGGTGTAAGTCCTGGTTTAGTCCTGGCTCAGTCCTGCCGCAGACCGCGGCTGAGCCATCTCTATTACAAAAGTTTAGTACGTTATAGCTTTGTTTCGCTTTAAGTTATAACTTTAATTTAAAGCTTTACTTTGCTCCATTTGCGCTGAAGCGGCTCAATATCAGCGCACACGTTCATGTTGCTTTTTTTAGACTCGCTGCGGGTCATATATATTGACATATGGAGAGAAAAAGAACCAAAAGTTAGCACCGAAAGAATGTTAGTTTTCCGATACCACCCCCGACCGGAGCTTTTCGGTCGGTACCAAGTAGGCGCCGTGTAACGGTACCCATCCCTAGTTAAGAGTAGGGCTGGGCAATAAATTCATGCTTTTAAATACAGACGATGTGGAAAATGGCTAAATTGTAAAATCGTGTCCGCCTCACGTGCGCCGTGTTGCCAATTTAGCAGCGTGTTCAACCGCTCCGCAGCGACTGTTTTCGGAAATGTCACCTGAAGAGAAACCAGAGACTTTCTGACGATCTCTGCTGCTTTACAAAGGCCGCGCATTGTGTTTTCGGAGTGCGCAATAGAGTTTTCTTCTGCTAAAACGAAGTTTTCCCCAGTCTGACCCTCTTCCTTCTTTCACCCTGAGCCATGCTCTGAGCGGAGACACAGCAGCAGCTTAACTCCGCCCCTTTCCCCTTGAGTCTCCATGGAGACGGTTGTCAATCACAGCAGAGGCATGAGGTTGAGAAAACTAAAGTGCTTTTGAAAACTCCATGGCTTATTTAGAAGTTTTACTTTTAAGAGCGGACAAGGAACATTTAAAAGAGACATAAAACATTTTAATGGGCCTAATTGTAGGCTATATTATGAATCTAAATATTAATGGTCTGGACTCTGAGCAGTTGTCTTATTATGAAAGATCAGGAAAAAATAAAAGAATCGTAATCGTCCAAACTGAGTAACAAAATCGAGATTTTCATTTTTGGCCATATTGCCCAGCCCTAGTTAAGAGTATGGGGAACGGCCAGTGCGGGTATGGGGGAAAGTTTCTTGAAAATAAATTATGTCTATGTAAGGAAATCGCAGTAAGAAGTGAGAGACTGAGAGGATCATGATTGAAATGCTGTGATGCAATGAAAACAAGCTTTCAATTTTGGCGACACTAACTGATGGTGCTATAATGAACACACTCTAGTTGAAAGGTCAAACATTTAATCTTTTTTTTGTGCCTTCTTTTAAGTAAGTACTGTATGTAATAATATTGTCCACAAGGAAAGTTTAGTTTCCAAAATACTCTTTACACACTCTGACACCTCACACTAATTTCGCCCACTACTTTGAAAGAATATTGCACAAACAAACTTTTATTGAATCCTGAGCACAGCTCTTTTCAAACGTCTTTCATATATTTTTTTCATCTGGCTCGGCTTTACTTTAGCCACGTTGACATCCAACTCAAACATACACTTGGCACGCACAGCTCCACCTAAACACCCTTCAAGCAAAAGCAAAGATTCCTTATCAAAGTCCTTCCACCAAACCCCCCCCCGGTCTTAAAGTTGTATTTCACGCGATTGGCCGCGCTCTTTTTATGACAGATGGGCCGAGTACCACCGCGGGCACGCACTGTAGACCCTGAACTCTGGGTTACCTCTGCTCCAGCCAGTTGGCCATTCACTCAGCGTTACAACTGCACACTATTCCAATTCATTAGTTTGAAGGGAGTTTTGTGCTTCGGCCCAACACATCAGGACCTCTTTACAAGTTTTTTTCCCCCTTTCCCTTGGGTTGCACACGATCGAATGGGCTTTTTTCACCATTTTCATTTCCATACAATCAATGGGCCGGGCGTTTTTTTTGGTGAGGCAGGTGAGAGGGAGAACAGCTTCCCTTGTGCCGTGACAGGCACTGAGACAAACTAGTTGGGCAGCCAGCAGCGATCCGGAGAAACACGGGGACACAGCGACCCAGAGAGAGGCACGACAAGTAGGCAGGGGGAGGGGCAGGGCAAGTGGAGTGGGACTTAGAAACTTCCATTAAAGTGGACATATCATGTACAGTTGAGGCTTGAAAACAGTAGCTGAGACACATCAGCACTGATGTTTTACATTTTGTCCATGTAAAAAACAGGTCTGCTGATGGATTATGAGCTTTTGGATTATATCTCTAGCGGACTTAAAGTGGACATATCATGCATAATCGACTTTTTCGAGCCTTTAACCATGTTGTTCCCTGGTCAAAGACAGACCTGAAGTAGTATTTCACTACATTCGCACAGTTTTGAGTAATCTACGGGCAAAGCTGTATAATTTGGCTGTTTCTTCTTCTACAGTGTCAGCGCTTCGTTCTGTACTGCCTGGATACAATTATGTCATTGTTAAAATACGAAACTGCCCATAATCCAACATTACATCGGTTCTGATGCGTTTTACTCAAAGTGTGTTTATCACGCCAAGCTGAAAATGTAAACCCCACCGTAAATTGAAATGAAAGTTAGTTTTTAATAATTTTAATTATTCCTACAGCTGCCAGCAGGAGGAGCCCCAGTCAAAATCTTCACCAGCTCTAGCACCTGTCTTTCATTGTTACTATTTAACAGACAGAATTTCCAATAGTAAAACGTAAAATATCAATGCTGAGACACCAAAAGAAGTTTATTTTACGAAATAACGTTCAGGTATTGGGTAAATCCTGAGCCACTGCGACTGAGCGCGCAGCCATTGTGGGCCCCCCTGACCAGTGTGGTTTTAGAGATCGGGGAAACTGGAGTACTGCCTTCAGTGCTCCTCTGAAACAGTGCAGCGCCTCCTCGGTTTGTCTCTGCTCCACAGTCTTTCTAGTAATACAGTAGCAGACGCATATAATCCATCTTATTCTCCAGTGAATGAACATTAGTAGTAGGGCTGAACGATTTTGGGAAATAATCGGATTTTTTTTTCTTCAATATTGCGATTGCGATTAAATATGCGATTATTGTTGCAAGTCCTCTTCTCATGTATTTTTCACCTGTTTCATAATAAACAATATTAGACTTGCACTGCACTTAACAGTACAGTGTATAAGTAAAAGATAAAACACTAAAATGCAGGAAAATTATGAACAAATGTCTGCTTTAACTAGTTGGAAAAGTTTTAGGAAATCAAACTCCCAATTAATACAAAATAAACTATTGATTATTTATTATTTCGGCCAATCAAATTCCGGTCTGAGCTGCTCGTAGTTACTTCAGATGCGCGTTATTGATGGACACGGAGAGGCCAGATGGAGCACACGCCAAAACACAGTGGAATTAGGAGCAGCATTTTGGTTTTGCGATGTAACTTTGGACAATATGAAGAAAGAGAAGAACATTGACGCAAGGAGACGGGACATGAGGTGCCAGACACAGACACTTTACTTTCTTTGACTCGCAGCCATTTAGTGACATTTCAGCTTAAACAGCACCTCAGCAAAATAAGACACGGCACGGAGTCCTGCCTCGGATCGTAGTTTCCAACCCTTTTCATACAGCAGTTTAGTGTTTATATCTAGCGTCTGTACCTACGGAGCGGATATGCGGTAGATGCAAAGGTAAATAAAGGCACATGGCACATCACCTCCGCAGATACTTTATGGTCACGAACCGTCATTATGCTTTTGAGAAAAGTTCTTTATCCACAACATTCCCAAACATAAGCCTCCTAAACTGAGCCACAAACTACGCTTTACTCTTTACAAGCAGCGTCTGTGGAGAGACGTGTGAATCCGGAGGTGAGGGAGTTTCTGTGATCATCAGAGCGTGTAGTAGCAGCGAGAGAATGGCGTGATGAGCAATGCGGCTAACGGAGAAGAAAATAGTCCTTCGCGGGGGCTGCATGATAACTAGACTGAGACGTAAACAAAAGCACGCGGCGGAGCGGACTTTGCTGCCATACCTCGCTGCTCCATACACTTCCAAAATTGCGTGCCCTGCGATTACGAAATCGTGTTGTGTAATATCGCGATAAAATTGCAAATGCAATTAATCGTTCAGCCCTAATTAGTAGTAGTAGGTTTAGAAGGCTTAGCTGCGAGTCTTGCCTATATTACTCATAACAAAGGGAACAAAGCTATAACATGGTTAAAAGCTCAAAAAAGTTCATTTTACACGTCTTCTTTAAGATCTGACAAATCACAATTCCTTGTTGACTGCGAGCAAATATACTTTCAATGTGTTGCGCTGTATTTAACATTCAAGACACAAAAACAACATGAAACTAGTGAGCTTGTTGAGTCGAGTTACAAAACAAGTCCATGTACTCTTGCTACGGATTGTGAATACTGCATTTTATACGTGTCTCAAAATATTAGCTCTGCAATTGAATCAAAGTTGCCATTTCACTAGATAAATCACCTAGGTGCTGCAGTTTTTCAGGTCGTACTGAATCCTTGGCAAACAACAAAGAGTTTCCGTTATCTCTCAATGTCAATGCGCCTGAAAAGTACAATTCCAAACTAGGGTTCACCCCAAGAGGAGAATTGTCGTGGAATTAGTCACCTAAAAAAGTGAAATATAATATGTAGCAGTAGGACTGATATGACCATGCGAAACGAGTTCTTGTTTTACAGGCAAACTACAGTATAAAGAACATCTTGAACCGTTTTGTGGTTATTGCACTTGTCAATGAGTCACAAGAATGAGTGCTGGTTGCAATATCACAGAATAACTTGTTGTTAATGAGTTGTTAATGATCAGTTCTTTGGCTTGATATGAGGCTCATGTTCTGTCTTTGGGCTTTTCCAACTACATTACACACCCTTGCTATGTTTTTTTTGTATCATAACGTAAAGTAGCAGAAAGTGCACTTTTTTGGTCTTTTTCCTCCAGTGATCAGAGCAGCAGAGCAAACATGTTTGGAAGTTGTTGAGAGACTAGACATTTTGTAGCTTGTAAAGAATATTATACCGCCGAAATAGTTTTGCAACTGTAATGTGAACAGTTGGACAAGAATACTGTGTAAAATATGTCCTCTTTTTCTACATAGCTGAAAGTTGCTGGAGCCCAGAGAGTGTTCTTTTCCCTCCTCTCCCTGGCCTCACTTTAAATGCTTGCTGAAGTGAACCGTGGCTCTGCATTTTTTTTATTTTTTTTCACAAACTCCTCCCTTGTTACACACTCCCGCTTTGCCCCGGCGCTCTCTCTCTCTCCCTCCTTTTGACTCCCTCGCACGTCCGATAGCCTCTCTGGGCAGCCATAAACCATGTTAGCAAGGCCTATTCTCAGAACGCCCTACCAGGAACGGACTTTCAAAGCACTGTCTGGGCGCGAAGAGTGGAGACTTAAGGATTGGACAGATAGGACTTAAGAAAAAGAAAAAAAAAAACCCCTTCAAAAAAAAAAGAGGTGAGAGAGAGAGCCAAGGCCACCCATTCAACTGCAAAGATAGGAACCAGCTGTATTTAGTTTCAACTCATGGGCTATTCTCATGGCCTGGCTTCACACTTAGCGCAGAGCTATAGAAAATGTTGTTTTCTGTTGCAAACCCCCAATCCAGTTAAGCGTGAAGTTGTTTTACTGAAAGATTAATGGCTTTAGCAAAACAGGAACACCCAGAACATTTTGTACAGACTGGATCCGGCAGCAGAAGAGGAGCATTAGCTTTAGTTTGTGCAGAAACGGGCCAAAAGTTTGTGTGCCTCATAATTAAGGATATAAAGTTTAAACAAGTGTGTTGCAAAGCCAGCTAAAATGATATGCTGTGCAGTTTCTTTCTATTCTATACAAAGTAGGTAAGCCACTATTTGAACACAGAGCAGCTTACTGCACCCCACAAATCAAAGTCAAAAATCCATAAAAGGCTGCACAGGGTATTCTAAGAATAATTTATTGCCCATTCTTCACATTGAAACCCTTGATAGTTTATGGCGAGCGGGAAAGGGGCAGACTATCTTCTGCCGCCTGCCGCATCACACTGACCTAACTTGAACAGACTATTGATCCATAAAAGAAATAGTATTTTGATTACATATCCTAATACACACGTGAGACTGAAGGAGTAGCTTTAAAAAATAGAGTTGAAATGGGAAATTCATTGTAGAATATGGCTCTTCTAAAGGGGACAAGAGTCTTTTTGGATTATCACAGAAAACACTCTGAAGGAGATTTTCTACAAATTATGAAAGTCCATAATATTGTGACAAGATTTTACTGTCTGAACCTGACCCAATTTCATTTCTGATTTTACTGTCTGAACCTATTGAACAAGATAAGATAGAACTTTATTGATTTCACACTCAGTGGAGAAGTGCACTTGATACACAATGATATGCACAAAAAAGGGATAAAGATAATTTGAACAAAAACAAATTCACCACGACTAAAGTATCCAAAACCTCTTTGTGAGCCGGCGATGATTCGATCTCACGTTCTCACCCTCTCGGTGCTAATCGTGGTGTTGTTGTGAGCTCACCTGAGGTCACATTCCCCCACACATGTGGCATGGTGAGGTGGGCAGGGCGTGGGGAAGGAGGGCGTGTGGTGATCCGTGGTCTGTCTACAGCTGGAGGCGACCAACTGTCCCTGTCAGTACCCACTCCCACAGGCCGAACACCAAACACAAATGTGCCCCATGTACAGGAATCACACGAGGTCTTACAGAGCCAGTACTGAGACTCAAACTCATATGCTTTAGCCTGTTAGCTGCTTGTTCCAAGGGTCCTGCTTTGCCCAGCGCTTACATACGGAGACCAGCGCCTTCTGCACAAACTGCTTTACTTCCAATACCAAAGCTAAGGTGTTGCTCGCTTCATTGCTTTCCCTTGCTTTTGGCCCCTTTTTTGTCATGTATTTGTTGCTTGTTCGTTGTGTTTTTGTCACTTTTTTTGTATTTTCATACTTGTTTTTGTCAGAACTTTTAGTTTTGTAAAAAGCCAAACTGGAGGAAATGTGCTCGATTCAGGTGGGGGTTAAAAAGTTCAGCATTTGAAAGTGCTAAAAACATACATTGACTACAGTAGGACAGATTACTAAAAGAGCTCACACAACACACAATGTTGAAATATTCAACATTTTGTGTTGTGTGATTTTGATATCCCTATGGAGTATCTATCCAGTGTACCCACAAGTGAAAAACACAAAGCCATCTAAAAAGAGATCATAGCAACAACAACCCTCCAAAAAGCCCCACGGTGAATCCCAGAATCCTTGCCATCAAATGTGATAAACTACCAGCGTGTTACAAGAGCGTTTCCCGGCTTCTCAGAATCAACTCTCTGCTGTGTGTGCTCTGTGAAAAGACAAGCCTGCCCACTGACAATACACACTGCAGTCTTGCATAACTCCAGCGATACAGGGGAGGTACAGCAAATATTTAGCTTCACATTGCCTGCCTTTGTGCGCCGGTCTCGGAATTATGTAAAGAAAAAAAAGAAAAAGAACACTCGAAAACTGTCTAACCACACTACACCAAAGACAAGACGCTGTGATGTTTCCGTGCTGTTGACCTGAAATGTCGCTCAAATCCATAGGGCTGCATGTTTATCCTGCTCCAGGCCACAGAAATGTCCCGTCCGACCATAGGGCTCATTGCTGTAGGGAGCTTGTTTATGAGCGTGAAACCCCTGTCAGTCAGCCCAGGGTGCCCTCGCTGCCCCGGCGGAGGTAGGCCAGCGGGGCACGTCAGGTCCTTCTCTGTCCTGCCAAAGGAAGCTGCTCCAATTGAGTCAGGAGTTGATGTTAAAAACATGGTTAAAAACTCAAAAAAGTTGATTTTGCATGATATATGACCTTTAAACACACTTTATTTTCTTTTATTCTCTGTTGGAAACGTATGTTTTTGCTAATATGGCAATAATGGTCCATCCATCTTTTACTTAGCAGCAGTGTAAGCAAGGATACAGATAGTTTTGCTCCAGTCTAAACGTTATGGCGACTGGATTTAAAGTTGCACACACCGCTCTGGGAGCAGAACTGAAACAAACGCCCTTGGGTGCGCACTGAGCCTATAGCCTCGTGCAGAAGTGTGCAAATGTAAGCCTGACTGAGTGTAAATGGTGGGCCGGCTGCTGGGCCTGGCTCAGCCTGATCTGGCGCTGGGCCACTGGGCTTTTGCTTGTTCAGTAGTTTTGATTAAATCCTTTATTGTGCTCCACTCACGCAAAGCACTAAGGTGAAGCAGCGAGCAGGACGAGAGGGGAGCGGAGGAGCGGGCCGGGGAGGGGAGCGAGGGAGGCTTTCTCTGCCTCTGAAAAGATGTTTGATTTTGTCTTTGGGGAGTTGTAAAGCAGATAAGTTTCTTTCTTTGCCTGCCCGCACCATTTCATTCTCTCTGTCCTTTTTATTTTCTCCTCAATGAAAGGCTTGTTTTATTGCATTCTGCACATTTTGTTCTGATTCTGTGCACAAGGAAATGCAAGACTTGACGTGAGAAGAACTCTTAAAATCCACATCATCACAATTAATCGGCACATATTAGGACATTGGATCCATTCAGCAGCTCTCAAGAGTTTTTTAACCATTGGCAAATTCACTGATACTTGGAAGAGCAGCATTTCAGAAGGAAAACTGAAGCGTGTCTACATTCTGTGATTGTAAAAGTTGGGGGTAGTTCAACATGAACTGTTAGCTGGTGTCCCAACTTGTTGCTAGCTCTCACAATGCTTCCTACACATCCAAACTGCTCAAACTAGTTGATTACATGCGTTTTCAGTGTAATTTTGAGTGTGGTCTGTTAAATTGCTGCTTAAAGTAAAAGGATAAAGAAAATAAACTGGTTACAGCTTTAAAGGAGACATACAGTATTACACAAAGTCGACTCTTTTAGCTTCAACTCATGTTATAATGTTGTTCCCTTGTCAAATGAGTAGTATCTCACTTCATTCACACAGTTTGGAGTAATCCTCGGGTTAACCCTGTTTCATTCGGCCGTTTCTTCGTGTACAGCGTTAGCACTTCGTTCTGGACTTCCTGGATACAACTGCATCAATGTTAAAGCCCAAAACTGTCCTCCATATTTTAAAGCCCATAATCCATCGTTATTTCGGTTCTGAGCCGTACTGCTCAAGGTGTGTTTATCAGGCCGCACTGATGCTGTTAACCACGCTGTAAATCGAAACTGAAAGTGACTTATTTGATATGTCACTCCCACAGCTGGAGGAGCCCCAGGCACAGTCTTCACAAGCTCTAGTGCATGTACTTCGCTCATACTATTTAATTCTGACAAAGACGAAATTTGAAATTGTAAAACGTAAAATATCAGTTCTGGGGCAGCCAAAATAAAGTTGTCATGCTATTTTTGCGGTGGGTTTTCTTAGAATGGATTTGGGTGGGGACCTCAACTGTTTCAATCTTACAGTTGCGTGTATTTTATTTTATTTTTTGGGGTGAAATGTTATGCGGTCTAACTTTAAGTTCTCAAGGATACTAAAACAGTGTGTCCTCTGGAGCAAATCAAATCGACCATACTCCTTAAAAATGGATAGGGACAAGAATGTTTAAAGACAATACACACATTTTTTAACATTCATGACGTTAAGGTCTGTGGACAATGATACAGAAAAAAAGAAATATTTCAGTATCAGACTTCTTTCTTTCTTTCTTTCATTTATTTATTTGAGCAGAAACTTATTTAAAAAATATTTTACAGAAGAAAACAAAACAAGACTATTGTGCTCAAAAGGAGTAGGAAGAAGTTCAAAGAACTTATAATAAACCTACCCCTTATCTCTCATTCAAGTAACACAGAATATCACAAAGGATTTATCATTTACAGTCGTACAAAATAAATACACCATATGGTATTTAATATGTATAGCAATTATATTGCAACATCACTTCATCTGACTGAAATCGACACATTTTTTACAAACTCAATGCATTGAACTTATGCATGTGTAAACGTTCGGTTTTAGTGAAACATATATATATATATATATATATATATATATATATTTTTTTTTTTCATCCCTCTCTACAATATCTCAATCCTCATATACGGGCAAACCCCATAACAACAAAAAAGCGCGAGTGTGTGCCTGTCTGTGAAAATAATAGTAATTATGATACTTCACTAGCATAATTTTTAAAGATAATGTCTTTACATATTTTTTTAAAGTGTACTAGTGTTTTGCTCTGTTTTGTCTCTTTATTTAGGTCATTTCATAATGTTATTCCTGCTTGGGAGATACACATACTTTTGAGGGTGGTGTGAACACAATGTTTCCTCATCACAAATTCTCCTCTTAAATTATAAGTTCCTTCTCTACTGCTTCAACTTCCTAAACTTAATATATGTTACCATGTTTTACTATACCCCTTTAGCTTCTATAGTATGGGCATTACATACACATGCCTTACTTTGTCACCAGACTTTCTGACAGCTCGCCCCACGTCTCCAGTGTCCGACAGTGGCTCTGCGCAGAGGAGTAACGCTGATTTGTGTTGTTGTTTCAGCTGTTTGGGTGCCGGACCTGAGCGAGCAGTTCACACCGCCAGAGACAGCCCCCCCAGCGCTGGTCAGCCTCATCCAGGCCATCGAGAGGAGAGGTACTAGTCCAAACGTAGCTCAGTTTGTCCTCTTTCAATTATTTTATCGGTTTATTGGAGCTATCATGATCATTTCACACACATCTTAATCGCTATCTTACGCTTTGTCGTTTAGAAAATGCTATATTGAGCTAAAACAGAGTAGTCAAAGTTTTCCTTGGCTTATCTTCCGGATTTAACAGTCTGGCTTTAGGGTAAACCACAGCACCGAGACGGCCCTTTTAAAGATTTTAAATGATTTTAGATTAAATTATGACTCACAGAAGGTCACAGTGTTGGTTCTACTGGATCTGAGCGCCGCCTTTGATACAGTCGACCATACTATTCTTTTAACTTGTTTAAAACACATCGGCCTCTGTCCACAAATGGTTTACATCCTACCTCACAGACAGGACATTCATGGTGAGTGTGGATACCTGCTCCTCTAAGGTCCATAAAATTACATGTGGTGTGACCGAGGGTTCGATTTTAGGGCCAGTGCAGAACATGCAAACTCCACACAGAAAGGCCCCGTCCCTGGTGGGAATCAAACCCAGACCTTCTAGCTGTGAAGCATGAACGCTAACCGCTGTGCTACTGTGCCGCCCAAATTTATATATAAATATATATACTGTAATAAATAGTAATAACGGCTTACACTTGTATTGTGCTTTACAACCCTGTGTCACAAGTTTCTCAAAGTACACTGTAATCCTTATTGATTCACTCCTAGGGCTGGGCGATATGACGATATTAGACCGTCTTACGATCTCCAGAGCTGACGATCTGTTATTTTTGTGGGATCGTTTTATCACGGTTTTATGCACTCTTTTCACAGTCAGTGAAGCAAACCCACTTTCTGCTACGCAAAGTCAGACGCTAATGCGAGCGTTTGGCAGCGAGCCGCTCCTCTACAGTGCGAATACACAACCTCAATCTAGAGCATTTAAACCCATCGTTCTGTCTCTATTTCAGCGGTATTTATGTCAGTGTCTTTCCCCCGTAACGCCGCTGCTCTGCGTAGATCACAGCGTGTGTTTATTTATTTACCTTGCGGCACATGTGTGAAGAAGCGAGTGTGTCCTTCGTCCTTACAGTTCTGTAGGCGCCGCTTCTTCTCATTTGTTTAATTTTAATCCTGGACCGTGTTCAAAAATGCGCTGTTTATCCAGGTCTTTGAAAATATAAAAGTTCCCCAAAAACACCATCAGTCTGAGTTCATTATTGTAAACTCACCTAACAGTGACAAACGTCTTCCTGTTTGAGTTTTACACAATAAAAGTCACTGCCTGTTATCGGTTTAATAAGACTCTTATTGTGAAAGGGTCGACAGCGACACAGCGTTATATTTACAGCAGCTCAACGTCATGAGAGAGACGTCTCAGAAAAAATGCCAAACAGACACTAACAACAAGCATTTGCCAAACTTACTCTTACTTCTACTTAACTTTATTATCTGGAGTTTTATTGTGTTTTTCATTTATAAAGTGAGTTTGCTTTAGGTCCAAGTCTATTATTGCTGTGTTGATTATCACAAAGTTGAATAAATTAGTGTAGTATTTTTCTTCTTCAGTGTGTAATTTAAGTAATTTTTAAGTCATTATAAAAAATCGTGATAAAATCGAAATCGTAAGTTTATTATTCAAAAATCGTGATATTCTATTTTTGCCATATCGCCCACCCCTATTCACTCCACACTGTTTTGGTAAGTGAGCTACAGCCGCCCTGGGGCAAACTGACCATTTACCACGTTGATCTCTTATTATGTCAGTGCCCTCTACTGGACACTTATGAAATTATTTCTTTCTTTTTTTTTCTTTCTTTTTTTTAAGTTTCCCCTAGTGGCTGGAATTGGCTAGAGACTTCCTATTTTTTATACATACTCAGGAATTTGTGCTCTACAAGCCAGGGGCCGGATTAGGGCCTTAGTTTGCCCACATCTGTGCTGGGGGTTCTCGCGATGTCACTATCACCCAAATATGGTATTTTTCCTTCTGGGAGATGCCCAGTACGGAAGAGCTGAGAAATGTGTCGCACATGCGCACTTGATTTTTTTCAGAGGAATTTTATTATATCTAATTCCAAGTCTGATTTATTGAGCTTTGAACCCAAATCAACGAGGCGAATTTTTAGTTTTTACTGATAACTTCACTTATGGTTTGTTTATTCAAGAACTAGACAAGATCCAAAATCCCCTCAGAAAATGTCTTTGTTACTAATATGTCACAAAATAAAACCATACATTTAAAACTGGGTCTATCCGTTAGTTAGATTTCGTCACTGAAAATATAGGCAATTTTGGCCATTTTAATGCACAAAATGCCTTATTTTTATATAAAGACACAAAATAACAGAAAACCTGATATACATTTTCTCTCAGAAATATATCAGTAATGTTCAGCATTAGTTTCAAATTGGTATCTCTAAATTATTTTTTTCCCCTCATTCACCTGCAGTGTCTTGCCTTAATTTAAGTGTAAATATCTTGCCCCATAGACAGATTGCTTGAAATTAGACTCTCAAATCAAAGGCAACTTTGCTTATTTCAAGAAAATGTATTTCATGATTACTTTTTGCAGTGTAGGATGGTGAGTTTGGGATAAAACAGGAGGAACATTGTATGATCAGACGCCTTGACACCTCAAAACACAACGCCAAGTAGTTTCTTTTTAAAATATTGGAACATTGTAACAGCTCTTCAAAGTCGATCTACATAATAGCCCCCCTTTAATGAACACACATGAGACACCCCCATAGTATGTGAATTTGAAAAATCCGTTGCCTGCGTTCGAACTCATACCTACCTACGTTACAACTTGAGCCACACTAGCAACTTAACAACCTTTTTGTTTTTAGAATTTACAGGATGTTTTGCGTTCTGCTAGTGCTGCAGATAAAGATTAGCACTTCTGCTGGAATTTTACATTAACTATTGCAACAATCATTTCAAAACAATCAACACCTAATGTTTTTATCTGGACACACCTTTGTATCACAATCGGTTCTTAATGATCACCAAAGACAGACAGAGGAATATCTTTCTAAAGTAGAGGTTCTAAAGTTAATTCTTGATTCTTTGTTGCAGTGTTTTGAGTACCCAAACAGTAAGACTAATAATACTTTTACTTTCTTATTATTTATCATCTTAAATTATCTGTGCATGATGCCATTTTTTGTTATTTTTGGATCGGTAGATTCACAATTAGAAAAATACACACTCTAAAATCCACCAAAATGTGACGGATAAATTGTGTTCAGCGAGAGCGTTTTCTGCGTGAACAGCCTGTCTGTGTGTTCAGCAGTAAAGCCGAGTCTGCAGCCTCTGTGAATGTCACTGGGCCATCTGCCTGCACTTTGCTGCCAGCGTTGCACAAATGCAGACATGTAGACATTTGGATTCACACATACATTATATCCTTCTCTATTTGCAATCTTAGCTCCTTTATCGCTTCAAATGGTTTAACCCAAATTTTTTCCATCATAATTTACAATCATACAGTTTCCACGTGAAAGCAGACAGCGTTCTTTTTTTTCTTTTTTTTTTGCTTAATAGTTCTGGAGTGGTACATAACATTTGGGTTTGTCATTCACACCATGTCATTAACGAAATAGCTCTCAGCGAGACTCCATTCACAGCTTTTATGGCTTCGCTTCTCTTCCCCTCCCTGCAACTCAATATTAACACCAAATGTCAGACACTTTGGCTCATTACGGTTTTGCAAAAGATATCTAAAGACTATTGTTAGCAGATTCGCAACTTGTTATAAAAAATAGAAATAAAAGATTCAGTGAACAATGCAGAGTAGGAGTAAAAACAGCTGAGAGAAGAAATTTGAACTTTTAAACTAATTAGAGTTGTATACATTTCAAAACATGTTTGTAGAGGTCTAAATTTAAGGGTTTGCATGTTTCATCCATTTGGGTGTTTAGTGATCTGGGGAGGACGTTCACGATGCATTTTTATTCAGATTTTGAAAGTCGCATACTGGTTTACATACATCTGTAAAAAGTGTCTAGTGCGACAGAGATGACAAAAGATTAAAAGTTTTATCACAAGCCCTTGTAAAAATGTACCCGTTGTAAAGATGTCACTACAGATAAGGTGAACAGTGGCGGCAGGACGTCTGCCTCTTTATGTAAATAACGTCATAATATTGAATAGCGTGCGTCTGGCTACGCTAGGGGCGGTTTTCCCATCTACCTGAGAGACTGCTTGGAGCTCTCTCCCTGTGCTCCCTCCCTCTGCTGTGTGTCTATCTGCTCACAGGGCGCTCTCATAGAGAACATGTTTGCTTTAGGTCTGTTTTCACCTCACCTTTGAACCCACAACTCGTGCATACTTTTAGCACTTGGATTGGTGCTGTGACAGCGCTTCAATAATCCACATGTTGCTCTTGAGTATTCTGAACAGCGGTCATAGATGCTTTGTCTATAGAATGACATTTCCAATATGCAAAGAATTAACATATTGAATCTCTTGTTCCAGGTTTGGACAGCAATGCACTGTACAGGACAGTTTCCGAAAGCCCAGAGCCAAGCATACCCAACGGTGAGTTTTAGGAAAACGCGTTTCTCGACAAATGTGGCACTACGCCTATGCTGTTATTTCTAAAGTGCTGCTGGTTTGTTGCAGAGACTGACCTCAGCAACAAAGACGTTGGTTTTCTATCAGAGTGTGTCCTGGACTATCTGAGAGACCTGCCATCTCCTGTCATACCAGTGTGCGTCTACCCACACCTGCAGACTGCACTCTGCACACAGCAGCAGAGTCAGCAGGCCGCAGGTAATGACCGCACCCAATCATAGCATCCAGGCGCATTGATTCACATCACTGGCTCCTGACCTTTTTTAGGTTTGTGTGCTTACTATGCTTCATACGGGTTATTACAAATGAAATAATTATGTCAATGAAATAATTAATGCAATAAATAATGTTCATGTGAAACTTGCACCATACAAAAAAACAGACAATCAATAAATAATCTCTTAACACTTTTAAGGGAAGATTTATTATGATATTAAATCATGAAATAGAGAAAAGGGAAAACTCAACTCAATGAACACAAGTCCATGAGGACTGTGAGCTAGCTAAACGAGCCTGCAGGCGGCACGGTAGTACAGTGGTTAGCGCTCGTGCTTCACAGCTAGAAGGTCCGGGTTCGATTCCCACCTGGATGGGGCCTTTCTGTGTGGAGTTTGCATGTTCTCCCTGTGTCTGCGTAGGTTTCCTCCGGGTACTCCGGTTTCCCCTACCACTAAAAACATGTACAATAGGCCCAGGGACTGCAGGTGGAAATTAGCACAAGTGCTATAACCTGGTACAATGCATCTCTCCTTTCTGAGGCTAATGTATATTGTACACTGTCCCTGTTCAAAAATAAATAAATAAATATATTCTCACTCTCTCGGGCATGCCAGAAATGCTGACTTATTTTCGCACTCACAAAAGACTCAGTAATGGGATTTTTAAGTATAAACATGACCACGCATTTGACCGAAATAGGTGCTGAACTCAGGGGCTTTATAGCTTTTACAATGATAATAATAGAGAGTGGCGTTCTTACTTTTCTCAAACAAATGGGAGTAATTGTATCAGCTATATGAGTGCGAACAGAAGAGGCTTGACGGACTTTCCTGCCTTGTGCCCCTGGCAAGAGTCAAAACAAATGGATTCATTAGCGGTTGTTGGTGGTATATAGTTTTTGATGCACTGGTCAATTCATGGAAAATTTCTGTAAAACCTCTGTATTTCCAGATGGCGCGGTCGCTGGCAGCCATGATCGAGAGGTTAGCCTGATTCTGGAAGGCTCCGCCTCAGTGCCGCTCCACCACCGGCTCACCCTGCAGTTCCTCCTCACTCACCTGGCCCGTGTGAGCCAGTGCCAGGCCAGTAACGGCCTGGACAGCCTCACACTGGGACACATCTTTGGACCGCTGCTCATACGCATCAGCCCCTCGTCAGGCTGGTGAGTCTCGTACGCTGCGGTTTGGACAGTGAGTTTTTTAAATTTAATATCTAAAATAACAGTAATAATTTTATATTGCAGGTCACCCATGGATGAGCAGTTCCCAGCTCTTGTTTTGGAAAGGTTGATAATTGAGAGAACTACGCAGCAAGACATCACACCTCCAGGTAACCTCCATGGTGTTATAGCAGCATTACAAGTTACTCTAGTTTTAGCAATAGAAGTTACCATAGTTACAATGGTACTGGGAGGAGGAGGAGTAGAAGGAGTGACAGAAGTTGTAGAAATACTGTAGTAGTAGAATGTGGGCCACATAAACTAAACCAAAAAAACAAAGCAATTGATGACTGACGCACAACCAACTAGGACATGCAAATGAACATTTATGCAAAACCATATGCCAAAAAAGGTATTTTCAAACAACCCTATCCTGTCTTGGTCATACAGTTCTTCCAGCTAAACCAGTCACATCTAAAAGTGCTCCATCTTCCATGACTGACATGACCAGCTTGCTCAACGACGCTGAATGGTACTGGGGAGAAATCTCCAGGTAAGGAGCTAATTAACTGGTTTAATATGAAAACTTTTAAAACCTCTACAAAATGTTCTTTAAGTAATTCCAAAATGAACATTGCAGGGAGGAAGTGAACGAGAAGATGCGAGACACCCTGGATGGGACTTTCCTGGTCAGAGATGCCTCAAGCAAACTCGAGGGGGAGTACACGCTAACTCTGAGGTACACCAGCCCTTTTATCCAAACAATGACGGTACTATTCCTAAGCTCACGCTGTATATCATGCTGCGACTTCACAGGAAAGGAGGGAACAACAAGCTAATCAAGATCTACCATAGAGACGGTATTTACGGTTTCTCCGAGCCACTCACCTTCATGTCTGTGGTGGAGCTCATCAATCACTACCGCCACGAGTCCCTGGCCCAGTACAACACCAAACTGGACACCAAGCTGCTCTACCCCATCTCCAAGTACCAGCAGGTCTGTGGCTTAAAATAGGTCTTGAGAAACCGCCACTGTGGTCGCCTACTGCTCCTGACAGGTGGCTTGGCTCAACCTTTTAAACTTAAAGGTGCATTATACAACTTTCTATGTCAGAAAAAAGTTGATATTTGTGCGTATTTGAGCTATCTGAGTGGTCAGCATAGCGCCTTTACTTTTTGTCACAGTGGTCTCTATGATCAATTGTTTGGAAGGTTTTCATTGCTGACAGACCTTCTCACCAGAAAACTTACAAAACAATTTATCCTGGAGCGTTGTAGAGACCACTGTGATCCACAGTAAAGGCGACATACTGACCATTCATTAAGCCGCAGCAGAGTCACTACAAGGTCCAATATGCACAAATATCCACTTTTTTATTTGCATAAAAAGTTGCATAATGTACCTTAAATTTGGAAACATGGTAAAAAATACTTCACTTTGAGGAACAAAGATTGCCCATGCAAAAAGAACCCTCTTTGAATCCATATGATTTGTCCTAATAAATCTTTGTGTCAAGGAGCAATAAATGTGCTCAATTAATGATTTCAGTGGATGTTTTGACCCACAAGTTCATGTGCATCTTTCCAGCTGGTGAAGGAGACCAGTATTGAGGAAGTGGGAGAGCAGCTGAAGGTGTATCATGAGCAGTACCAGGAGAAGAGCCGCGAGTACGATTCCCTGTACGAGGAGTACACCCGCACCTCACAGGTAAGGAACATATACTGTACCTACATACTATGCTTCTATGTAATCGTTATGATGCTAATGATATACGGTTGCTTCTCTTGTCCCAGGATCTGCAGACAAAGCGCACAGCCATCGAAGCCTTTAATGAGACGATAAAGATCTTCGAGGAGCAGTTTGAGACTCAGGAGCGCTACAGCAGAGAGTCTTTGGAGAGATTTCAGAAAGAGGGGAACGAGAAGGAGATTCAGAAGTATGTTCCCAATAGGACTGTGCAATTTGAAATAGGGTACCTGACTGTGCACTTTATTACAATGATGATTATTAGACTTTACAATTACACAAATAACATAATCGAGAAATAATAATAATCTGTTTACAAAAGTGACCATACTTGACTCACTGTCATTTTAATAATGACTAAAATAATCCATTATATTTTCTGAGGAGCCCTGCTAAAATAGCAACTTTTCAATTCAATATTCAAATCATAAAACACATAAAACATGTCTTGGAGGGGTAACACTTGAGAGAAGATTAAACATAATAAACTAATAAAAGAGTCTTCATCATGCATTTCAGAACATGTTTGAAGAAGTCTAAACTATAGAGTGGGCAGGCCTTAAACATAATAAATCCCAAGGGAGCACTTTATGTTACCAAAATATTTCTAGCCCTCACGATTTGCTTATTTATACCATTAAAATTCCCATTTCAATACCATTTAAAGTAGCGCAAGTATGAATATTATACTCAACTTTGTGCCCAAACAGGATCCAGAGCAACTCGGAGCGCCTCCAGTCTCGTGTGAAAGAGATCCACGACAGTAAGGTGAAGCTGGAGCAGGACCTGAAGCAGCAGGTCAGCGAGAATCGAGAGATCGACAAGAGGATGAACAGCCTCAAACCCGACCTCATGCAGCTGCGGAAAACCAGGGACCAGTACTTGATGTACGCTCACAAATATCACAATTTTTGTTGGTTTCCCTTGTGTTTATGGTTCATAACCTGTTTACGCCTAAGGGTAAGGGTGTTCTACTCACTCCATGTTATTTCAGTTCAGTTGTGCTTTTTTTTTTCATATTGATCAAAACTGACAGACTTAATGAACATATAACATCCTCATCAGGTGGATATTACATAGATCCATTATTGGCTGCACAAACGAATGAATCAGTCGGTTTAGAAAATGAAGTGGGTATCTCGTCTCCACAGATGGCTCACACAGAAGGGAACGCGGCAGAAGAGGATCAACGAGTGGCTGGGTATCAAGAATGACGCCGATGAGTACGTCCCCCCGTCCCTCTCACATACTTATTTTAGGAAAAAGACGCCAGATTGCTATTCTTTTAAACACGTCGCATTCTCTACAGCTCCTACTCGCTGGAGGAGGACGAAGCTTCCCCGCACCACGACGAGTGCACCTGGTACGTGGGGGACATCACCCGCACTCGCGCCGAGGACATGCTGAGAGGCAAGACCAATGGCAGCTTCCTGATCCGCGACAGCCAATCCCAGAAGGGCTCCTACGCCTGCTCCGTCGTGTGAGTGCTGGCACCGCATTAGACACGGGAACAAGTCAAGTGTGTGTGTATTGGTTTCAAAAAGCGTCGACATGGTCCTAGTCTCACCTCACAGTAAATGGACTGTGTTAGGTGAAAAAAGCAAAAACATACAGACTTGATAATGTCATGGATAGAGATTTATATTGACTGAATTTGGTTCAAAACAATAGTTAGATTGTCTATTTTCAGTATGTGGTTGATGTAAAAAATATGGATTTAGGCAAAACACAGTATTCTATCCGATACTGTGTAGCGGCCACATTGTGTGAATAAAATCAACAGAGGCCTGCAAAAGATGGGCATTTTATGTATATGTATAATAAGCTAAATCTCCACTTTAAAGACTAAATGAAAGCATCAAGAGGTGACATGAATCCTTTACCGATAATTATGTTTTTAGATCTAGAGTTTCTAGTCTCCACAAGTGTCAGTGTTCAATCAATCAATCAATCAAACTTTATTTATAAAGCGCTTTTCATACCGAAGGGTATCACAAAGTGCTTTACAGATTACAACATTTAAAACTATACAACAATACGCCCCGCAACAATACACACAATATACAATATATAATTAGGACTAAATAAATAGATGTCAGCTAAAAGGTGGGTCTTGAGCCTGCTCTTAAATACATGAACGTTCCAAAGGCGAGGGCCAGAATATTGGAAAGACGCCTCGCCGTGTTAAGACTGGAGAAACACACTCTCCTCAAGTTTGGGGGAGGTGTTTCTCTCAAGTGATCATTTGTCACGCCGCTCCTCGTGTGTGGTGTCAGTGCAACTGTATTACGACTATGTGACATGTCGGAGCCTCAGAAACCTCAAATCGTAAGAATCCGACACATTTCATATTTACTTGCGATTTGAGTGACGCTATTGTGGCAACGGCCAATCAGGAAGCTCACCGCCGCCATGCTTCTCCACTGGACTGTGCTCTTTGCGCCACGTTTTTAAAATGTCCTAGTAGTGTGTAGCATATTCAGTTGAGTACTGGTATTACAAGCCATTATTGAGGAATTCAAGAACTCAACTTGCAATGCAGTACCTTCTGACCCTTCATTCTTTTGTCCCCCAGTGTGGACGGCGACGTCAAGCACTGCGTCATCTACAAGACGGCCACGGGCTACGGCTTCGCGGAGCCCTACAACCTGTACTCGTCCCTCAAAGACCTGGTGCTCCACTACAAGAACGTGTCATTGGTCCAACACAACGATCACCTGAATGTCACACTGGCCTACCCCGCGTTGGCCCGCTCCCACCCCAGATGAGCTGCCCGTGCAAAACCCTCAAAAAACGATGTGTACTAGCACAACGCGGCGCGGCTGCGCGGCTTCAGAAGCACACAATGTACAGTTACTGTGGCTACGTCCAGCTGGCCGTGACTGTACATTGATTTCAAACAAAAAACAAAGTGTTTTTAAGGACGACTTTAAGAAGCACAAAGTAAGTGGTGCTTTTCCCGTGTGCCTTGGGACACACGACAACGGCCCGGCACCATCCATAGACTGCCTGCTTTGTAGACAAAAAGCCTGTCACTCAAGACGAAAACAGACGGGCTTGGTTAACCATGGCTGCTCGCTTCACGTAGTAAAGCATAAAAATGAAAACATTTAAAAAGCCGACCAGGGGGTGTTGTCACTGGAGTTACAGAGGAGTTAAGCTCTTTTTTAAAGTGTGCTTAAGTGCCACAGTAATAGCTTTTGATCGACCACAAGCCTGTGTGAGTAAACCGAGAGGGAGAAAGGGGCGGGGGGGAAACGGCCGGCGACAGCTTTAAAAATACAAGTCTATATTTTTATCAAATGTTTTATTTTCAGCTGTTTTGGCTCGCGGCGATTTCCGTGGAAGACGGTACGGTTGTACATTACAGACTACACTGCATGGTACACGTGTCTTTGATTTATTGTAAACAAGAAAAGGCTTTATTATCACAAGACTAAAGGGCGGGTTTCACAAAGACATTGGAGTTTTACATTAGACAGTAAATGCACCGCAGGCTCAGGGGGGTTACGTAAAGCCGCTTCCCTTGTTTTACTCATGCATGTATTTGTTAGGTTCCCTTGTCATTTTTAAAGTCCTGACACCTTCACCGGTCTCACTTGGACCATTTCAGTGTTCAAATTGCCTCCACAAAGCAATTCTAAATGAAAGGCTTTAGCTTGAGTTTGTTCCAGCAGAGGATGGGTCCATTACAGACACATTAGTTTTGGAGATAAAACCTGACAAAGCTATGTTTTTTTTTTATGAAGCCTAAATAAAGCAGGATAGTTGGATGCATTTTCAAGGAGAGTGAATGTAATTTGTGTTATTATCATAAGCAGAAAGCTTATTTCAAGCCACCTTGAAACCGAACTATCAGCAAGTACAATGGCTCATGCTTTCTTCAGGTGGTTAAGCTCGCATTTTATCATCTGTCGAACTTGAATTTATGTCCAAAATGGCGTCTTTGTGAACGCGCCCCGGTGCAGTCGTAGGTATAGCCCTCTTCCTTGTTTCCCCCGACATCGGCCTCTACGGTATCTGTCGGCTTTCGAAACTGTTGGTGCTCCCTCGACAGAGCACAGGTCTACGCGCGTATCCTCGGTACTGTATCTGCTTTGGTAGACTGTTGCGGTTACTTCCCGTTCTTCTTTGACTGTTCTCGCTTAAAGATATTGTACAGTATATTGCAAGACACACATGCGGTTTATGTATGTTAAAAAAAAAAAAATGTTTTATGACAATTTGTTTTTCGTAATTTTTTTTTTTACTTGTTTTATTTTCTGCCAGACTTTGCTTCTAGGATCCAGCTAATGTGAGCCAAATGAAGGATGTCTTTTTCATGTAGCAGCAAGTCCGTTTTGCCGTTCAGTGGGTAGAGATTATGGAGTTTGCATGGAGGCTTTAGCGTAGTTTTTGCTTGATTCTCTTTTTTGTTTGTTTTTTTGGGGTAAAACGTAAAGCGCGGACTGGTTGCGGGGATTGACTTTGCAGATTACGGTTCAAACAAAAATTCCCAGTGACTTTTTTTTTTAAACAATTTTAGTCGATCAAAAAAGCTTAGCATTGACACTTTACTCTCAAAAACAACAGCTAGAAAAAAACATGTAGCATTTACTTTTGTTTTGTTTTAAGTTCAGGATGCACCTTATTCAACTTTTCTGAACCATAGCGTAAGTGACATGCTTGTGATATGAGGGCTATCTTCAGGACACACTGAG
Organism: Proterorhinus semilunaris; assembly: GCA_021464625.1. Taxonomy (NCBI): domain Eukaryota; kingdom Metazoa; phylum Chordata; class Actinopteri; order Gobiiformes; family Gobiidae; genus Proterorhinus; species Proterorhinus semilunaris. The sequence goes on along the minus strand of CM038358.1, from coordinate 6,735,206 downwards.
GAACATTGGAAGTGCCTTCACCATACTGTTGATTGAGCGTCGTCGGCTCCACTAGGGGGTGTCATTGTGTCGCACAAAAGCCGTGAATCCAGAATAAGAGGGCTAAGTTGAGTTGAGAAAGAAGATTTTTGGTGTCATTTTAAATTGAGTCGCCCCTTTTCTTGGTTATGAACAGAATTTTGTTAGAAAATGTGTCTGGTTTTAGCGAAATGGGATGCTCCATGAAATTGCAGGGTTAGAATACTGTACGAATGTTTACGATTGTTGTTTTATTGACACCATACGTAAGATTTAGAAAACAAAAAGAGGAATGAAATTATTGTTTCACTTAAACTAAAAGAAATGATGGTAGGGCTGCACAATGTCGTAACAAAACAAATACAATTACAATTTATTTCTCGTGGCACGTATTCTTGTACAAATTTGATCTGCAATTTTAAAATCAAGATTTGAGCAATAACATCTGAGCGGAAACTGAAATACGAATTTCTAAACTAATACAAGAATCAATGCTTTCTCTGCGACTATTCAAGCTTTTAGTGTCTGCAGAGCCACTGTGTAAACCGCTATGGGTGTTAGTGTTAGCGTTAGCCAGACATAGCAAACGACGAGGTTCCATCATATACTGTAAATTAAGAACGGACTAAGTGAGGGTGGCTAACTGAAGCTTGTTCATGCTTGCAATTTGGCTGGGTTTTTGGAGCCAGTTTCATTATTCATAATAGGGTGAAAATTAAAAAAAACAGTGAAGGGACAAAAGTAGGAAGAATGAGACAAACTTGTGGAGGTATGAATGACAAGCCTGTGTCCAATAATGACTTAAAGAGGGGCAAAATGGAAAGTCCACGAGCGTAAGGAATTCCTGGAGCCTGCCCCCATTTCCTTAAGGCTTCAGGAAGAACAAAGCTATAATTAGTCCATTCTTATTTTACGGTCTACGGGTAGCTTTCAAAATAAAATAACAATATCACTAGGAAAACTATTAACGATCATTTGAATCGCTATTTTGATTCGATTACGAGTATTTGTTTAGCCCCGGACTATTGTAAGTCTCTCATACGCAATCGCATGCCCTGAAACGCCGGTTTTATTTGAGCTACTGTTACATATTCCTTCATTTCGCAGTGGCGGCTGTACAGAAGCTTGGTGCTCCTTTTTATTTGCCTTTTTATTTTTTATTTTTGTCTCGACACAGTTAAGCTACAAATGTGAAGCGTCTTTTATTTTTTGGGGAATGGGCCTGGTCCGTTTGTTTGAATAAAAATAGTAATAAAAAAATAAATAAAAAAAATAACAGTTATAAGCTTTTGCAACGGTGCATGCGAGTAGTGTTTTTGTGTTTTCTCGATACGTTTTCAGGCAAGACTTTCTCCTGTTCGTCGGACCAATCGTTTTACCGATCGCACTTTGTTGTCCATTTCACACACGCAATCCACTGTGTCTAAAAGAAAACCCAACAACCCCCACACTAACTGAGAGACGGTACGCTAGCTTACCGTTGTTGTTGTTTTTATCCCTCCCATAGAAGTGTTTTGTAATGTAGATAGACTGAACAGTGTACAGTATGTGTCCACAATAGTTTTTCCCCTTTCCCTTTTTTTTATTCATAGAACTCGTGGCTTGTTATGCAATTTTGTTTTGTCCAGTCATTGAAGAAAAAAAGAAAATAATTTAGCCCGATTTTGGACGTAGCCACATGCATGAATTGCTTTGTTTACAGTGAAGTGTGTCATCGTCGTCATTGGTTTGGTCCGAGCTAGCTAAGCCGTCTGTCCTCAGTGTTTTTGACTCAGGAGCAGTAAAGATAGTCGGCACATTTTTATCAATATTTGTATCCCAAATGAAATAAAAACCTAGAGATGGATTCAGGAAACTACATTTATCAGGGATTGGTTCGTATTAAAGGTTCTCAGTTTTGTGTTGTATAAAATTGGCTGGGTGTGTGGATAAGCGAGACGACGCAATTTTAGAGGTTTGAGACACTGCGGGCAAAATCTGTAGACAACGTTTAAAGTTAGAGACAGTGCAGCCTGCAAAACAGGAAGTTTTATTCTGTCACTATATCAACTTTCCTGAATAGATTGACTTGAGAAATTGTAACACCAAAGGTTTTTTCCTCTCAGAAAACAAAACAATCATAGGAAGCATTAAGTGCTACTTTATGTTTGGTATTTAGAGACCATAGCACCTTCAAAGGTCTGTTGTTTAAAGGCCCTATACCTTTTTTTCTGTATTACTGCAACATAATTTATGTTTGCCTCCTTCAGTATAGATACAGACAGCCTCTTTGGAGTCATGTGAATGGTAATGTTCAAAGTAGCCAGAGGGGAAAAAACTGAACTTTCTCCCATTTCTCCACCACTACTTTCTCTGAATTATTAACACATTTTTTTACTAAACAAAGAGACTAAGACATGGAGAGGAGCGAAATGCTTCAACAGCCCATAAATACATAAATACCTGGTTAGCGTTATCTGTTTTTTTAAACGGATAACGCTAACCAGGAAGCTAACATTAGCTTCATGCTACATATACTAACATTAGCAACGAGGGCCGTTTTTCGCCTCTCCTGAACAATTTGCTGTGAAAAAACATCCATATGGACTTGATTATGACTTCGATTTATTGGTGTGTGATAGATATGTGTATAGTCCAACAGAAGACGGCTAAAAGAGTGAGAAATGGTGATTCCCATGAGAGGTTTTCTTCTCCCTCGGCTAGGCCACACCCCCTTGTATGACACGTTGCCGTCTGTATCTATAATGTTAACTCAGTAATTAGTAGAAAAAAAATACTGTGCATTTTGTGACATTGACCCCTCCCTGCAAAGTTAGGAATGAGTTTGGACACAACTGACAATTAAACACACGCACAAAATCAGGTACAGGGTCTTTAAGTTAACCATACATTTAGGATTTTTCAGAAGGATATTTTCCTTTATATTTGTTCATTATCTACTGCAAAATAGTTATCTCAGAATTAGTACTCTGTTTCTCCGATTCGCCTGCAGTGTCTCGCCTTCATTTTGACTTGAAAGAGAGAATTTCGGGTGCTCCCAGTCGTAACCAGCTTCACAAACTTGTGACTGGAGCGGGCCCCGGTTGGCGTTGTCGGTCCTTACTGTCGCCCCGAGCCGAAACAGGGGACCTTTAATAGCAACGGCCATTTTTCTTTACAAACAGGGCAAGCAATTCATACATGTAACGTCATCCAAAAGTTGTCAAATGTAGCTTTGCGTGTCGCCTGTTCTTGCCATACACACCACAGATGAAATGCCAGCAATGCAACGTTTTAGTAGCAACGACTCTCAGAGGAGACTAACAATAGATCGATTATGCATTTGAGCTTATTGAGAAACGACTTTTCTACGTACGAGCTATCCGAGTATTTTTTGGTACACTGTAAAAAATTATCCTCGATGCGGCTTACGCTAACGAAGCACACAGACAGACAGACTTTATATATTTGGTGTTGATTATAGGTTTGAAGAATGAGAGCATATTTTGAGATATATTCGTAGATGACTATATTTTTGAATCACGAAAACTCGGAAAGAGGCAGCAGCGGTTCCGACTCGCCCTTCTTTCAACGTGACGCGTCAGGTCGAAGCGAGCTCGTGTACATGTGTGTGCTAAGAATAACTACAGAGCGATTGCATTTATAAATATATATAAAAGGGGTAGTTGAGAGGAGTTGTTTCTTTCTTTGTTTCTCTTTTGAAATATTTTTGAGATTTTTGTTTGTTTTTTTCTCTCGGTTGTGAATAGAGGCAGTGTTCAATTTGCACCACTAAAGACACCTGTTGTGGGATTATAGAAGAAGGGAGAGTCCACAGAGATCCACTGCAGGATGTGAAACTTCTGTATAAATAAACATTAGCGGATGCAATGACAAATGTGTCACATGCTCTAGTGGTCTGTGCTAACTTATAATAAGAGAGAAATTGAAGATTTTCTAATTGGCATAGAAATCTAGAGTGTGCAAAGCCATCCTCCCTTTTCCTGGAGCAGATGAGTCAAGTGTTCACTTTGTGATACAAGCGCCAACATTGGTGTGAATGTTTTACCTTTTTATTTTAAATATGTAAATAGAAAAAGTAAATCAAAAGACCCAATCGTATATAATAGTGTCCTTGTCATCTCAAGATATTTTGCGTCAAATTTCAATTATCTGTGACAAAGTTTGTTTGGGTATGGCCTCATTATAGTCCTGTGACTGAGGCAGGGCCAACAGCAGAGCCTTTTGGGTCCTGGGGTGGAACTAAATATTCTACTCTTGTAATGGGCCACGTTAAAATAATGGTTAAAAAAGGGAATGAAAATATTATAGTCGGCCTGACACCTGGATTATTTACAATAGCTGCCATTGGAAAGTGTCTTTGGAAATAGCACCCATGTTGAATTACTTTGGCAGGTTTTTCTGAAACATTAAGGCCATCCAAAATGCTGAGCTTCCCAACGATAGCCCTAAGTCAAGGGCTTTGTGGACAAATAGTTGCGTAGTACAACTAATATCAAGGGAAATATGAAAATATTTGACTGTATTTAGCCGTACTTCAGTATGTATTTTGATCTACTGTACACTTGTTGGGTGCATTAACATTCCTTAGAATCATCTAGGGGGCCAGAGACGTTTAACCCTATGTCAATATTTGCACTTTTATCATAAAGTGACAGTTTGGTCAAAACATGGGCTCAATCTGCTCCACGAATTAACTGAAATACCGGTGCATATGGACCTTACTAAGAAAAAGTATTCTACTTTCCCTCTGAAATGATGTCTTAAATATCTATCACACAGCCTGTTTGCTGTTCCCATACTGGCGATACAGGCATAATAATAAAAAGCCTGGGTTCCTGCAGTGGGCCCCTGTGCTCTCTCAGACCGGTTTTCTTTGGCCTGGCTCAGCGCTCGGGCAGAAGAGGTGGACTCTTTGTAAAACGCCATACAAAAGGTACAGCCATTGCACAGCTCCCTCAGCAGATCTGTGGAACCTCTGACGAAGTGTTCTTTTATGGTGCCTGATGATGACGATACTTGTTTTCTTTGGCTTTTTTTCTTTTCCTTTTTTTTGTAAAGGCCAATACTTGTCTGTCCAGATGTCCTTTATTTTTGTTTTTGTTTGTTCATATCTGTTCATGGTAACCTTACAGAGCCTATAAAGAAAAAAAATAAGCTAGCTTGAATTTCTCCCACGTACAGAAAAAAAAAAAAGCAAATGTTTACAGTGTGTCATTAACCAAACGGTAAATATGTGTTGCAGTCAGTCTCACCGTCGCTCAGAGTAGAGCTGATGTCTTTGTAACTTGAACAACTGTTTTTTTCTGCGCAGTGCTCCCTCAGAACTATCAATATCCAGGTGCTTTTGTGCATGGTATTTTGACTATTGATCCCTACGGTACTAGTGCCCATGGTACACACAAAACGACTGTCCTGACGCTGAAGGAGCTCTGTCCAGTTCACTTACACTTCTGCTGTCCTTCACTCGTTCCACTCCAGGTTTTTCTCTTGTATACGTAACTATATCTCACCGTAAACTGCTTGCTTCAGAGTTGTTATTTTTTCTTCAGACAGGTACTTTCTCTCATCTGTACGGTTCTTTAGGCTGATGCAAAGATTTTACAGTACAATAAAAGATATATTAAATGACGTCTGTCCGTGTCTCTTTTCTTTTGGTTTTGCTGAACCGGTTCAACATGAACACTCTACTTCCTTTATGGCCCACGTCAGCTGATGCACACACTTTTACAAGACCTCTTTTGCTTTTAACTAGACACAAAACCGTTGGGCTGTAGGGGAGAGTGGGGCAAGATGAGCCACTTTTTGCTTCGGTGGTTATTGTGTAAAAAAACATCACTAAGCTATTAATCTGCTTTTATAGCAAACAACATGACCAGCCTTGTCTTGTAATATTTCTGTCAAAGTGACCCTGAAACGTGATCCTGCATCTGTAAGTTGTGAACCCGATTCTACAAATATGTTAGGAAAGTTAGGAATGAGTTTGGACGCAACTAACATTTTAATTTAATGCCGTCCTATTTAATTGTTTGTAATAAAAACAAAACCTTAAACAGGCAGATTTATGAAATAATAAACCACATTTAAATCCCCTATATTTGGCTAATCATTGATACAATAAAAAAAAAACTCCAATGAAATTCTGGATGAGCAAATAATGGATTATGACATGGTTGAAAAGATAATATGCAAAGGACATGTGACATCCTGTCTTACAGGTTACAGTCTATGTGTCAGAGGAAGGACAGTCATGAGGTGTCAGGTGATCATCCATCATTATTAACTTTGACTCAATGAACTGACTGACCCCTATAATCACAACTCTGCTGATACATGAAAAAATACATAATCTCTAAGTGTCAGACCTGTGCTGAGTGTGATTTGTGCTGGACTAGATAGGATCAGATAAGAATAAGATAGAACTTTAAAATGGGGAAATTCACTTCACATCAGTTCTCAACAACATACTTGATCAACTACAGTCTACTTTTTCCACAAATACAGTTTAATTTGAGTCACAATTGTACTGCATTACGTCTAAAACATAGTTTATTAAAAGTTTCAAATTGTAAAAAAAACAACTATTGCACACGTGTTCCTCCAGCCAATCAGAGAGCGCACAGCCCCTACGCGGAAGCAGCCGCGCGCTGTTAAAAGTCCTTCTGTCTCCGCAGTTTACTCACGCACTTTGCTTTTGTAGATCTGCTCCTGTCTCTCCTGTCGCTCATCTGACTCGACATGAAGGCGCTGCTGCTGCTGCTGCTGGTGTTCGCCGTGCCTGTATGGGGGAACAGTGCAGAGGTCCGCTGCAGACACCCCCCCTCAGCCTGGTGCTCTTCCCCGGAGGTTGCGCTCCAGTGTGGGGTAAGGAGAGGATTATGCTCCATAAAGAGGGGCGCGATCACACACTATTCTTTACTACTTTCGACTTCGGCAATCAGGATTTGTTTCTCCAACACACCCAGCACACCACTAAATGTGTCGAGTCAGTGTCAGGAATGAACATTTCAGTCCAAACGGTAAGGTTTTGGGCTGTTTTCAATGGTAGAATATGAGGAAACTTTCAGAAACTTGTAAATGATTGTGGAAAAACTATAAGCGGTATCTTGTACAGCTTGTTTCTCTGTTAAACATACTACAGAATTACAGAAAGGAGTGACCTAAACAATTACTCAAGTAAAAGTAAAAAAAAACAAAAAGGTTACTTGAGTACTGTGTAAGTACTGAGTAACTGTTTGAGCGAAAAAAGTCTGATTTATTTTCAATGACTCCATAAATAGTGTAAAACACAACATAAAATGATGTGGAAATCTAGATCTTTACAAAAAAAATTCCCAGAAAATAGCAGGAAATACTGTAAAACACATGATCCACATCCATTGTATTGATCAAACTGAAGCATTTGCAGCTTAAATATTTTCTCAGTGGAAAAGTAACAATTATTTTTACTCGAGTAAGAGGATTCAAGATTGCTTTATTTGTCAAACCATGACTGATTCGAAATTCTATTTCTCTCATCCTTGATTGTGGTGGGGGAAGAGGGGTGGGAGGGAGGTCAGGGAGTTCAGCTTCCCGATGGCCCTGTGTACGAAACTGTTTTTCAGTCGACCCGACCTGGGCCGTAGATTCCGCAGTCTCCTCCCTGAAGGCATTACTCTGAAGAGACTGTGTGATGGGTGCGTAGGGTCCCTGGTGATTCTGACGGCTTTGCGGGTGAGACGGGTGGAGTACATGTCCTTAATGGAGGGGAGAGGAGTTCCACAGATCTTCTCCGCTGCTCTCACGATGCGCTGGAGGCTCCTTCGGCAGGAGGCAGTGCTGGCGCCGTGCCACACAGTGACGGAGCTGGTCAGGATGCTCTCTATAGTCCCTCTGTAGAAGTTGCACATAACAGAGGCTGGGACTCTAGCTCTTCTTAACTTGCGGAGAAAGTAGAGACACTGATTACTTTTCTTGACCAGAGATGTAGTGTGCATGGTCCAGGAGAGGTTCTCTGTGATGTGCACACCCAGGAACTTAGTGCTGGTCACCCTCTCCACTGCAGCACCATTGATTGTTAGAGGAGCATGCTGGACCCGTGCTCTACGAAAGTCCACAACAATCTCTTTTGTCTTCTCCACATTTAGAGAGAGGTTGTTCTGTGTGCACCACATGGCCAGACTGCTCACCTCACTCCTGTAGTTTGACTCGTCTCTGTTGTTGATGAGACCCACCACTGTTGTGTCGTCTGCAAACTTGATGAAGAGGTTTGAGTCGTACTTTGGAGCACAGTCATGGGTCAGCAGAGTGAACAGGAGGGGGCTCAGCACACAGCCTTGGGGAGCCCCTGTGTTCAGTGTGATGGTTCTGGAGGACTTTCCGCCGACACGTACAGCCTGTGGTCTCCCCGTCAGAAAGTCCAGCAGCCAGTTGCACAGTGATGTGTGGATCCCCAGGTGGAGCAGTTTGTGTATTAGCTGCTGTGGGATTATAGTGTTGAATGCTGAGCTAAAGTCTAAAAACAGCATTCTAACGTAAGAGTCCTTTGTTTGAAGGTGAGTGAGGGCTGAATGAAGCGCAGTGGAGATGGCATCTTCAGTTGAGCGATTGGGCCGGTAAGCAAACTGGTATGGGTCCAGGGTGGGAGGGAAAACAGACTTCATATGTTCCATGACGAGCCGATACAGATACTGTATTAGAATTGTACTCGAGTAGAGGGGGAAAAAAAGTACTGCGTGATAAAACTAGGAGGAGGAAGTGTTGTAGAACAATCTGAGCCAATAACTTCATTATTTCCAATAGCCTGTTTATTTTTAACCTCAATCATGCAGCCCGTCAATAAATCTAAAACATAATTGTAAATGTGATGTGTCTGGAATAAAGGAAATGTCAGCTAGTTTTGTCATACCTTGGCTCGAAGAAGTGTCAAATTTGAAAGTTGTCTGGATGGCTTTGGCTTTCCCTCCATTTTTGGTCAACTGTTGGATCCCTATGCAGTTAGTCAGCTAGAGCTTCAGAGCTGTTAATCCGACTGTCCTTACCCAGAGTGCAAAACACAAGGGAAGTGACATCACCAACAGCTGTTTCATAAGAAACTACATCACTCAGATGGTATTGGACTACAAAAAGCACTCCTACTGCAGCCACTGACTTTAATGACTCAAACATGAACTACAATAATGATATGAAGCCACACAGAAAACAGACGATAAAAAGCTGTTTCCGATTCACCTTTCACACCTACAGTTTCATCACAGAAATAAAAATACTCTGGTCACTTGTGGGATGACACATGGCTCCTAATCGCCGGTGAGGAACCACCAGAGGTCCCTATGCCACAGGAGGTATGATAGGAAGTATACAGGCTCCTTTCCCTAACTCCTTCCTCACTGACCGCACTATTTGGGGGCTTCTTGTCATGGCGGACACTGACACACATCCGGTTTGGGCTTAGACCTCTTACCAACTTACTGGTTTCGGATGTAACCACGGACAGGTGGTTACCTGAGCTGTACTCTAGTTGACTTAAACCTCCCACAACATGAGTGAGTATTTATCCACTTTGTGCAGGTGTTGCAGCAGTGCCTGGAGGCTAACTTCACGCGGGCGTTGGCGCGGCATACAGCAGATCCGGTGAAGATAGGGCTGTACTACGAAAGCCTGTGTCCCGGCTGTAGGAACTTCATCACCTCCATGCTCTACCCCACGTCTGTGCTGCTGGGAGACATCATGGACCTCACGCTGGTCCCTTACGGCAACGCGCAGGTCAGTCTGATGGGTTTTGTGTTTTAGAGGTCAGATTAAATACTTAGTTACTAGGGCTGAATGATTAATTGCATTCGCAGGGCACGCGATTTTGGAAGTGAATGGAGCTATGAGATATGGCAGCAAAGTCCGCTCCGCCGCGTGCTTTTGTTTACGTCTCAGTCTAGTTAAGGTGCGCGGTAGATTGTGGATGTACAGTGAAAATCTCGGTGTTTATCATGCAGCCACCGCGAAGGAATATTGCTTTCTTCTCCGTTAGCATACTCAACGTGACCCATTTCCCGGGTCAGGTTGAGTATGTTGAGCCCCCTGCACTACCCTCTCAATTTCCCACCTGCACCAAGAACACAGCTGGGTGAAAGATGGGACTGGGTTGGGATTCGGACTCTAACAGTGACTGGAGAGACAGGGCATCAGGCTTTACATTGCGGGATCCAGGGCAATAGGTGATAACAAAGTTAAACCACGCCCATCTTGCCTGCCGGGAGTTCAACCGTCTTGCCGAACAAAGGTAGGTAAGATTCTTGTGGTCAGTCCACACTATGAAGGGCCGTTCAGCTGCCTCAAACCTGTGTCTCCACTCTTGTAAAGCGAAAACCACTGCCAGAAGTTCTCGGTTACCGATGTCATAATTATCCTCTGCTGCTGTGAGACGCCGAGAGAAAAAGCCACAGGGATGCATCTTCTGGTCAGAAGGAGACCGCTGGAGCTGTTTCCGGTGTAGGCCACTCAGCGACCGCTTTAAGCTGGATCGGGCTTGAGTTGCCCCTGTTCAATGACAAAACCAAGAAAAGTCAGACGGCATGAAAGTCGCATTTCTCGCTTTGACAAAAAGCTTGTTCTCATACAGTCTCTGTAGCACCAACCTTTGACATGTTCTTGATGATTTCTGGAAAAAATCAAAATGTCATCCACGTAAACAAATACAAATTTCTGTAACGTATCACGGAGAACATCGTTCACCAGGGCTTGGAAGATGGCAGGGGCATTCGTATGGCTGAAGGGCATCACTAAATACTCCGTGTCCCAAGGGAGTGTTTAATGCGGTCTTCCACTCTTTCCTTGACAAATGCAGACGAGATAAGCGTTTCGTGGGTCTAGTTTGGTGAAAATGGTTGCTTGGAGAAGAGGCTCAAAAGCGGAGTCAATGAGTGGCAAGGGATACTTTTATAGTAATCTCATTTAATGCTCTTGAAGTAGCCCTTGGCTGAAAAAAGGTTGGTGACCGCTGATGTAGACCTAAGCCCTGAGTAATGTTCTCAGGACTATCGTGCTTGTATTTGGACAGTGGCTAAAGCGCTCGGGTTCCTCTCGCTAACAGTAGCGCTGATAAGCTTTGATACACTGACCGGGCGGTGGTTTTGTTTCGTTCTCATGTTGGACACACCTGCAGTTGCATTAATGTTGTTATTCTCTCCGTGATGATTTCTTTTGGCTGGAACTCCAAGTGTTTTCACATGAGTCCCACTTGCTCCGCGATAAAGTGTCGGAATCAGTATCGCGGCACTTTGTTTACACCCCGCCTCTTTCCAAAAGCAGCGCTGATCTATAAATGATCTGGATACATGCCGGGATACGGTTTGTATGGACGCTCCGCTCACTCAGCGCTGTGAAAGCGTTCATTCTTCTGTATTTATTTTAAGCACAAGCAGCACGTGCGTTTATCGGGCATTTACCGAGACTAAAAATGTTATCGTCCTTTTTACTTATCGAGCGATGACTCGATATAGTAATTCTCGCGGCAGGCCTACATGTCACTGGTGTCTCTGACATCTCTATGCTGTATTCTTCTCACAGGAGACCTTTGATGGAGAGAAGTACATTTTTACATGCCAGCACGGAGAGGGGGAGTGCATGGGCAACATGATCGAGGTACAGGAGGCTACCTGATTGTTTCCCCAAACCATAAAACATGCACTTTGAATGTTCTATATCATTGAAATGCTTATGTGTTGTTGACATAGGCCTGTCTGCTGAACCTGACCGACTCCAACGCATTTCTCACCATCTTCTGCATGGAGTCGTCTGGAGATCCCGTCAAGGCTGCCCAGTCGGTGAGACAGAATTTAATTTACACACAAGCTTTGTTTTGCTGGACACTCCGGAATGATTGAAAAGAGGAGAGTACTTACTAAATTAGCAACTTAATAAATTGATACCTATAAAACCTAATCACTTTGACACCACAGTATAAATGTGGTTTCTTGGGTGCAGTGCGTGGAGCTGTTCTCGCCTAACCTGAGCTGGAAGCAACTCATGACTTGCGTGAACGGAGACTCGGGAAACCAAATCATGCACCAGAACGCCCTGAAGACCCAAGCCCTGAAGCCGCCTCACACTTACGTGCCCTGGATCACTATTAACGGGGTAAGACGTACACTTTGATGACGGGGAGGAGGGGATAGTTGTGTAAGATGACGTCCATAGAGATGAAAAGTGATAATTATTATTTTTCTTTCTTACGAATGACAACCACTTAAAATAGCATTTTACCAAGCTATTCAACCGACCGATTAGCACCAAAAATATTTGTTGAGCTCATGTACGCATCTATTTATCTATTCAGTAATTTGGTTGCAAAAATTTGATTAATTACAGACGCTGTAATTAACTCGATTACATTTTTTTAATCAAGTCCCACCACTAATGACTCCTGAACTAAAAACTGTCCAACTAATGGAGAAAGAAACCATAGCAACCTGTTCACCCAACAAAATCAAGCTAGAAAAAGGTAGAAGTTTATTTGACAATAGGTGCAGAAGGGGAGCGGGTTGGGGGTGCGGTGGGGCAGGGGGAGGAGGAGACTCTATCTTTTGAACAGCCTGGGGGATGAAGAGCAGTCTCCTGGGATCACCCGGGGCGACGCAGAGCAGGTTGTGTCTTGAGAGAGGAAACAACCGCAGACAAACGGCTTCCTTTAAGAAAGTAAACAACAAGATTATTTTAACAGCGAGGCAAACGGACAAAACTTCTGTACATCAGGGGCCGCCAAAGATCCAGGACCTGAAAATTAAACATAATGTTCAAACTAATGAGAAAATAACAAGAAACCAAGACCAGCCAACCACCCCAGATGCAAACGCCCCAACTGTCTACCCCAAACGTCTTCTGAGACACTGAAGAGGCACCAAAAGCCCCCCCACAACTGCAGCACAGTGGAGGTGTCACAAGAGGCGCTACACGAAACAAGGAAGGGACAAAGGAGAAGGTATCCTGGCAAGACTCGCAGCTAAGCCACAGATGCCTTCTATCCCTATCCCTTTGGCCAATGGACGTTCACTAGGGACCAAAACGGATCCACTGCTAAGCTCTTCCCAGAAGATGGTGAAAGATTGTTGTGGAGCGGAGGGAGCTCCAGGTGGAAGAGGAAGTAGGAGGTGGAGATGACCAGTGCAGGACACCACTTTTTACCGTTAATAAGACGCTAGCGAGAGAGCAGTAAAGCATATCCGTTTTGCGTTGACATCTAACAAGTTTATTTGGGAAACATCTGCCAAATAACGTGGTTTAATGAAGCTTTCCATGCGTTACATGTCACGTCGGGCGCAGCCATCTTTAGTGCTCCTTCTTGGGTGAGCTGATTCTGTCCCGAGTTTCCGAGTCGGAAATTTAAACTGGAACGCGCACCAACTCCGCAATTCCAAGTCGGAGCTCCGAAATTCCGACTTCGGAGAACAACTGGAACGCACCATTAATGTTCACACTAAAACACTGAGTCCGAACGCAGCCGATGGCGGGGCACGTGATCAGTGAAGCTCCACTTTTCCACAGGAAATGACAACGCCATCTTACCCTAAACCTAACCCTAACCTTAAGGATAGCAGAGTGTACGAAAGTCGTTTTTAGATTAATTTAAATAAATGAGAGGGTGCCCAAGGCTACAATCCGGTGTGGCGTGTTTACATGCAAAAAACAAATAAATAAATAAATGTGGCAGGAAAAATATGTAGGTGATGTCATTTCCTGTAGCGGTCTGGTGCTTCACTGATCACGAGATTCATCAGCTGCGTTTAGACACTCTTGAAAACATTTGAATAATATCGCTATGGTCTTAGCATTATGCTATGATGCTAATCTTTAGCAGCCACATAATGAACACAGGCCTACAGTTCCATCATAGATTTACTGTATGCTGCTCTGATGGAGCTGAGCGTAACGTAAATTATATTGTGTTCACAGCAAGCAAGCGCCATGACTTTAGCTTGAAAGCTCAATTATCGTTCAATTCAAAGCTATGATCTGTAGATTTTTGCGAGATAGAAGGTTTTTCAGAATCTAATCACTTCCAGGCTTTAAAACTAATTGGTCTTGTTGTTTTTGAGTGAATTAAAATGTTCAATGAGAATATCAAGTCACAGAACCTCTGTGGCTATAAAAAGCAACCAGCATGTGTGACAAACCTGTCGGTCTGCCCAGGGCAGCTGTGTGATACTCACCAAGCTACTAAAGAAATAATGCAGGAAATGGCAAAACCCAAGAAATCTGAGCGTGTGTGTGTGTGTAACAGGGATATATATATATATATATATATATATATATATATTACGTAGTTAATCCTGGTGAATTGGTGAAGTGCCTGTGTTGCGTGGTACTACACGCCAAAGCTCTTGTTTGTTTGTCCTATGTCCATCATACCCGGCACTGTCTTTGAGTTGTTAGTCCCGTTTTGACAGTATTTTATTTTGGTTATCTGCCTCTTTTGTGTGTCACGTCCCGTCTTTGTAAAACCCTATTTAAGTTGGCTCCTCCCGTTCTGTCTTCCCTTTTGTTTGCTTTTCTATGGAAGAGGTAGGATCTCGAGACATCTGCCCGTGATATTCCATTTTGTCGTCTATCCAATATGTCTTTTAAGTTGTATTGTCATTTCTGTTCATATTAGTTACTTGCGTTATGGATGTCTTTTCTTTTGTGTTGTAGACTGTACATGTGGGCAGGGCTGCTGTCGGCCATATTGTTTTATGTGCCAGTTGCCATAATAAATGGAGTTGAAGCGGCTGCCTCCTCCGAATGTGTCCCGCGATTTTCATTAGTTGTAACAGTAACACTCATTTTGCCCCTCATTTTCTGTTTTTATAGTGTGTGTGTGTGTGTGTGTGTGTATATAATAGTCTTATTTCCACAGTTGACTCTCTTGTTTGTGATCTCCAGGATCACACAGAGGAGCTCCAGGACAAGGCCTTCTCTGCACTGGTGCCTCTTGTGTGTGACTTGTACAAGGTGTGGCTCATGCACTTTCTGGGCATATAATCGTCCATAAAGTTTTACTCAGTACTGAAGTACACTGTGTTACAGGGAGAGAAGCCCGCCATCTGCGGTGGAAGTGGAAGGCATTTTAAAAGCTACTGCCAGAAGTGAAGAAGAGCACTGTCGTTCAAATTCTACCCCTGCCCAAGCGTGGATGGACCAAAAGTGATGTACTGTTAGAATTCTATTATACTTGATCAACAACTGTAAATATTGTATTAATGCAGCACAATTTTAAATGTATAAATTGTTCAAACATAATGCAAGCTTCCAGCAGTTGTGATTCGTTGGTTATTTTATAGTTGCCTCTTCTTAGGGGAGCAGATTGAATTTCCTATGGTAATTTCTAACCTGTTCTTGGAGTGTGTAAATGAAAAAGTTACAAATTACTTACAATTCATGTTTAAATTTAACGGAGCAAAGCGTGTTGAAACGGTTTAGTCAGTCATTAGTGCAGTGCAGGCCGATGTTCTGAACTACCAAGCTACAGCCCGGCCCGCAAGAATAAGATCATCAGGCAGAAGGTGATCCAATAAGTCGCAGTTCTCCGTCATGTGGGCATCTGTCGTCGATCCGCCACAGCTCAGAGATAATTATTATTATAATTATCATTATTGAACAAGATACGGTACATTTTACACATAGGAACAACTCTGGCCTGCTTTTGGACACTGTTTCATCCTCTACTAAACATTTCAATATTAGTCTGAACTTTCAGTCCAGTGGACAAGAAGATGGACTGTCCAAAAGATTTTCTAAAGTTTGGGAGCACACAATCCCCACTAGCAGAGGCTCTGGTGGAGGGTCTGAGAGAACCCCGACGCCAGGCCAGAGACACACACTTGTTAAAACATTTAATGGTCAATTTCAAAATATTCAACACAAATGTTTTACGCGACTTTGAAACTTCAGGTGTTTATCCAAGATTATGCTAAAGGATAATAGGCTAATAATAAATAAAGGACAATAATGCAGTTC
This sequence comes from Proterorhinus semilunaris, assembly GCA_021464625.1. Classification (NCBI taxonomy): domain Eukaryota; kingdom Metazoa; phylum Chordata; class Actinopteri; order Gobiiformes; family Gobiidae; genus Proterorhinus; species Proterorhinus semilunaris. The sequence goes on along the minus strand of CM038358.1, from coordinate 6,719,222 downwards.
CTCCTGTTCTGGCACCACAACACGAAGACATTTAAACGTTTCCACTGACTGCATAAAATATTTTTTATGTTATACATAAGGCGCAAGCACAATGTTGGCTCTGCCTTAATTTTATTTATTTTTTTACTTTTATTTACACCGTTTTTGACAGCAGCATAAAACATAATTGAGTCAATAACAATTAACATTGCACTGTCGTCGCACATGGTAATAACATGTAAACATTAAAATGATGAGATGAGAAAAAAGAAAACGGCACTGCCTTATTTTTCTTTTTATGTAATTTATACTTTAAAACAACAAAAGGTGACATGTGGCACGAGGTTTTGTTTTAACAATACAATTTGTTCAAATAAGCTTTTCAATAAAATAGCCAAAAAGAGATAAAAGTAAATCAACCAAAAAAGCCAAAACTATAACAAAAAGTATACAAACCTAAAAAAATTATAATAAATGAAATAAATAACAAAGATGGAAAAGCACTAAATACATCTGGTCAATAGTTACATGTATGCGTTCACGTAACATCACAGCCTTCTAAAGAAAAGTAAAAAACCGAAGTGGTGGGCGTGTAAGAATTTCTTTAAACATAAAGACAAAATCTGCCACAGAGTTCAGGGCCATTTCTCCCAGGACACGTATACCAGCAGTTTAAAATCATGAACGTTCATGTGAATAGTTCATTATATATATTTACTATTTTAATAGATTTTTTTTTTATTCCAGCCTTTGTTTAAGGATCTAATATATATCTCAATCTCATATTTTAAGCAGGGGATAACTATAATTTTTGCTAAATTTTACCTATTTATTATACAATAAATAGGTTCACCATGAATTTAGGTTGGGCTGGTTATAATAGGTTATTATATTTTGAAAATTCAACTTAATATCAAATGTTTTTTGTTAAATGTACATTGCAATGAACATGCAAGGTCTTTCTAAATGTCTGACTATATCTGCAATCCAACAATAAATGTTTAAGGTTTATCCGAATAAATGCAATAAGTGAATGGCATGAGCCATGCTGCATCCCAGCATACTTCCACAAATTGAGCTGACCAATAGGCTTTGCAGGCAGGCATTGATTCGTTGAAATGATGGAATACATTTATAATGTGTGAGCATTTTGTATCCTTGATGTCGATTCCATTTAAAAAGATTGTACCTAAGGCTGTATCTTTGGGGATTTTGTTATGCCCTTCTCTTTGATTCCCTTGAGGATACTTTTTACGACACTATATATTCTTGGGACGTTACAGGACAATTATAAAAATTGATCAAATTTTATATATATCATAATGTCCCCCCGTTCTCAAAAATATCCTCAATACAAATATATTTTTTTGTCTATCCATTTCTTAGAGTATAATGATTTTTTTCCGTTTTATTATATATTCGTTATTCCATATTATGGTTTTATGAGGAGAGAAATTATGAGTATTGTTTCAGCTTGTTCTGTCCTTCAATGACTCTACAAACTGGACGGTTGAGCATTACCCTACTCACAGGGAACTTTTATTCAACTCTTGCCTTGAACATACGGCAGACACCTTTCTCCAGGTGTGTGTCACACTTTTAACTGTCCGGGTAGGAACACAACATAGGTAAGCAATTTCCTATTGCTACAAGTATGACACCGTGTAATGGAATTTCGTATATATATAATAACGTACAAAACATGCAGAAGAGAGTTGAAGTCTGTCGAGTGGTCATTTATTGTCTTAAACACAGGGAGAACACAGACAGCATAACAGCGGGCTCACAGAGTGTTCTGCCCTCGAACCCATAGTGGCATATTTATACAGTCATTGGTACACATCAGATTGACAAGAGATGATACCCTGACGTCAACACATTTGTTGTATCTCTGTATACGTCCCATCTCCCTTATCTGTGACATGACCTGGGATGACTATTCAGGTCATAGCACCGATATCCCTTTCAGCTGTTAAACATGCCAGCAAAGCCTGTTGGTAAAAAGAAGACAGTTTTAGGGGTATATTAGACTATTTATGTATTTAATTACATTTTAACAGAAACTGTAGACCACCAATGTCCTTAAAAATATTGATGGAGATAAGATACCACATTAAGTCAGGATTCCTGAGACATGCTTAAAACCATTTGATCTTAAGGTATTATTTACCTAATGTTATTGTAGTCCAACATTTCAAGGCCTGCAGCACCCTTGGGTTGTGTTAGTTTTTCTTACTTGGTGGTGTCAGGTTTTCCATCCAAAATTCACAAAACAAGTTGTTTATATTCTTGCATGTAGCTACGCTGACCTCTAGGGTCAGTGCAGGATAAACAAACCTGGATATCCCTTACTTTCCCCATGTAGAGATATCTCTCTGTTTCCATAAATTCAATATCATTTTGGTTTTCTCTATTTTTGGGTGAAAGTTCTTTTTCTTTTCTTTTTACCTTTCCTTTCTGTCTTTTGTGATCGTTTTATGCCTGCGAAATCTTCTCTGACGTCACCACGTCAACCACGTGCCACACAGCTGTCTCGTGGATCTGCACAACTCCGGGAAGTACCTGAGGGAAAAGTTGGAACCATGGATTTGCTCTTCTTTCCAAACGTTTCCAGTTATTGAAGTTGTTGCTATTGAATGTATCTTCGCTTTATGTAACCGCACCTCCCTCGGACCGAAACGAGATGAAGGCGCTGCTGCTGCTGGCGCTGCTGCTGCTGCTGTTAGCTACGTCTGTGTGGGTGAAGTTTGAGAGGAGCGCTGAGCTCGTGGCTGAGGTCCGCTGTAAACACTCCCCCTCCGCCTGGTGCTCTTCCCCGGAGGCTGCGCTCCAGTGTGGGGTACCACCAAGCTTATCTCTACTTTTGCCAAAAAATTCAAACGTCTACTGTTTGATTAAATTAAGGGCATTTACTTTACATTAGTTTCGTTTTCAAGCGTCTGTTCTCAAGTAAGCGTTACCCAAACGCCAATGAATTACTTCAGCAAAAACAGCAACAAAGAAAATCCTTCCGCCATTTCCCATCCAAAATGGCACTATTTTGGTTTTGTTTACCTTTTCTGATAAACCTCCTACTTTATTTACACGTATTTTCTATTGACATTTCTAAGCCCCTGTATTTATGTACAGTATATCATTTATCCATAAGTTAACCTCTTAACCCCCGCCTTAACCGAGTGCATTTTCTCCAGTTCAGCAGCTTAATATTAATAATAATGCATAGGTTTTATATAGCGCTTATTTGGACACTCAAAGACGCTTTACATTGCACTATTCATTCACTCCATACTTGGTGGTAGTATGCTACTATTGTAGCCACAGCTGCCCTGGGGTAGACTGACGGAAGCGAGGCAACCAGTCTGTGCCATCGGCCCAACCACTCACTCACTCCAGGCTTCCCGGTGTTACTAAACGGTCTCCCATCCAAGTACTGACCAGGCTTAGCTTCCAAAGTCTGACGGGTTTACCCAAATCTAAAGGTTTCTTGACTGGAGAGCTATAGGCCAGTGTAACGTCTCATTTGAAAGCTAGGACCAACGAAACTGATCTTTTTCTTTGCCGTGTTGTTTCACTTTTTTCCTCCATTGCATTTTTGAGTTTTTTTTTCCACATTTTTTTGTCACAGTTTTGACACTTCTTCCATCGTGTTTTTTTTGTCATTTTGTGGCTATTTTGACACTTTTTTCTAAAAGCTTTTAGATTTGGGTAATGACAAACTGGAGAAAATGTGCTCAGTTCGGCCGAGGGTTAAGAGATTTATTTGTACAGGTTTTGTACCCTATGTCTTATTTTTTGAGCAGTAGAAGACAAGATTTTTTATCATTTTTATCAAGATTCTTTATCATCATAAACCTCACACCTGCCTTGTAACAATGCTTCGATAATGTCAAAATATTCAAGTTGGTTGTATTGCGGTTTCCTTGTAGGTTTTGAAGATGTGTCTAAAGGCTAACCAGACCAGGCGGCGGACGGCGGCGCCCGTGAAGATAGACGTGTACTCCGAGTCCCTGTGTCCGGACTGCAGAGGCTACATCACCAACATGCTGTACCCTTCCTCTGTGCTGCTGGGAGACATCATGGACCTCACTGTCGTCCCCTATGGCAACGCGCAGGTCAGCCGCATCCAAGCATAGTCACACTTCCGAAATTATAAGAATGGAAGGAGGCCAGTCCGACAGACACACTGGACATTACACGATTGAATAAGAGACAAAGACCCTATTTCAGTTTTGTGTTACATTTCTAACGTCACCTGCTAAATGTCAGCTGTTAAATGATTTCTAAACACCTCCTCTCGGGCAAAGAGTTGAAATGAATACCGTTTTTGAGTGGCATTTAGCCGTAAAGACTGAACGATGTCCTGAATTGGACAGGTCGTTATTAGAGAAATCCATTTTGATCAGACCCAAGAACCTTCATTGAAGATGGACAACTCCTATACGACTGAGAGCCTACACAGACCAGAGTTTAGCCAGCCTAGTTTTACTCTGAAAAGTTGCGTGATCTGCGGTGAGGAGAAAGTAGTGACTGAAGCGTCTGAATTACCAACAGAATGTAGGAAACCATACAGTCTGCTTTTGTCTTGCACAATTTAGTGACAGTGCACCACAATCATCCAACTGTGCAGCAGCCTGCATTCATTTTGAATTAAATGAATGATGAGTGGACATTCATTTCATATTCATATTGTTGTGTGTCATATGATAATAATAGGCTTGCGACTATATATACGTAGATTTTACAGTACATTGGAATACATATTTTATTACATAACCATATCCTCCTGCACTGCAACAAATGTAATGTTATCACCAACAGTACAAATATAATCCTATTCCAAGCAATCGCACAAATGGCAAAATAATGTGTAAAGGGACTAGATGCAAGTTGTTCATTTTTTTATACTCACTACTGCCACCTCAGGTCTTACGCGTAACTGCAGTTTCTATATTAAACTCGTGCATGACGGCAATTCAGACCCAAATTAACACCTTTTTGAGTGACAGTGCAGGATTTTAGAGGCAGTTGTGGTGAACAGGTCTGGGCTCATTCTACACATTAGGACATGGCTGAAACATGTAGGGGCAGGAAAATACTTAATTTTAACATTTTTAAACTCCGTATAATCCCTTAAGTTTTGTTTTTTCCTGTAAAATGTAAACAAAAGTGCGTAACGTTGCCATAAGTTCATAGATTTCCTATAATAAAACTCAGATGCTACTCTGGCTCTAACGCTGCATGATCTGCTTTATGCTTTCATATATTTAGGACAAAGCGCAGCAAAACTTAAATTCAGCTCCTTTCCTAACTCCCTCCTGCACTGACACATTTGCTTCATGTCACGGCCGACGATGACACACGTCCGGGTCAACGATGAGGAGAAGGAGGTTCCAAAGCTTATTTACACTTTATAGATGCAGCCCTAATGGGTTTCTAAATGAACCTTTTAACCAAAATATTGGAATACTTGCTATACCAATATTATTTATTCTGATATAAATACTTGTGATGACTTCATGCATATTAATGAGCAACATTGTGCATATTAATAAGGCCGTGCACAGACTTTAACTACACCCCTCAAATAATGAAATTGTTACTGGAGAACTTTGAAGCAGGAAGTGTGCTTTAGTTTATATTTTGTTGATAAAGATCTCTCGTTGACAGGAGTCATTTGATGGGCAGAGGTACGTGTTCACGTGTCAACATGGAGAACAGGAATGTCTGGGTAACATGATCCAGGTACATTTCTTATAAAACGCACCAAGCACGAATTATACAAAGCCATACTTCTCCATCTATGTCTTTGCTAAAATCCTTACAAAATAGCTGTTTTTATGTTCTCGTCTCAGGCCTGTTTACTGAACTTGACTAAGACCAATGCCTTCAACATCATCTTCTGCATGGAGGCAGCAGTCGATGTTATTCAGGCAGCGAAGCCGGTGAGAGATGAAAGAATGAATGAATGTTCTTATTCTTCTGGATTTATCTTGAAAACAATTTGATGAACTAAAAAACACACATATTTTCTTGTTTTTGTTGCTGGGTGCAGTGCGTGGAGCTGTTTGCGCCACAGCTGAGTTACGAGAAGCTAATGAGTTGTGTGAAAGGAGACTTGGGAAACCACCTGATGCACCAGAACGCGCTGAAGACCGAAGCCCTGAAGCCGCCTCACACGTTTGTGCCCTGGATCACCGTCAACGGGGTCAGAGTCAGACTGCTCAAAAATATGACACTAAACACACAGATGGTGCATGTGTGGGGGCTGTCAACGCAGGACATAACTACTCCTTCACCACGTCTTTCCTTTTTCACTTAGATTCACACAGATGATCTACAGAAGAAAGCCATGTCTTCACTAATCCCTCTGGTGTGCAGTATGTACAAGGTACACGTTTTACTATATCTCACCTTGCTCTGTTGTTTTCACACTGTAAATATCAAATCTGTCGTGTTTAGGGGGAACAACCTGAAGTGTGTGGATGAAGAAGATAACTCATGGGCTGTACATTGACTTGTGTCGAGGTGTGGAAGGATTCTCAGGGTTTTGACTTCTGCTTCAATGTTTTTTTGTTATTTGATGCTTAAAATTGTAATGTCAAATTATACTTGATACTTGTTGCTTGTTTTAACTGTAAAGTGAAATGATCTCTCTTTTCATAGATGTGTGTTTGTCAGGGAAAGCCTAGGCAAACGGTGAAGAAGCTTCAGGGAGAGCCATAGAGGAGCATCAGAGCCAGAGCTTAAGGAGGAGTGAAAAGGTGCAGTTCATGCATGATGTGAACTCTTTAGGCAGGGTCTGATTTGGCCACTAGATGGAACCATAACTGTGGTTTTAGCTGGTAACTGAACTCTCAGAAGGCATCTTTTCTATACGCAAAGAATTTTTAAGCTGTGAGATTGTCAAAGCCTCGGGAAAAAAAACGTTGCGTCTATTGGGACAACAGATGGCTACAATCTGGGGTGACATGTTTACATACGTGTGTGTTCATTAACATGCACTATCCCGACCAAATAAATAAGTAAACAAAAACATGCTTTAAAACCTGTTCATTATCCATGCATTTGTATGCTTTAAAGGCCTTATTTTTATATGAAGATACTGACATGATTGCTTTCTTTCTTTATTAATATACAGGAAAAGTCTCACATTGATATCTCTAAATCCTCCCCTAAACGGCTGCAGTGTCTCACCTTAATATTCGCTCCTGTCAAAATGTTTATGTGAGAACGGCTGCTTGAACACGTAAATGCTAGAGCTTGGTGCTGATATTACTATTTAAATAACATGAGATTTGCATTAAAACTGATTTAAAACTTGACCTCTTAACCCCCGCCTGAACCGAGCACACTTTCCCCAAATCTAAAAGCTTTGTGGAAAATCAAGATGGCCCTGAAAACGAGGATTAAAGCGCAACAAAAATGTGACAAAAAGGCAACAAAAACATAATAAAAAAGTGACAAAAGCATCAAAGAAGAGCCACAAAACACACAACTAAAGACCCATGAGGAATCAACAGAAAAAGCAACAGAAACATAATGGAAATTAGAGGAAAAAGTGACAAACACTGACTAAAGAATTATGAAAAAGCAACAAGAATAAAAATGTGACGACAAAGTGGCGACAAAAAGGTCTCATTCAAATGAGGCGTTACACTAAGGCGCCAGTCCAGAAGCTTTTAGATTTGGGTAAAGCCAAACTGGAGAAAATGTGCTTGGTTAAGGTGGGTTGTAATGAATAATCAAGTAAAGTGATTAGGTCCATTTTCGCAGAACATCCATAAACCTGACACTCTTTAGCATATTTGGAAATGTTTTTACCCAGTCGATGTTGAATATAGGATTTTCCTGTAATATTTAGTAACAGTCAAAGTCTGGGTTTAGAATTGTGTTATTTAGAAAGACAAGCAAACAGTTGTTTTCATTCAGAGCAACAAGATTGATTACAATCCGATTAGCATTGTAATTTTTATGGCTGCCATTAGCGATGAGCAAAGCTCTGCTCTACTAACACTATTCATTCCATAAATACTCTATAGTGGTCAAGTACTGTTGTAGCCACCGCTGCCCTGGGGTAGACTGACTCTCTGAACCCCACCACCCTCTCACTCAGGAAGGGCAGGTGTATGATGACATTATGCACCAGTGAGAGCTAGGATTGGAATCCATAAATGGCATGTCTTTCCAAAGTAGCACATAAAGATGTCTAACTGTGGTGCAGTGGCCTGGAGAGGCGTGGACATTCTTCTATCTGATCTTAAACCTGGTTCCTGTGTCCTGCTCTGTGGCATTTCCTCTGTTGTCGTGTTGACACAGCCATTGCTTTAAATATGAGGAGAAGTAACTCCAAAATTTTCAATCAAACAGAGGTAAGACTCATTCTAATTAGATACTTTTTATTACTCTATTTAAAGAGAAGTTGTGTATAAAAATATTTAATAAGAAAATTACTTTGGTATTTGGACATTTTGGAGAACGCTGGAAACGACTTTGCATTTTGTTGTAGCAACTTATGATTAAGAAGAAAGAGTTGAGACTGCTCTAAACATGTAGTTTAAATTAGGTTTGAGTTGGATCAGCATTTAAAACTGGCTTATACTTTTTTCAGTGTTGCAGTCATTTCACTGAAATTATATAAAATGGATAAAAAATATCAATCACCCAATGAATCCACCATTGTTTGTTAAAAGCTTTACAAAGTATCTGCTATACTAAAAACAAACATTTCAAATAACAAAAATTAAGGTTCATAATAAAAATAGGAGTATGAGCAATAAAGTAGCAAAAGCAGTTGTAGGTTTTTACTTCAGCTTTGAGTAAAGGCAGGTGGGTGATGGCTCATCACGTCAGACAGAGCTGCTTCAGAACCCTGATACGTAAAGAGCCGTTCACAATTGCAAGTATTGTTTCATTTTAAGATCAGGGGTCCGTTAGCTTTACACATTGTTGACACATACAGGAGCATTTGATAGTAACTAACACAAGAAGCACATTTTTTGTAGATGGGAGAAAATGTCACATAACTGACACTATCCTTATTTGTTAATTGCGACCAAAAATAGCAGTTTGATTTAGAATCCGATTATTCTTGCGAGAACCTTTGACATGGTATTTTTTATTTGGAGTTAGCCGCACAGACAATAGTTCTTAAAGGTGGTAGTTGGGAGCGATGCAGAGATAAGGTCACGGGTTACAGCTCAGAACAAGTCTTGTGTTTTATCTGCTCTCAGCCTCGAGCCCCGCGCTCACACTGACCCACTGTTCTGTCCAAGGTGAGACTGTGACTCTCAGGACATGGATATCTGATCAAAGCACTCCAAAATAAAGCTTTCCTTGATGTTGCCTTACACTTACTTAGTTAGCTTCACTTGATTTGATATTTTGAATTGGTATTGTAAGAAAGGTTAAGATATGTGATTAGTGATTATTAGTTAAACCAACATATGATTAGAACATCTTAAACCTCATACGTGAATACCCTACCTTTTATGTAGAAGTCTCTAAAACCTTGACCTACAGGAAAAATACATGTATTAAAGCAGATTCAACAACATACTATACGAGACCAAAGACTGACCATCTCATCAAGTTTATTTTTGATATACCGGCACATTACAGCGGGTGTAGACAAGTTCGCTAGGTAGCAGGCTGATTTTGTTTCCTGGTCAAAAGGAAAATAAATAATAAATGTTAGTATTGTACATCATATCCATTTGAAGGGGAGGGGGCTCTGGGGGTTCACACCCAGAAATTCTCTGAAGGGGGCCGAATAAAACAGACATTTCTCTTTGCTCAACCAGTTCCAGCTAGGCTTGTCACAATTATTTCTATATCGACTTGTCCTATAATGTACAGAAAAAAACAATATATGGTTAGGCTCAATATAACAGTACATTTATTTACATTACATTCAATTTTCATAAAATTTTTGAACAATTTTACTGAAATATGTGTTTCATTGAGTTTCATGTTAATAATTAATACAGATGTTCTTTTAGAACAAGGCATTACTGAAATGTCAATTTTTTAAGTTGGTTTCAGTGGTCCTCAATATGATTGTTTATTGCGATAGTATAACAAACCTAAATACAGAAAAAAAACAATAATTCTGAGCGTTACACTAAAAAGCAATACCCATTAAAATGCTATATAACATTTTCAATAAAAATACAATAAATCAAATAAAACAGAGCCCACTCTCTGACTGTTCCGTCGTGTGTACAGAGGCAGTGGGCAGAGGACGCCCTGTCCACGGAGCTGTACCCTCAGCCGGGTCTGGCGTTTGCCGTGAAGAGGCTGGTGTCCAGACGGCTGCACCTGCCCCGGCTGTCCTGCAGGCGGCCTCCCCTGAGCCAGGATCAGCTCGCCGCCGGGGACGAGCCGCCGAACCTGGGGGCGCCCCCGGACACCAATGGGTCCTGTAACGAGGAGGTCCACATGTTCACAGAGTCGCCCCGGACGCTCAAACACTCCAGGAGCCTCGGCACACTCACAAGCTGCATCTCCAGGATCTAGTAAGTCTCGGGTCATACAGGCGTGTTGGGTTGAGTGGTGGGCGATAAGAAATGTAATCAAATTATGATTTATTCAATCTCCCTTTATGTGCATTCCTTCCTTTCCTGTTTATACCTTAACTCGGTGGTTCTCAAACTTTTAAACTTTAAACATTTGGCCTGCCCAGTACCACTAGGCCTATGCGAAATTGTTTGAGGCAACTTTTTCAGGCAGAATTCAAGCGTCTTGCATGAAATGTCTTGCATGCAAAAAAAAAAAAACCTCTGACTTTAGACCACAGTTTGAGAACTACTGCCCTAATGCTTTATCACAGCCATATTCTGTCTAATTTTGCCAAATTTTTGTCACCCCTCCTACTGGGCAGCCTTTCCCTTTCTGAGGGTCCTGACTTATCCAGGATATGTAAACCATTTACTACCATTGTTGCCTCAGGGGAGATCTGACTGACAATGGGGTTGATTGTCACAATGACAGCTGTTATTTCGTGTCTGTGAGAAATGTTGCCAGACCTGCAGAGTCACCTGTACACGTCCGTGATATAAAGTTAATCTTGATCAAATGGGCAGCATTCATAATGACAGGGCTGATGACATGTTGGTCTGTTATCAGCGTGTGAAGACCAGCCAGTGCCTGATCTTACTGTGTTTAGAAGTGTCTCTTTCCAGTGATCTCTTTTAGGCTTTTACGTATGACGGAAGCTCTTTGTGGAGATGAGCTGATAGATTGACACTGTATTAGCCGTATTAGCGAAACGTTCGAAGACTTCAACTACTGAGTACAGAACATGACTCGAGTATCTTCATTGAAGATGGACAACTCCTGTACGACTGAGAACGTACACAGATGTATTAGCCATTGTATTCTCACTGTGGTTCTTAATCCTTTCAAACCAATTACCACATACAACAAGAAAATACTCTATCTATTCTTGCACCAACTGACACACTTGTGCAGCTGAAAACAAAGGTTAAAAAAAGCAAATTAAACTGAACAAAAAGATAGGTTAACTATGCCTTCCCCCCTACTGTATATTGTGTCATTTGAGTTCAGCCCCATAAATACTCTCTCTGTCATTATGAGAGTCTATAATCTAAGCACAGTTGTTGGTTAGCAAAGTTGCAATGACTTTTTCCCATCATTGCACATACGTTGTGAAGTTGTGACCTATAGCTTTAGTGCTGTTCGCTTTGCTCCAACAGCTATAACTACGTTTTAGGTGCCACGCCATGTGCGTTTGACTCTGTACACTTTCATACAGCACAAGCGCTCTTTCATTTTGCGCCAGGTCATTCATTTCAGCTTCTAAATGCATAAACCTATGAAGGGAGCCCTGAGGCCGTGTGCTGCCTACCAGCTGTTTGGTCATAGGTTCTAACCCGTGTCTGATGCTCCTGATGCTCCCGGTTGTGTGTTTGTATCAGAGGTGAGAGAAAGGAGTTAGCAGTGAAGCTGGTCTCATTGGTCTGACAGAAAACTTGCAGGTGGTGATTTGCACCCTTCATATATTCAGAAGAAAATGCAAGGGGTAAACGCTACAGACTGCTCTAGCAAATATGTGTTGGTGCTAAAAAAAAGTGTATGTGTGATGTTGCATAAAACTCAAAGACATGGTCACAAATAAACAAAAAAAGATTAGAGTCAGTCATGGATGTCACATTGCTAACAGAGACATCAGGTGGGGCCCTGGGGCCATCATAACAGCAGCGCCCCCACCCCCCATGCCTGCAGCTTTTATCTACCTCTCCTTTCTCTAGTCAGAGGTGCTTCATGTGACACGTCCCGCAGCATGTGAACGCAGACGTCGTCAAGGAGAAGAAGATCTCCAGGAAAAAGAGCCACAAAGGTTTATTTTAAGACAAATGACAAGAATCATTTCATAATTATGACGTAAGCATTTATTGTGTAATATATTACCTATTCTGTTGTCTTATGTGTTTTTTTTTTTACTTTTGGACATTTTAGCCATTAGTATTTCAAGTTTTGGGAAAATACATTTACCATTCGTTTCTGCACATAACAAACATCTGGACCGGTTTTCCGATTCAGCATTTTGAGCAATTGGACTGCGAAAAGCGCGTAAGATTTGTATTTCCACACACCTCTTTTTTTTTTTTTTTTTTTAAGCAAAAACCCTAAACTTGTAGTTTAGTGTTTTCCTCACCTCTTCTCTCAGCACATCCCGTGTTTTGGAGACTATGTATATTTGGTTATTCGATAACTAAGGCACAATTATCAGTTTGTTGCAGTTAATCTGATTATCCCTTAACTTTACCTTTAAGACATTTGTCATGACCTGGCTCATAGTCTGACAAAACCAATTACCACAATTACCTTTGCAGTCAACAGCACATTCTACTCCACATCTCCTTAGATGGGTACAACGCATTGAACATCCAACCTGGAATGTTGGATGTTGTGTGTTTCAGTTTTAACGCTGACATATTATGCTAAATGGCATAATATGTCATATTATGCAGACGCTGCCGCTTCCCCTGCTGTCTTTAGCAGCCCTGTTAGTTTTAGTCTTAGTCTTTTGGACAAAAATGCTTTAGTTTTAGTCACGTTTTCTAAATGTGAAAGTTTTAGTCAGACGTACACTCATAAGGTCTTAGTCAAGTTTTAAACTAGTTTTAGTCAGTTTCATTATAAAAAGTGATTAAGTATATCCTAAAATTAATTTTGATAAGTGAAAATAAGTATTGAAAATGTGGATGAAGGTTGACAGGCTGTACTAATCTTTGAACGGACAAATTGCATCACAAAAGACAGAAATGTCATTGTGAATATGAGTTTTCCCAAAAGTGGCCTCCTCATCCTCTGATCATTGTTTGGAGATTTTTTGTTAACAGCGTCATCTGCGCATTTGTTCATCGACATGCTTTCTGTGTTCCTACGCTACGGTATTTAACTGGGGGGAAAAACTGTCCTGAGAAAAGATCCCTGTGACGTTGCTGTCAGTCGCGCACTTAGACCTTGGGTGATGCATCCTGTCGAATGTTAGGTCATGTGACCTGACGGCGCTGTTCTGTGACACGTGTTGCAGGAATGTTCTCTGGCTCTGACAAACTACTTTACTTTCGTCTCATCAACGTCTCGTCACGTTTTAGTCACCAAAGAGCTATTTTTAGCTTGTCATTGTTGCGTTATCGTTTGAACAAAATGTCAACGCAATGATGGCTACATGGGCTCATGATGACTTCATTAACATGCACTGTCCCTAATAAAAAAAATAAAAAAATAAACATGATCGCTACAAAACTCTCCTCATGTCAGCATTTTGTCAGAAACAGGGCAGTGCTTTATTCACCGTGTTTTCTTCATGTTTTACATTCTGTCTCCTATGAGATGCCAATGTACAACTGTCCAAAACCCAAAAGAAAACATTGTGAAGCATATTCTATACAAGTACATTTTTATCCTCTCCTATAAACTTTGACAGAAACTTACAGTGATCTATGGGGAACTTAAATGTCATCCCACTAAACTGCGACCATGATATAGTTTTGGCCCTTTATCCACTGACATATTTGGATGTAGGGAGTTTGATGGGTTTGAAATAGCCAGGAGCCTGCGATCAGTCACGCTTTCTCCTTCCCTGCAAATGAGACGTCCTTATTTAGTCGGAAAGAGGGTAGGCCTAGCACTAATGTAAACAAAGCCTGGGAGCTATGAGAGGGAGGGAGGACGCAGAGGGACATCAACATTTCAGTCCTGCCTGCACTCTTGGGAGAAACATGTTCTCCTGCTCTTCTGTGGACATTTTTATAACACTCCTCTATCACATATTTGATTCACCAAGATGATTCTTCCATTCAGGAAAGAAAAATCAACTAGCTCGACTTGGATACTATTCAACAACATGCGTCTTAAAACGTTAGTATCGTCTTTGTCTTTCTGAACATTATCTTGGACTTCACTTTGCAACTTTTGCAACCAAGAGAATTTGACGAGACACTCTCTGGTTTTAACCATAGTAGGATGTGCTCCAAGTTTTGATTTTAACAGAAACATTCAAGAAGAGGCTAGATACCCTAGTTTGCCCGATATCATGATAGAAAACGTCGAGAAGTCGGGAGCTACACTGCCATATTTTGGATGTTAAAAGGCCCACACAAGAAGAGAAGTTTCAGTAATTTCGAGTTTCCTTGTGACAAAAGCTGTGTACAGTTCACGGAGTACCAGGGACAAGTATGGGGAGGCCCTGATTGTTGCCCGCCATCTGCTGCGAACAAGACTGCATTGAATTTTAGAAAGCGTATTCAAGAGAGCGTACTTCCGCTGCAAAAGGAACACCTACAATCTTCAACAACCATGAGCGAACTGAGCTCGGAGGAAGAGCAGCCAAACATGGAGGAGAAGTGCGAGGAGCTGAGGGTGCAGAAGCTGCCCATTATCCAGCTGAGGCCCAGGTCCAAGAACGCGTCTCCGGTGGGCTCCCCGAAGATCTCGCCCCGGAACTCCCCGCTGCTCATCAGGAAGCTGCTCATGAACCGCAGCATCAACCAGCGCCGCCGCTTCACGCTGGCCCATACTCCCAGGTGAGCTTCCAGAACCGCAGGAAAACTGACAAAATAAAACATTCGGAAATAGTGAAGGCCTTTTTCACCAATCCAAAATTAAATGAAAGCTTCTATTTTATTCCATTTATTGGGTGAAAATACTTTCTGACTTGAAGTGGTTCATTGCCTAAGGTCACCGCTGCACATTATGTTCTATTTTCGCGCAAGTCACTGGCTTTATCACACTAGCACACAATGGCTGTCCCTGGGCTAATGTTATGAAATCCAGCCACAGCCACAAGATGCTCATCTCTTGCTGCAGTTCACCCACACAGGCCCAGGGTGGCAGACAAGGAAACCCTTGTTTTATGTGGCATTGGGCTAAAGCATTCCCTTGTAAAGTGATAAATTAAAGGTGTTAATTGTTTTTTATAGCGCAGAAACAGAGGCAGCTTGTGTTCACTGTATCATAAGGAGACTAAATTGGAGCTCAGGGCAGGTTTAGGGCTTCATTTCCTCCAGGCGTGTGTGCTTTTCCAATACCTTTTGTTAACTCTAATGATGTCTGTAAATAGTGTGTCGTCGGCTTGTCAGTGCTTCAAATGTCCCAAGGCTTAATAACGTCATGATCATTTTTCATTGACACCATTAAGAAGTCTGTAGTTGCCTAGTGAGATATTGTAATATGACTACCATCTGAAAATACCTTGGATTGTATGATTTGTGACTTGACAAACAAAAATTCACCTTGTGCAGCTTTTTTTGCATTTCGTTTCTGTAATATTATTTTAATGGACAATATACCTATAGGGATGTACATGTTCAAACGATCATCTGTTTCACTTAATTTCATTACATTTTACATAAACAAAAACACTGGATTGTCATTGACATTATACGCTTTAAGAGTTCATTTGCAATAATAGATCAGTGCCATTGAAAGTAATCAAGGTATGCTTCTAATGTTGCCTTTGTGTAGAAACCGATTTAATAACCAGAGCCCCATACAGTTGTGGTTTCACAAGTGTCACCTGTAAAGTGACAACAAAACAGTTTTTTGGAAAAAGTTCAAAACGGAGATATCTGTTTTTGAAAATGAACTCTCACTTGTTTATCCTTAAAATCAGATGCCAAAGTTGTCTGTTTTACCCAAAACAGTTAGATGGTACCATTTTATACAGCTTAACAATGGCGGCTGGTGGTCTTTCAAACAGGAGTGTCTGGTGATATTCTCTATTCATTATCATGGACCTAAACACGGTGCCAACATTGTACCTTGCATTTTCATACCCACCTTTTATGGAAACAGGATTTATTTAGTTTTACGCATAGTCAAAATGTCAAAATTCAAACATTCGAAACAGGCCTAATAAGTAAGAGAAAATGTAGCCTTCCCACATCAGCAACTAAATCAAGTCCAAATAGTAGCTACAAGTTTTAAACTGCAGCAAAACAAAACTTGGACTAAACAAAGAAACAGTGATACTTTTTCTGTGCCAATGCCGCAACATTATGTAGCTATAAAACAGAAAAATAATTCCACATTTAAAAATACCATAAAAGAGGCTTCTGCTGTGACTGCCTAAGTTACTGTAACGCTATGTCTTAGGACTGACATGGACACAAAACCTTTAATCAAAATGATGATTTCAGTTTCTGTTTTTGTACCAGCCCTGTCCCTCATAGTGAAGTCTGTCAAGTACCACAACCATAAACCTATAAAAGAATCCCTGACACTGTGCTGTGGCTTTCTGCATGTTATCAGCACTTAAAACATAAAATATGATGTTCTTTTCCTTAAACTCACGCACTGGTTGATCTCACATTAACCAGTCAAGTTGTCCATCTTTGTTTATTTTGTCAAAAGCTTTCATCTCCACTGACAGATTACAATGAAGGTACATTGCTCGCTCTCCCGCTTGCTTTTCACCTTCAGATGTCCCCTCTTCTCTCAACATTACTCCAGTGCTTTATTGAGGCTTAACTTTATGAGCTGCGAGTGCATCTGGCTCACAATGAAAATCAAACATTTACTCTGCAGACTGCGTCAGAGCACAGGTCCTGTCTTCACCTGACCCGCTCGGACTTCATAGAGAAAAGCTCCAGGTCAGACTGTGTGGACTATTTGTCCTTTGGCTATTGGTGGACACCCTGTACTTCCTGTGTGGGGGCACCAATCCCACGTCTTTTTAAAGAGATGCTCGTATCTCTGTGTCAATATTTGTCGCGCACTCCTCGGCACACACGCTTAAATTTACCTGCAAAGAACCCGGGCTTTTACAAAGGGTTTCCAACTTACAGTATATAAACTGAAGCAGGCTGACCTATATTTGGCCAGATTACTATCATGAATCTCTTAACCCCCACCTGAACCAAGCATTTTTGTCCTGTTGGACAATTACCCAAATCTAAAAGCTTCTTGAAAAAAATAAAAATAGTGACAAAACCAAGGATGAAAGCACAACAAAAAAGTAACAAAATAGCAACAAAAGAGGGACAATATACACAATAAACAAGCAGGTTAGCCCCCATTGTGCATGACTGAGTCCCCTCAGTCCAACAATGTGGCTCCCACAAATGCATCAAAACATAAAAGTAACGGCCATTATGTATTTAGGTATAACAGATAAACAGAAGTTGAAGTGTTTTCTGCACCAGTAGCTATTTCTCAGTCATATGTAGGGATGGGTACCGTTTTTTCTCTCTATACCACTACTTTAACAATACCTGCTTTTCGGTACTGGTGCCTTAACAGTACTTCTTTCGATACCGATGTTATTTTAATTCAATTAAAATAACGTGTATGAAAAGTATCGTTCAGGCAAAAGGCGAAATTTGGCACCGAAATAATGTAAGTTTTTCTAAACCATTCCTGACCGTAGCTGTTCGGTCGGTACCAAGTAGATACCGTTTAACGGTACCCATCCCTAGTCATATGTAAGGATGATTTTACCATTTCATTTGCTCAAGTAATGTCTCTTATGACCTGACCCTCTGACCCGACAAGGCTCCGGGGACTCCCCACAACACGCAAACTCCACACAGAAAGCCCCCATATGGTCTGGATATCAAACCAGCGATCACTATCTGTGAAGCAACAGTATGGCTTGGTACCTTTCCATTATTTTCTTCAATACTGGTAAGGCAAGGGAAGTTTATTTGTACAGCACAATTCATACACAGAGCAATTCAAAGTGCTTCACAGTTGCATAAAATTACAAGAACGCAGATAATGTATAAAACATCACATAAATCATCATAAAAATTTAATAATTACAGTAAAAAGCAAGAGTGCAGATAAAATGCTTTCAGTTGTCATATGCACGGGTAAAAAGAGCTGTTTTCAGCCTGGATTTGAACATTGTCAGAGTTGAGGCCTGTCTCACATCCTCATGAAGACTGTTCAGAATCAGAATAGTTTTTATTGCCATGGTTTGTGAACAGGTTCACAAACTAGGCATGTTTCTCGGTGCAAACGTGCGGCATAAAATATATAACACAGAGTTTAGATAAAAATAAGCTAAAAAACCTTAAACTATAAGGCTATAGGGGCATGCATAAAAATATAAAATAATAAAAAATAAAAGTGATTATGGTAAGACAACAACAATTTGACATTGAACAACAGCGGGATTGTATTTACAGATGTGTAGGCATATAAAGTGATATTAAGTGATATAAAGTGATGAGTGATAGCAGCGGGTCTAAGTGTGGACACACCGCAAGTGCAGATACATCCATGAGTCTGTGACTGAGCTACAGAGACTTGTTTTTGTTCATGAGTCTGATGGCGGAGGGGAAAAAACTGTTCAAGTGGCGGGATTTATGGGTCTGGATAGACCGTAGCCTCCTGCCTGAGGGGACAGGGGTGAATAGTCCGTGTCCAGGGTGAGGAGGGTCAGCTGTGATCCGACCCACACGCCTCAGGGTCCTGGAGGTGAACAGGTCCTGGAGAGATGGGAGCTCACAGCCAATCACCTTCTCTGCAGCACTCACAATGCGCTGCAGTCGATGCTTGTCTCGGTCTGTTGCACCGGGGAACCACACGGTGATGGAGGAGGTGAGGATGGACTCGATGATGGCCATGTAGAACTGCAACAGCATCTTGGTTGGCAGCTTAAGTTTCCTCAGCTTCCACAGGAAGAACATCCTCTGCTGGGCGTTTTCATAATGAGTAAGCTGATGGTTGGCTCCCATTTGAAGTCCTGGGTGATTCCAGAAACGGAAGGAGTCCACGATGGAGATGGGGGTGGGAGAGAGGGCGAGGGGGGACGGTGGGGCTGTGTCTTTCCTGAAGTCCACGATCATCTCCACTGTCTTCTGGGCGTTCAACGCCAGGTTTTTGTGGCTGAACCAGGACGCCAGCCAGTCCACCTCTCTCCTGTAGGCGGACTCATCCCCGTCCGAGATGAGCCCGATGAGGGTGGTGTTGTCTGCAAACTTGATCAGTTTAACAGACTGGTGACTGGAGGTGCATCAGTTTGTGTACAGGGGGAGCCAGGGGGAAAGTGCACAGCCCTGAGGAGTTCCAGTGTTTGTAGTCCGAGTGTCCGAGACAGTCTTCCCCAGCCGCACGTGCTGTCTCCGGTCCGTCAGGAAGTCAGTGATCCACCTGCAGAGGGAGTCGGGCACGCTGAGCTGGTAGAGCTTGTGTTGCCCAGAGCCCAGAGCTTGGTGTTGAAGGCAGAGCTGAAGTCCACAAATAGGATCCTGGCGTAGGTTCCTGAGGAGTCCAGATGCTCCAGGATGAAGTGGAGGGCTTTGATGAAGTGCTGGGGTAATTGATGGTGGTGGTAGGGGGGCAGAGGTGGCTGGGGTTTCTGGAGTCTCTGGAGTGTGAGGAGCTGTTGGGCGCTCATGGCGGCAGTAGTGTGTATTCAGTTCCTGGGCGAGGGACAGGTCGTTCAGAGCCTGGGGGGCTTTGATCTTATAGTTCGTGATGGCCTTAAGTCCCCTCCACACTGCTCCCGGGTCGTTTGAGGAGAATTGCTGTTGGAGACGGGCTGAATATACACATTTAGTATTTCCCACTTCCCTTCTAAATCAGTATTTTGCCAAATTCCAGATTTTAGCTGCATGAAACTGAAACGCAGACTCACCGTGTTTATTATTGACTCTGGGAACCACCAGGAGACCCCTCCCTGAAGTTCGCAGGGCCCGAGATGGTTCATACGGCTCTAACATGTCAGAAAAGAAAATTCTATTGTCTGAGCGACAGGAAGCCAGTCAGAAAAAAATTGCTCACTGTTCACGTTCACACCTACAAAAATGTACAACAAATAAAAAATACACACAATTTTTTTTAAAAGTCCAAAACATAGCTGTCCTGCACTGACTGAGGCAAGAACCCCCTCAAGCCCCCAACCGCCCACGAACTCCTCCAGCCTCATGTCCATCTGGGCCTGCACCACCTCAGCACTGACCTGACTCCGCCCTTGCACCTTCCTCTTTCTGCTCTGATCTATGGCCATCTTTGCTTGGCCCAGGAGGAAATTCAGGACCCGCACCTTCCTCTTTGCTCTGCCACTAGACAAGATTTCTGCACTGGACAGTAGGTAGGGAGGAGGGTCCACATACTGTAGTTTGTGCCACAGAGCAGAGGAGACCAGATTGTTAATGATCAGTACCCTCCCCATACCCTCCCCATTTTGGGCAGTAACCACCTCCACTTGCTCAGCCACCCTTTAACCTGCTCTACCGTCTGGTCCCAGTTCTTTTGAAGGTGGTCAGGGCCCAGGAAAACTTCCCCTTCTCCAACAGAGGCCCCCTGGCAACCTGAGTGTGCATAGATCCTCCCCAACCAAGATGGCCTCGCTCTTAGCCCAGTTAACTCTTGCACTCGATACCCCACCAAACTGCTGGACAGTATGGGCAAGAATGACAATGTCCCTTTGGGTGTCCACAAACACCATGACATCATCAGCATAGGCAGACACCTTTAGTCCAGGACATTCAGGAATCTGCACCCCTCTCAGGTCTGACCTGAGCCTATGCAGAAAAGGCTCTATGGCCAAAGAGTAGAGCATCCCTGATAAGCAGCAGCCCTGCCTGATGCCCCTCCCCACACTGATGGGAGCACAGAGCTTCCCATTGATTTTCAGTATACTCGTGATGTCACAGTACAGCGTCTGCATGTGGGCTATAAACCCAGATCTGACCCCAAAAGCACCCATAATCTGCCATAGGTACTGGTGTTTAACCCGGTCAAAAGCCTTTTCCTGGTCTATAGAAATCAGACGCAGGTTGATGCCCAATGAGCTGGAGACTTCCAAAACGTCTTGAATTAAAGTGACAATGTCACTGATGAGCCTGCCGGGCACACAGTAGGTCTGGTCCATGTGAATCACTGATTAAATGACCTGGCGGAGCCGAAACACCAGGACCTTGGACAGGATCTTATAGTCCGTACAGAGCAGTGACACCGGTCTCCAGTTCCTCAGCAGCTGCAGGTTGCTTTTTTGGCAGCAGGGTGAGCACGGCTCTCCGACAGCTCAAAGCCAAATGGCCTGTCTGGAGGCTGTCTCTAAGGACCTCTAATAAGTCCTCTCCAATGATGTCCCAGAAAGCCTTGTAGAAATCAGCTGGGAGTCCATCAATGCCGGGAGCTCTCCCTGTGTGTGGGCTCCCCCCAGCAACTGTCAGCTCAGTCAACATCAGAGGAGCCGCTAGTTTGTGGTTCTCCTCAGTGCCGACTTGAGGCAAGCCTTCACCGAAGCACATCTTCCCATTGGCTCATCCACTCAGCTCCGGCGAGTACAGTTCTTTATAAAAGAGGGACGCATGACTCCTGATCTCACACAAATCTGTGATATACCCGATCCGTACTTGCCAGGGACAATATATTGTCTTTACAGTGAGCCCAGGTGAACTGTCTGTCTACAGGGTGTATATTTCTCCACACATCTGCCAAATTGTGGGCCTCTAACAGCCTCTGCAGCCAGGCAGAGGAAGCAGGGTGAGGCTCCCGTTGATTCCTATCTAGCTGTGGCTCAGCAGTACAGTTCCAATCTCCAGCCACAAAAAGAAAATCCCCAGTGTCTCTGCAGCTTATAATAACTTCACACAGAGTGTCCAAAATTACTAGCCTCTGTGCTCCTGTGCTGGGCATGTACACACACATGAACACTATTGCAGTGTTTTCAAAACAGGCGCGCACCTTCAGCACACGACTTGCCACCACCTCTTCAGTTTCCACGGAGATGGGGAGGAAGCTCCTTGAAAACAGAAGCCCCACCCCCGCACTACAGGAGGAGCCATGACTGAGAACTACCTGACCACTCCACGTCCAGCTCAGGAGTGCTGTGGGTTTCTTGTAACAGTACCACATCCAGCTTCTTCATCTTAACCAACTGGAACAGAGCCACCCTCTTTCCCCTGTCTTTAGTACCATTGACATTTAAAGTACCACACTTAAAAACTTGTGGTGACAGTTCCTGGAGCAAAGTTTCATTTTTGATAAATGGAGGCGCATTGGAGATGGTGATTTGCTTCGCAGGACTCACCAGAGGTGAGTCCTTTCTCCACCGCTTCAGCAACTTTCTCCGTGATGGACAAAAAAATTACGATCGATCCATTCATGCGGGAAGCGGACTTAACATTAACATAACCAACTTCTTTGCCCACGGCAAGCGTAGCCTCCTCCACGGCGCAGCTAGCCGGTGGAATTAGCTTCACACAAGAGAGAGAGCTGTTACTGATGACACTTTCTCTTTGTGTCTGTGGGCCAAAAACAATGGTGATCACTGACGGTGATGTAGATCTGAGTGTCAACTGCGTTGTTGTGCTAAGACACATTATTGCTGTTTATTAGCTGACCCAATGGAAGCATGTACAAGTTGAATAAGAGGGGTCCCAAGATTGACCCCTGGGGGACTCCACAGGTCATGGCAATTTTGTCTGAGACATAGTTGCCAATTTCAACAAAGTACGTCCTGTCCTCGGGATAGGACTTGAACCAGTTTAGAGCAGTACCAGAGATTCCCACCGAGTTTTCTAACCTGTGAAGTAAGATCCTGTGGTCCACTGTGTCAAAAGCAGAACTAAAACTGAGACTTTGGCTGTGTTGGTGTTGCAGATATAATTTGTCACCTTGATCAGAGCTGTCTCAATGCTGTGGTAGGGCCCATGTCCTGACTGGAAAGTATCAAACACATTGTTAGACAGGAGAAAGTAAGTGAGCTGTTGATATACTACTTTCTCTAGGACTTTTTCTAAGAACGGTAAGTTTGATATGGGCCGGTAGTTGGTCAGTACAGTGGCATCAAAACCACCTATATTTAAAGCTACCTATACTGTAGTACCTTTATTACATTTTTCTCTATCTAAAGCTTTCCTAACCAGAGGTACCGGGACCTGCCTGTTTCAGATTGATAACATAGGGGAAACTGAGCATTATTTTAATAGGAAAAGCTATATTTTGCAATAAAATGGGTTAGGGAGAATTTTAAGTGTATTTTGAAAGCAACTATTACGACCAGCTTCTCTAGAATGAAGGAAAGTAGCATAAAACCCAAGATGTAGATAGGTAAAGTTTACAATTTATTTGAGTTGAGGAAGGCAAATGATAACAAAAGTAGGCTCTAAATTGAGTACAAAAATAGTCCAAACAAAATAACAAGTAGGTATAACGAATTTACAAAGTTAGTGTCTCACACAATTACAAACACAAGCTAAACACACGAGAGACACATCCAAGTCTAAGGCGAGCTGCACTGAGCCCCAGCCGCCCCGAGCGACAGATGAGCGGCACTTTTATTGGTCTTAGGTGCTGATAGGTGGAGACAGGTGATTGGAGGGGCGGGGAACGGATGTACCAATCAGCGAGTCCGGAGATGGAGAACGAACCACAGCCAGGGAAGATAACCAGTCCACCAATCCGAGGCGAGGACTCCAGCAGCAGCATTTCCATATTGAACAAGGCACACATGGGGCAGAGTGAAGGTGCGGGCGGGGCCTTGCCAAGTGCCGTAATAGCTACATTATCTTTTTTCTCAGAAATAGAGTGATTGCTTTCTAAATTAACTGCAACACCCTTGAGGTAGGGGATATACGGACTACCACTGAAAGATCCATGGGGTCCGCAAGATAAACAAGGTTGGGAACCACTGATCTAGAGAGCCATGAAACATAAAGTTAATATCTATGCATTGCATAAACTACTATTTCATTGACCATCATTTATTTGCTGAAACAATCAAATAACTGCATTTAGCGTAAAACAATTAGGGAGAAGCGCTGCGTGGGTACTGGTGTAGAACATGTAAAGTTATACAGGACAGGTGCTTTTTGGAATGGGGTTTTCTTTGTAGGTTCTGAAAATGTTTCGTGGTCTGTGTATATTGGTGTATGAATGAGAGTGTGAATGGGTGACTGGTTCCTTACTGTAAAGCGCTTTGGGCCTGATAAAGATAGAAAAGCGCTATATATATAAGCTGAGTCCATTCACCGTTTACCATTTAGGGTTAAACTGTCAAAAAAGTGCTCCTACTGTACTTAATCATGCTATACTCTTAACTTTTCTGCATGGTGATAAAACTGAAAGTATTCATACCCAAGGTCATTCACTTCTCAGCATTCTTTTATTTAAGTGGACAAAGCTGGACATATTTCTCTGGTGTTTACCTGCCAGTTTGCAAAATTACAACTCTTAAAAACAACCCCAAATTTTTTTTATTTTTCTTCCCAAAGCTGGTTTCGGACAGTGAAGTATTTGCCAAACGCACACAACATGTCAGAGTGTAATGCTAAGCAGCCCGAGGTCAGTGCGAGTGTAGGCTCCACTGAGTGTCCCATAATGTCACGCAAGAATAAATGGCCCGGCCTGAGTTAGTGCAGACAGCAGGGATTAAACAAACTAAGGTCCAATGGAAATAAATGTCCCGGAAAAGAACATGCACTCTGTGACGACTTTTGATGCTAGCTGGTTAAGAGTCGGAAGAATATTAGTCTGAGAGAGAGAGACCGGTAACTTTTATTTTCACTTTTAGTTGCGTTGTATGAGACAGTAATTGCGACTTTAATGCTCTGAGTTTAAGTTTTAGGGTGGAAGTGAGAGAGTTGTAGGTTTTGCTGTTAGCTGCATTTTTGTGTTGGTGCCTGGCAGTGTTTTTACTTTTCAAGTCAACATTTTACTGATATTGAAACAATACTAAGTGATTCATGTGTCTTTTCTGAATACATAGTGGGTCATTTACTAAGCTTGCTCATGTACAAACGGAATTGTCTCATTTACATATCAGACTTGGAACCCTAATGCTGTAATAGAGGCCATTTCAAATGGTGAATTAGGTGGCACACAAGGGGAGTAATGGAATATATGTACCGTAGTTACGTATTTAGAATACTAATTTCGAGTAACTGTATTCCGGTACAGTTACTCTTTAGTCAGAGGGTATTTAGAATACAGTTACTTTGCTAATACCAAGGGAATACATATGATGTTAAAATTTCATCAACCAATCATACCACATGTCATTAATAAGAAAGAGAAAATGTTAAATTTGTCTAAATAAAGAACAGATGCAGCCGGGCGCGCACACAACTTGATGCTAGGGTGTGCACCGCCACACACACGAGGGAGACACAGGGGAGAGAAACCACAAGATGCAAATCTCTGTCCTCTTACCTTTTCACTGTGTTTGAAATCATTTAGAGTGAAAGCTGGTTGGTGTTAGCAGTAGCAGTAAGCTAACTTAGCGGGTTAGCCTCTATAGGCCGCAGTTTGTCACACTTTCCCAAACTCTTTTGTCGAGTGGGATGCAAAGTAATGCAGCAATTTTCCAATGGTTCATAAAAAGATTGTGCTCCCAACATAAAAATATGTCATGCCAGTGTTATAATGTGCAGACTGGAGCGGCTGCCCATTTGCAACAGCAGATATGACCTGTTCTCCCGGTGAGCATTCAGCACTTTTTTCTTGTCAAATTTGTGTTAAATAAGCAGATTAAGCATACATAAACTGCAGTGCAATAAACTTGTTTTTAATCCTACATCAGGAGCATACACTACAATAATACTGTGTATTTAAAAAGTGTTTAAAGTATTCAGAATACAGTACTCTGATTGGCCAGAGTAACGTAATACATTACAAAATACATTTTCAGGCAAGTATTCAGTATTGTGTTACGGAATAAATTTTTAAAGTATTCTCCCCAACACTGGCACAAAATAGCATTATTTTATTTTCCAGCTTGCACTTGCTATTTAGCACCTGTCCTGATAAATTAGCCCTATAATGTGCTAAACTTGTGTCTTAAACCACTTGTGGAGTTCATAATGCATAAAACATAACACTCAGATTACTCCAATGATCACTGTAATGCAGTTACTGGTTCTACTGCACTGTGAGGTGGGCTGGGCTGTCATAAATGTTTGTTTTCATTATCATTTTATTTCAGTGAACCTGTAACCATGTGACAGGTTCACTTTAATTCATAGAACCGAGTTTACAACTATCGTTTTCAGAGCCGATGTCAAAGTTGGCACAGTGGCTGCGGTGATGATTGATCTTATTTGGACAGGATGGTGCATAGACTGCATACATGATACTGTACATGTGTATCAGGTTACAGGTGGTACTACAGGCTGGTATAATCATATTAAAAAAGTCTAGAGCGGGGCTGTAGAAACTAATGGCAGGGGACAAATTAGGGACTTTTCTTTGCCTGAGAACTTCAGGGAGGGGTCTCCCGGTGGTTCCTAGAGTCAATAATAAACACGGTGAGGCTGCTTTTCAGTTTCATGCAGCTAAAATCTGGAACAGACTTCATGAGGATGTGAGACAGGCCTCAACTCTGACAATGTTCAAATCCAGCTGTTTTTACCCGAGCATATGAAAACTGAAAGTATTTTATCTGCACTCTTGCCTTTTACTGGAAGTGATACATTTTTATGTTGATGTTTTAATGATTGATTTGATCTTTTTTGCAACATTTTGTAATTTTATTCAACTGTGAAAGCACTTTGAATTGCCTTGTGTATGAATTGTGCTCTACAAATAAACTTGCCTTGCCTTGCATTCAGGCTGACATTCTCATTAACATTAGTGTTCAAAGCCAGAATACAGTAAAGACGCGGTGGCAGAAAAGTACATGGTACTGACTGCTCCTGAAATGTTTACCAGTGTCTGTTCTCTACATAAACATCTCTCTCTTCCCTTCCCTCAGAGATACTCAGGAATTTCTGGCTTGTAGAGAAAGCCCTTAATTTGACAAGTCAGTTTTAGATTTATGTCAAAAACAGCATCAATTTGTTGTCCTTGGTCAATCTCTTGGTTGTACTTATTTACATATTTTGGCTAACCTACTCCCGGTGATAAACATGATCTCACTGAGGAAACCTTTTGTTGTTTGGGGAAACTTAAACTGATGTTTGCAACCTTAAACCGAAGCCTTTCCTGTCCCCTCCCGGAGCCTTGATCGTGCAGTTACTCTTTCTCTCCACCAGAGGCTGCTGTTCTGTGAAACATTCTCGGTGTCATCAAGTTGAAACACATTGCACTTTGGTTTTTGTGCATTTTAATTTTTACTACAAATCCTAAAATAGCCCTGGAATTGAGGCTCAGACAGGTTCCACTTACAAACTATATTTTTAAAATCGTTTTAAAAATAAAATGTACCCCATGTCTGCAGCGTTCAGGCTTGTCGTAGTTATGAAAAATGCTGTTTTTCCGCTCATCCGTCTCCATTGGTTCCCATGTAACGCGCTCAGTACCAGCGGGCGTTTGTGATAAGCACACAATTAAATTATTGAGCGAGTGGCTGCGCGGTTTGACACGGAAGCCGTTGCACCATGAAATATACAGTAAAGTGCTTAACTGGCCGCTACAACTGCCACAGTGTCAGTAAAGAGGTTATTGAAATGTAGACAGAACAGATACAATGGGCTTGGTCACGGGCTGCATTTGGCATAGCAAAATTACTGGGGAAAAAAGGAACACAACCCCTCGTTTGTCCCTTTTGTGTTTCCTGTAGCTCCTCTTGTGACGCCTCCTCTGTGCTGCAGGTGTGAGGGGCTCTTGGGGCCTCGTCAGTGTCTCAGAAGAAGACATTTGTAGCTCATAAGCTAGCTGTTTACTTTTAAAAAGCTACTTTCTTTCTTCAGGACCATTATGGACTCTTTGCTGTAAAAAAAAATCAGCCGAACCCCACAAGGTGATTCTGACCATTAGCTTGGCTCCACATCTGGAGATGGGTCCCCGAGCACGGCACTGCCGCCCACTGATCCTTACGGATGGGTCAAATTTCCCTACAGGGACAATAAAGTATACAAACAAACAAAACACGGCAAAGATGTACAAAAGTATCCAGTAAAACAATGTGGAACACAGAAACCACAAATGCAGGGTGCAGAGTCGAGGACTAAATTCTTCTAAAAAAGAAGAATATTATGACTATTATGAATTTACTAATGGTCAAACATTACTATAAAAGTAAATGTTTCTCAGTAAAATTTATTAATTTGTAAAAGTACTGTTAAAAGTATTTGTTGTATACAATACTTAAACATTCAAAGTAGAAAGTACAAATCAGTTTAAATTAGTTGGGAATAATAACTGCAGCTTCAAAAACACAAACATTTTACCAAAATTGACTACCAGTACGGCAACATTACGGGGACAAACTTTCTTCCTTGTTGTGAGTAGATGGTATTGACAGAACATCTGCACAGCACCACCTATTGTTCTGGAGTGTGCATGTTTAGGCTTTTAAAATAAATCATGTGGCCAGATTTACGTTTTGCTTTGGAGCCTTTGATGAAATGTAGTGGAGTAGAAAGTATTATATTTATCTTTCAAATGTAGCATTGTAAAAGTATCAAGTTGTCAACACAAATACTATTTAAGTAGAGTCCATATCCTCAAAAACACAAGTACATTTACTACGTTTCTGACCACCTCTGGTTATGAATAATGCTATTTCACACAGAAATAGCGCCATATAAAATTACTATGAAGGAGCACCACTGAGCCATTTTTCTGTATTTTTTTCTCAGAAACTTAGAGTGCACTGAGTATGAATGTACAGTGAGGTCTATATTTGTGAACGTTTACTACGTTTTTGTGTGGTCCCGATCACATTATAATCTGCCCTTCATGGAGCAGTTCCTGTTTCTAGCTCGTGCTTAATTATTTTAACTTTCCGGCTTTTGTTACCTAGATATTTACATCTGTTAAGTTTCAAAAATATGTCTTTTTAGCTCAATTTAAAAAAAAAAGTGAAAATAGACACAATAGATATACAAAATCCACTCTGCACAAATCTTTTACTTAAAAGACAACAAAATTAAACTGGTAATCTGCAGTGTCTCGCCCTAATAAAACATACACCCATTATAAGTCCTATCGAGTTTTAAAGGACACTTAATATTAAAGGCACACTGCGCTACATTTTGGACTATACTGTTGCCATCAGTACAGAAACATGCTCGCAATGACAAGCTCAACACAGATAATGCTATTACTGCTGTGGGTAATCCAAGAATGGATTTGGATGACGACCTAAACTGGTGAAATCTCAAATTCTACTGACTTTAGTCGACATCTCCTGGAGACAAGCTGGAGACGTACCCACTCCCGGTAAAGTTACAGTCCTGTCTTAGGAAAGGGGAGCCACTCACAGCAAAGGCACATGTTTGTTTGTACATTTATGAGGTACTTTGATGATGAAAATGTAAATATCTGTCATAAAACAAATGCTTATAATTCAATTTTATTTATTGAGTAAAACTGTTCCTTCCTCCTCTCCCAAAACCACAAACTTTCTCATGCCTCTCTTCGCTGTCCTGTCCCATCTCTACAAGTCTATAAATGTCCCGCCCTGGACGCCACTGCTTGCTCCCCCTTTGCGCCCCCTCCCCCTCTCTCTCTCTCTTTCGCTCTCTCTCTGTCCGTCCCGGGGGGAGATAGCACTCTTGTTTGTTGTTTTAAGCCTGGTCCCACCACTCTCCAGAGACACAACAGCGGGAGAGGCAGTGCGCGCACACACACAAGAGCAGACCCCTGTTCATTATGCGCCGCTGACTGAGGAGCGCACTTGAATGGGACGTCCCACTCCGGGCAGGCAGCGAGCATCACACGGGATTCAGAACAACCACCAGCTTTCTTCGCTTGCAATACCTTAGGAAGAAACTTTTGGATACCGGCTGCGTTCAGGAATCCAGCTCTTGCGTAATTCGATTTGGAGATGATCTGCTACCAACGTGCTTGTCATTAAATTGTATGGACATATCTTGATCTCTACAGTAAATTCCTTCCTGTTGTTGCTTTTTGCACCTCAACTTTATTAAATTCTTATTAATATTTAGGCTGGAACACAAGGTTGTTGTACAGGTTCTCGTAGCTCAGTCCTCCCCCGGTGTTTTGCATCTTCCACTTTGCATTGCGCTTCACAGGGATCCTGCCCGTCAGCCCTTTTTCAGACAATACTTTTTCATCACAACAACATGGCAGACTCAGCCGGGCCCCGAATGTCCAAACTTCTCCAACTCTTCTATCCCGGCGTCCCACAGGTGGTCTTCTGATGCTTCCAAAACCTCACTGCAAAAGTCTACCCTAGCTTTCAGCGTAACATGATGAACAAAGACTCCAGGTTCTCCAGGAAGACGCCGGCAAATTTCTCCACTCGCAGACACTCGTGTATTGGGTGAGTGTATCTTTGTCTGTTGGGGAAGCGACGAAGTGCGATCATCCGGTGTTTGACAGATCTTTGCAGAGTTATGGGGGGTTGTTTAATGTGATTTATGTGACAAGGATGTCCAAAAGTGTGCAGCTTGTGCTTGAGGTGGAATCTGGTTTTCATCACATTTGAATTTAGACATAATGTGATCCCTTTGGAAACTTGGCTGGAAGCAAGCTGCCATGGGGGCTATTATCACGAAGACGGGATTTGGGTTGCATTACAGGATATGTTTGTTAATTGTCGGCCATAGTCAAAATCTGAAAATGTGCGTTACAACGTCAATAACAGCATTATGATGCTGTGTTGTGGCTCCATTTTCAACAGACTTCATTAAGTTGATTGTGTCAACAATGCAACACAAGGAAATGCATTCTCAATAAGAGTTTTTCTGTGTTTGTACGTTTTGCTGTTGGTTGCATTTGTGTGCTGGTGCCTGGCAGTCTTTTTGCAAATTATAAAAAGTAGTTAGTATTAGCATTAAGACAAGTGTTGAGACCTGTGTAGTGTGACTGTGGTTCACCTGATCTAAAACATGTGCTAATTAAACATGTGCCTTAAAACACCTTTGTAGGAACATTTTGGCCCAAACGAATTACACCAATAATAATTAAAATGCAATTCATCCTGAGAATTCCCTTATCTGATGTTATGCTGGATTGTGGTCTTATTTTATTTTTTTGCATTGACAGCAGAGGTCAAAGATGCCCCAGTAAGTGTTGTGGTTATTGATCTGATTATTTGTTTATGTGGACAGGACAGTACGTGTTGAGGAACACACACAAGATGCATGTAAACACATCACAGTATAGACATGGGCTAATTTCCGGTTGTTGTCCCATAATCACACTATTTTTTTTTGCACAGACAGTGGAGGGTGACGGTGGGTGAAGTGTCTTGCCCAAGGGCACAATGACAGCATCCGCTGGCAGGGGCTAGAATTAAACCCATGTTCCTATTATAGAAATGATCAATTATCATTTGCCGTGATGTTGGTTTTATCTTGCTTATTTAACATGATCTCGTCTTGCTTAGTTTAAAAAGCTTCTTCAAATTAGTTCCTTAGAAATTGAAATCCAAACATTGCTTTGTCCACGTGAAAGCGTTGATCCTGAGATGAGCCTGATGCGGGGGTGGGTGTGGAGCTGACCGAGAGCCCACTGGATGCTGAGCTGTTTTCTTCCTCCTTCCTGGTGTCGGAGCTGGGGCCTGCAACCGAGCACCACAATATGACTCGTCATGTGGCCCACAACTTTGGCTCTTTATAACACCCCCACAGAAGCATCAGAGTGCGCTATGGAAACATGCCTCGCAGCCCTGCAGTGTGACAAGATCTAATCACTCTATTATACTGTAGCTACAGGCAGGGAGTATGCATGACTTAAAGTGTGGGAAAACACACCTTATTTTTGACATCTATTTTGAATTAGCCTACAATTAAACTGTAAATGCAATCTTCCATATTTATTGGTGTGCTAACAAATTGATGGCACCGTGATAAATGCAGTATGAGGGCAAATTTGCTCGGAACGTGTTCGGTGAAGGATTCAGAGTTTTTAAAACTGTGTGAATGTTTCCTGGTTCTCCGTTTTGCCACAAAATCCCAGAAATACAGCTCAAAATGTTTCAGTGGTTAGAGTGCATATGTAAGGTTTTAATGCTTTTGAAAATATTACTTATTTAGAGGTCTTTCCACAGATTTTCAATAGGATGTAGGTCAGGACTTTGACTGGGCCATTAACACATTAATATGTTTTTTTTTAAACCATTCCATTGCAGATTTAGCTTTGTGTTTAGGGTCATTGTCCTGCTGGAAGGTAAATTTGGAGGGTGAATCTCCGCCCCAGCCTCAATTCTCTTGCTGGAGTTTTGCAAGTTTTCCTCCAAAATGTCCCTGTATTTGGCTCCATCCATCTTCCCAACTATTCTTACAATCTTCCCAGTCCCCGCTGAGGAAAAGCAGCCCCATAGTACGATGTTCCCCCCACCATATTTGACACTGGGGATAACGTTTTGCATTTGTTGTCAAAAAGTTCAATTTTTGTCTCATCTGACCAAAGCACCTTCTTCCACATGGTAGCTGTGTCCTCCATATGACTTCTAGCAAACTTCAAACGGGATTTCTTATGGCCTCCTTTCAATAATGGCTTTCTTCTTGCCACTCGTCCATGAAGGCCACATTTGTGTAGAGTACGACTTATAGTTGTCCCATGTTCAGATTCCCCCAGCTCAGCGGCAGGACGTCGCAGCTCCTCCAGAGTTATCTTGGGGCACTTGGTTGCATTTCTGACCAGTGCTCTCCTTGTTCGGTCTGTTAGTTTAGGTGGACGGCCATGTCTTGGTAAGTTCGCAGTGGTGCTATAGTCTTTCCATTTCCGAATGATGGATTGAACAGTGCTCCGTGAGATGTTCAAATCTTGGGAAATCTTTGTATAACTTAACGCTGCTTTAAACTTCTCCACAGCTTTATCCCTGACCTCTCTGGTGAGCTCCTTGGCCTTCATGATGTTGTTTCGTGACCAATGGTTAGGGCAAGGTGTGAACGTTCTGCAGTCATTAGGAATGTTATAAAGGCAATTTAATGCACTCAGAAAAATGCTGTATGAATACTTATGCACGCCCCACTTTTCACTTTTCTTTTTTTTTGAAAAATAACAGAATCATGTATCATTTTGTTTCACTTCACAGTTGTCTGTTACTTGTGTGTGAACTGTCAGTAAAACATTCAAAATAAAATCTTTATGTTTATGGTTGTAAACATGACAAAATGTGCAAAAGTTCGAGGTGTATTAGTACTTCCGAGAGGCACTGTAGACATACAGTTTCATAGCAGTTTGACTCACTAATTTTGAGGGCTGGGTTTCGACGTCATTACTTTAACGATACCTGCTTTTTGGTACCGGTGCCTTAACTGTACTTTTTTGATACCTGTGTTATTTTAATTCAATTAATATAACATGTGTATAAAAAAATATAATTTAGCATTATTATTTAGCACAACAGAAAGCAACACAGAGGCCGCAGCAGCGTCACATGACACTTTCATAGGCGCATTGAGTTGCCTTGTGTACAAAATGCGCGGTATAAATAAAGTTGCCTTGTTTTGCCTTTCATGTTTTGAGCAGAATTTCCACTTAAGCAGCGCTAAAAAGAGAGAAAGGATATTATTACCTCCTCATGCTGCAGAGTAAACAAACAGGCATGTAATCTCATGGGCAAATGGGTCTGTAGCCAAAGGTAAAGATGTCTTTCTTGTTGTCTCTGCTGCTCCTATCTTTGTCTAAGAGCTCTAGTTTCTTATTCAATCCTGGGTTTATAACCGGTTGTAGTCTAAGTCCTTGTTTAGTCCTGGCTCAGACCTGCCACATCTGCCATCTCTAAAAATTACATAAGTTTAGTAAGTTATAGCTTTGCTTCGCTTTAAGAAAACACCTGCATTTGCACTGAAGCGGATGATTATCTGCGCACATGCTCATGTTGCTTTTGTTAGACTCACTACGGGTCATATATGGACGTATGGACAGAAAAAGTCACGAAACTTGGCACAGAAATAATTTTAGTTTTTCGATACCGCCCCCTACCGGAGCTTTTTGGTCGTTATCAAGTAGGTACTGTTTAAAAATACCTAGCCCTACTCATTTCCCATTGACATAACATGGATGGCATGGCAACAGTTTGCCTCTATGTATGTCATTTCCTGTCAGTGTCCAATGAGGAAGTGAAACTAAACATCACAAAAATGTCCAAACTAAAGAAAGCTTGGTCATTTGCTTTTAGCATAATCTTAAATACCATCGTGTTGACTATGGTTTAGCAAAAAAAGTGATGTGATGTGTCATATGCACTTAAGAGAAGGAACAACCAACGTAAACACGATTACGAGGAAAAACAATGTTCAAAACATGGTTTAAAGTTTAAAAGTTGATATCTCCCGTCTAACACTAAGGCCTAAACTTTTATGAATGCTAAAAAAAAACTACAAACTCTCAATGATTGAAAACCAGCAGAATGGATCTAAATTTGAGAGTTCTTATTATTGCCGGGTAATCTGTATGGAATTTTTGTGACAATAAGAAATGTTTATAATTTTGCTATAATGGGACTGCTACTGCATATATACAAATAGAGAGGTTTCAGAACGTCCGTAACCCGCGGTATCTCCCATTCCGTTTGGACAACAAAACAAATTGGAATCAAACATTAATAAGCGCAGAGCGGAGGTAAACCCAAGCGGCTGGCCTGCTCACGTCAAACAGTTAATTGGCTTCAGTGCTGCTGTAACGCGATCTGACTGACCTCCGCGAGAAAATCTACTACAGCTGCCATCAGATCCCTTCAGGACACACTCTTATGTAACGTTACCCTCTAAAAACAGACATCCAATACATGCTC
Source organism: Proterorhinus semilunaris (assembly GCA_021464625.1). NCBI lineage: Eukaryota > Metazoa > Chordata > Actinopteri > Gobiiformes > Gobiidae > Proterorhinus > Proterorhinus semilunaris. The sequence continues at coordinate 6,684,163 of CM038358.1, read as the reverse complement.
ATGATGATCTTATATGGACCAAAGCCTCCACACGCAGATGGACTCCGGGTTCATCTCTGGGGGTCAGACTGAACAATTTTTTTTTGCATTTGGAACTTGGGTCACAATCATAGACGTCGGAGGGTTGATGTCATGTTGCGTTTGTGGGTCATCTCTCTTCAGCATTTGGATGACAAAGCTTAAACGCGCTGATTGAACAGTGTTTGTTTGCTTTGTTTGTACGACATCAGCTCATGTCGTAGTCTTTGCTGTGACCGGAACCTTTGTTGTAACATTAAATGCAAACTATTCGGGATGTCACAGGATCAATGACGAGAACTCATGCAGAAAATGACGACAAAAGGTTGCGCTGGGATCCCTGACTTTACGACATATTTTCTGCAAGTGGGGTGGTTTAGCCGGGAGGTTGCTGTGGTTGGTGTATCTTGGTGACTTTTAAGTTTGATGATTTTTATGGCACCGTTCATGTTTTCAGCACACTCTGTGTGCGAATAATCAGAGAAATAACAAGAATATTGCTGTGGGGTATAGGGACCATACAAATATACTGTTCTTAAAATCCAACAACATGAAACTTGATAACATCATAAAACTCAATTCCCTGCTGCAGATATATAGAGCTGTAATTAACCAGCTCCCTAGTAACATACAATTAAAGTTTGGTAAAAGAGAGGGAAGATACGATCTAAGGGGAACTCATAATCTAAAAGTACAATGTATCCATTCCACCCTAAAAAGTCATTGTATTACACGGAGAGGAATAAATCTGTGGAATAATTTAGATGAAGACTTAAAAGGTGCAGTTAGTCTACAGCAATTCAAAAGACAGTATAAAAGAACTGTATGCTGAAGACATGTGACCTTGTCTCTCAGTCATTCTCCTTAAGTAATCTGTATTACTATGAGCTTGTGAAATCATTGCTGATATTATCAATTGTCACCTACTCTATCAACCAAGTCTATGTGATCTGTATTAAAGGAACTTGAGATAAATTACAAGCATTAAAAATGCTGTTATGGCCTGCTTCTGCTGGTCATTACAAATAAAATACAATTGGGGCAGGCGAGATGTGGACCTGTTGTAGGTCTCCCTCTCAACGGGCTCATAAATCTTTTCTTTTTAAAGCACCACTCAGTATAGGATTATAAAGCAGTTCACAACATCAACTACTTAGGGCAGCAGGGTGGGGGCTCTCTGGTGGGGGGCTACCGCCCTCTACCAGCTTGCCACATATTACCCTGTTTTTTTAACGCACCTCACAAATAGGGAAAACAATCAAACACCACTGACAGAACAATCTTAACCAACATTATTACAGTTGAAGCAGGTATGATAGAAATGAGAAACATGATATTTTTGAGAATGATACTTTTGAGAATGCTATTATTGTCATTGTTATTATGGTGATGATAATATATGTATAATAAATATGTGCGCTAGTAATGTATGTGTATGTATATATATGTATATCTAAAACGCCTATGATTACTTAAACAATACGTAAACCAGTAGAATGGTGACCAGAATGGTAATATAAGCAATGATAAAAAATAAGAGAAAACTATAACACTAAGTAAATACACTCAGAAATCACAAACTTTTCTATTTTCGCTCTGTCTTTCATACTTGTAAGTTGTCTTGTAAGTCTCAATAGATTTTCAACCTGTGACATGTAAAAGCTTCGAATTATCAATGCTGCTAATCAATAATTGTATTTTGAATATGGGGTAAGCACCTATAAGCTTTCTTGCATCAGCCTACCCCATTTGAGTTATTAGCACAAGCGCTAACCGCTGTGCTACTGTATTGGTTTTGTTGTGATAATGTAAATGTAATGATGTAAATAATAGCTCAAATAAATCTAATTAAATCAAGACTAAAGAGATTACGTCAGGACGATTACAATCACATGGTTTTAAAGCTGGTAAAGATAAAGAGGTTTGAATTCCTACTTTGCTTCATTGTCACCCAAATGTTCACATTTAAGGTCCCTTATTCAGGTTCTTTAAAAGCACTTTTAGACGCCTTTGCCTCGATTTTTCACCCTCTAGGCCAGGGGTAGTCAACGTCAGGCCCGTGGGCCAAATCCGGCCCTCCAGCACAGGCCCCCCAACTTGATTTTGAGAAATATTATTATGCAAATTAGAGGTCAAATACCTGTTAACTACTCTAAAAATGTGAGAAATAGTGTCAGTATTTTATAAATGTCCCGGCAGAACATCCCACTTGGTCATATATAATGTAAAAGTGATTCTCAACTGGTGGGTTCGGACTCAAAAGTGGGTCGCGAGTCTATATTTTATTCAATATTTTCCATCTGAAACGGCATGGAAACACTAACAGAGTCTGTTGAAATTAATGTTATTGGGTTGTTTTGATCATAATTTCAGTCTTAAAGGCAAATGTACCGCTTGTTTAACAAAAGCTTGTGGGAAAAATACAGTATTTTATGTTTGTCAATATTTAATATAATATGACAAATTACAGTTTTATTTGGGTCATTAAGGTAATGTTGGCTCCCGAAGTCAGACCACCTGAGAACCACTGATGTAAAACATTTGATTTTTTTTACATCATTCACAGAAAATTTTTATTTACTTTAGGCTACAAGGTTTGGCCCTTGGTGTTTTGGCGACGATGAATATCGGCCCTCCACGACGTAAACTTACCTTCCCCTGCTCTAGGCCTTGAAAGAACAGTACTCAGTGTTAAGTAGGGGTAGAATTAAAATTGTTTGTTGCTGTCCCATAGAGAATGGAATACAGGCAATACTTATTTTAACATTTTATAGTGGGAAATTATATAAAAAACAAACTCTTCTTTGCTCCCTAAAAAGTTGTTAAATGTGCCCATGTTTGCGATCAATCAGAATGTGTTGGAATTTGTTAGAAAAGTGAGTGCGGAGTGGACAAAGATGAGCAGTTACACAATTCATACATAACGTATAAATAAAGCTAAAAACACTAACTATTTTAGTATATCTTGATTTGTAGTGAAGGCAGATTGAGCACTGAAATGATTCAAAGTAACCTCACAAAGGTCAGTTGAGCTGAATGCTGTGGAAGGTGTGCTCACTGTCCTGAAACCTTCTAAACCCGGGGCATGAGGCATGTGCTCCCCCTGGTTCGCTCCGAGCTCCTCCAGCCGTGAGCCTGAGTGGATCATATGAGGAGATCAAAGCAGCAGATTTTCGACCACAGACAGAAATACAGGAGCCGCGTGCACAACAGCCCTCTATTCTCTTTACCTGATCTGTACATGCTGCTCCCAGCCACACACGTGGCATCACAGGCGGTAAGTTTCACTGTGCCGTCTAGCAGATACAATGGAGCGTTTATTGTATGAAGAGGCAGGGCTGCAATGATAAAGCACTGTGTATTTTTTTTAGAAAAAAACAACAACGCAGCAATCAGGTAATGTAACTTCTTAAAGCTGTTCTACCCGAGTTCGTGGACGGTGTTGAGACAGTGTTGAGAAGTGACCAAGAACCACACTGTGATCATTTTTAAGTCAGCAAGTGCTTTATTGGTCATTGTGCAACCGTACAACTAAATTATATTCAGGTGTTAGTCCTGACCCGCTGCAACTGACCCACGCCGCCACTGTGGGCCAACCTGACCAGTATAACCGATAGCAACATGATGTCAACGTTGCTTTTAGTTCTCAAGATGATTATCCAGATGGCTCGTTGCACGATATGGCTGCACTAGTTCTGCTAACCTGAAGTTGTGAGCGCTTCATGTCCTCTTCATTTCCTATGGAGATTAGCTTAGCTTAGTTGCTAAGATAATCTCCATTGAGGACAAACTTGCTTACCTTTGTAAATGCAAACATCATATACCAGAAACTTACTGTCCACCACGGAATATTCAGAAAAAATGATGATTTGAACAGAACTAATATAATTTTAAATGAAAATTAATTAGGGCTTGAAGCCCTGGCACTCACAGCTTAAGGTTAGAGGAACTAGCATAGCCACGTCATGGAATGAGAGAAGCTGAAAGAGCCCCACATAGCGTTGCCAGATCCTATAACTTTATCCAACTGGGAAAACATACTTCCACAATCCCAGCACCTGTCCCCAATCGAGTCTGAATGCAGCCCTTAGTTAAAGCCCAGTGACTGAAGTCTAGAGATAATACCCTGGAGGGGAGGGTATTATGTTAAATCAACTTGTTAGAGCTATTCACCATGTTAAAATGTTATTCTCTCATCCTAACATAGCTTGAGTTGTATTTGGAGCCACTCGAGCATCTATGAGTAATCTTTGAATCTTTCCTAGTGACTGTTCTTAGCATCGCGGTGGCAGCTCCCAAACGGCTCCTCCTGAGGTCTGATGTTTCTAGGAAATGCTTTCCATCCTCACCTTTCCATCTCTTGCTAAGCTTAACCCTTTCATTGCGAAGTAAAATGGTGAACTGATGGGGACATTGCTTGATAATCCGGAAGTGAAACTACTGGATATTTTGTTTCAGCTGTTTTAGATCAGTTTTGTATTTTCTAACCAACAAAGTGTAAGCTGGTGAGTGATAAAGATACCTGCGAAAAGCGTAATACCAGCTCTCTTAGGGGACGCAAGTTCAGTTGTAGCTGAAGGGCCTTTTTTAGACCACTTTAGAGCGCATGTGTCCGTGTGAAGCATATGTGTCACAATAGTCCCCGGTCCTGAATGGCAGTATTAGTACCAGGCAAAAGTGCAGTAGTGGATACAGATGAGAGCCTATGTAGTAAAATGTCAAAACTATTGTGTCACACATATAGTCACATTTTACTGTCAGATTAGTAAATAACATTAGGTTGTGGGGTCGCAGAGCTGAAGGGGCCGTTGGGGACAGTCGTGGGACAGTTGTGTGACAGTTGGTTAGAGACAAGTGCGGGTGTGACTGCAGGCGGCAGATAATGAGACACCGTGAGAGCAGGGAGGAGAAGTGGGGGTTGTTGTGTGCTTTGATAATGTGAGAAAGCCAGTCCTGTCGTCCACATTGTGCTGTAGACTTATGTGTTTGAAGGATTTCAATACTCTAGCACACTATATAGTAAATATCTGCTCGATAAAGAGGGAGCTGTTGGGAGTTTGGAGTCTCACCTCACACATACTGTCCCTTTTTAGAATATTGACCTTAGAGTGAACTTCGTCAAAATGCCAGCCCAGTCTCCTCCCTGTGTTGCAGTTATTGTTTTAAGTCTCACTTTGAACTGTTTTCTCCTGGCATTCTGTATAACTATATTTAATAACAGCCTAAATCCAAGGCCAGGGGTATTTTCTGAACACATTGTTAAAAGTTGCACTTCTACAAAAATATCAATGATTGCAGATAGTGTTGGGTTTTTGACTACTTGCTGCATGTTTGTAAATTTCCCCTCTGTTTTGGTTTAATCTCTGGCTGTCTGAAAGGTAATAGGAAGTGCCAGTGCAATATGTTTTTTTTTTAATGTTTTTTTATTGCACGCCCTAGTCTATACTCAACTGTCAGAAGAAGCATTTTTGTCAGTTTTTTATTGCGTTTTTCCCCTTGCTTTTCTTGACACCTGTTAGTTATGTTTAGCTGTATTTTCATCCTCGTTTCCGTTGCTGTTTCAACACTTTTTTCCAAGTCTTTTTTTTTTTTCAGATTTGGATAAAGCCAAACTGGAAAAAAAATGTGCTCGGTTCACGCGGGGGGAGTGAAGTACGGAGCGTTTAAGTTTTGAATTGTTAGCTGTGGTCCAAAGGAGCTCATTCCTAACTTTCCTAACGCAGCTCTATTTCTCCAGAGGGAAGAGTAAATGAAACCGTCTCACAACTGCCAGGGAGCGATGTGACTGAAAAACGTGGCATGTCAAGTGAGGCCACTAAACCCCAAAAGGGCAGAAAGTGTCGATGTCAGAGGTCCCGATATAGCCTTGAGCCCGCACCCGCCCACCCCCCTCGCCGACCCCACAGCAGCCTGTTAGTCGATAGGAGCTGTGGGGCTGCTCCGTGCGCCGTGCGTCACTGCTGTACTCCACATTTTCAGCATGACTGCTTTTCCCCGATCACCAATCGACCGAGCCGGGACAGGCCAAGTCCTGGCACACAAGCCGGACCTGCTCATCATGACACCACAGAAAAAGGGACCGTTATACCCAGTGTACGTTAAGTCAGGAATTGATGAAGCTTTTTTAGTCAAAACACCAGGGAATGTATAAGGAGAATGTACCTCTTAAACCTATAAAAGACATGTCGATTCGGATTTACGTATACTGGAAAGTAGACTGTTACTTGATTTCATTAAGAGTATTACATTTATTTGAACTTGCATGCCTGTGTTTTGGTCTGTAGAAAAGGATGTGAGTGCTTGTTACCGCCACTAGAGGGCGAAACAACCCTCCGTATGCTCCCACACTGAAGCAAACTGACTGGAAAAGTTCAGGAACTGACTGAGGAATGGCCTGTAAACTTTAAAACTTCAATAATACTAAAAACCCTGTCAAGTCAGTGTTACCTGGAAATGAACATATAATAAACAAGGGAGAAAGACACAGAGTAAAGACACTTATTAATTTTATTAATATTGTGCTGTTCCTTCCAAGATGACATTAAACATGCTTTTGATTGAAAAAAGCGAAGAAAATGTGATTTTTAATATGTTCACCATCACCGACTGTTACAATATTTGATTCCGGCACAAAAAGATGAAAACAAATTGAAGTTTTTCTTATTAGACAAGACTATAGGCTGAGTAATTGTGATCTAATCTCCATGATGATCTGCTATTTTTGTTGACACTTTAGTGTAGTATCATTATTCACAATTTTTTTTACCTAATGCAGATCTATGGTCAAATACAGACACTTTTCTCTGCTCACTGCTTTCTGCTGGTAAGGTTCATCTAGCTCACAGTTATGTGTGAACTTACAGAAGAGCCAGATGGCTTTTGTTGTCTCTAAGAAAAATAATACAAAATAATAATAATGGCTTACACTATTGATAGATTGATCAATCAATCGAGTTTTATTTCTAAAGCGCTTTACAACAACCAAAGTTGACCAGTGCTGTACACAATAAAAATACAACTTAAAAAGGCATATAACATATGTATTGAGTGTACATGAACCAGGCCAAAATCCAAATCGTAGTTGGGAGAAAAGTTTTTATGAATGAGTTAAATATTGCAATAACAACATTTCACATTTTGTCAAAACAAGCCTTGAAAAAACTAAATCAGAACCAAAATGTAGCTAACATGGACCATCCATCCATCCATCCATTTTCTTGAGGAAAATCATGACTAAAACTGAACCTTTTTTGTTCAGCCCTGCGTCACACATTTCAGATATTTCAGTGTCCAACAGTGTAACCAATAGACTTTGCATGGACATTAGTGTTCCCGAGACTAAAAACTATGACTATGAAGTCTCTGTATTTTGTTATTATGCATTACACGCACATCTTTTAGTATGCTCAATGACAGCATTTTAGTGCGTAGTTTATGAGCTCATTTGGATCTGCTTTCAGCTTTACCCCTTTGTAAGTTTTTTTTCATTTTGCAATGACGTGGGCCGTTGCCTGAGCCCCGTTAGCCCCCCGTTAGCTGGTAGCAGATGGCTGTTGAGTGAATCATGAAACCTCACACTGAGAGAGTATTACTATAATGTCCAACACTGAAATATGAGGTCCCGACCACCACGCAGGCTAAATATACCTCAGCCCCTCGACTAATATGACATTGGCCCAAGACGCTCAAGACATGCAGTGACTCGGCTGGAGATTTTGTCTTCATCTACTCATCTACTCATCCACAATCCTCATTTTCCAACTATATATAGAATATAGGATCAACTGAAAAACATCCTATTCTTTTGACCCCACATTAAAAAGCACTTCTACAGAACAGCAAAGCGATCGCAATATTTCCTGACTTTCAGGACCATGATTAGGGTATGCACTCATTTATGTAGCGCAGTGAACGGGTCGCTTTCGCAAAGGTTAAACTGCTCATTATTACTCCATTCACGTTTGCCGGCCGACTTTCAGTTCCGCCCGCTTGGCCAGCTCTTTTGATGGCGCGGATTAATTGCAGTCATCCTCTCCGTCAAAGCGCTCGGTCACACTGCGCTGACTTCACCCGCTCGTTACCCAGGAATGCTGCCTGTGTCCAGCACATGAGGTCAGCAGCAGCAGGGCCCCCTCCGCCCTCCTTTCACCAGTTCCACTCGGTACGGCCTGAACAGGAGCATGGGGAGCTCTGGGGTTCATTGTCTCTGTTTCCACCTCGGCTAGAAGTTCCGTATAACAGCGACGATATGAGGAGACATTGAGATACTCTGCAATAACTATATTGTTGCCATGTTTAATTCAATCGGATATCATTTCAGTTCTGCCACACGTAAAGCACAATATACATGGTAATATCAAATACATACAGCAAAGGTTTAGGGCCCCCAGAACTAAATTTGCCATAGAGAACATGTCACGGGTAAAACAAAGAATCGATTCGATTAAATTCCAACAATTTCTGAGGGAAAAAAAAAGAATAATGATCATAAACACCTCAAAACTCACAATGGACGACCTCAAGAGGTGCACTCTCAAGACCACTGAGTCTCGATCTATTGAGATCCCAGTCGAACGGGCCCTGTCCAGATTATTGTTGTGAAAACACAACAAAGCGTAATTTGGCTTGGTATCCAAGGAACGCATGATGGTCTCCAACGATGGGAACAGGCGGCTTGCGTGGATTATCCGCTGGTCTGGGATATCTCTGTTTGTTCTCCGCGTCTAGTCGTTGAGAGCAAACACCTGAAGGCCTGGTTTGCCTCAAATGTTTCTTACTTCCCCTTCTGTGACTCAGGTGCAAAAGGAGACAGAACATACATCTTCCGCTGTGTCCCAAGGAACTGAATCCTTGAGGAAATTACCCAAATATTATGTCCGCGAAAGAAACCGCAAGTGAGTGGTTGCAACTGCTCAAAACGGTAGGATGCTGTATATATTTTCCAGCACCATGAATAGCACAAGTGTGTTAGGTTTAACACGTAATATTGTCCCGAACATAAACCAGAAATAAGCCTGTTTCATTTACACACAAGAGCTACGCAAGAAGTACAAAAAAAAGTAGGCAAAGTATTTATAGAGCACAAGACCAACCTTTTTAGTTTGGCTTTTAACTGACATCTATTTATTTAGTCCTAATTATATATTGTATATTATGTGTGTGTATGTATATATATATATATATATATATATATATATATATATATATATATATATATATATATATATAATGTGGGGCGTATTGTTTTAAATGTTGTCATCTGTCTGTAAAGGCAAGGCAAGTTTATTTGTAGAGCACAATTCATACACAGGGCAATTCAAAGTGCTTCATAAAGTGCATACAATTACAAGAAAACAAATACAATCAATCAATAAAACATCAACATAAAGTGAATCAATTACATTCAATTAGTTTTCATATGCTCGGGTAAAAAGAGCTGTTTTCAGCCTGGATTTGACCTTGTCAGAGTTGAGGCCTGTCTCACATCCTCGTGAAGACTGTTCCAGATTTTACCGCGGTACGGTAGCACAGCGGTTAGCTCCTCCGCTTCACAGCTAGAAGGTCCGGGTTCAATTCCCACCAGGACGGGGCCTTTCTGTGTGGAGTTTGCATGTTGTCCCCGTGTCTGCGTAGGTTTCCTCTGGGTACTTTGGTTTCCCCTACCACTAAAAACATGTGCAATAGGTGAATCCTCCTGCCAGGTGATTCTGACCATCAGCCTGGCTCCACATCATGGAGATGGGTCCCCGGGCACGGCACTGCCGTCGACCACTGCTCCTTACAGGTTGCCTCAGTGGCATCGAAGGATGGGTTAAATGCAGAGGACAAATTTCCCTATGGGGACAAGAATGTTGTGTTTGTTTGTTTAGCTGCATGAAACTGTGTTTATTATTGACTCTGGGAACCACCAGGAGACCCTGGAAGTATGTTGTTCCTTTATAAAAACCATGCACACAGCTGGCTAAAAGAGCAGCGGATTCTCTCCTTATAGGCACATTTCACAACTTGCAGGCTCACTTTTCAGGGTGATTGTCACAGAAATGCCAGGAAAGTAGCCTACAAGCTCACGGAATTGTTTTATAATGAACACTGTTTTTTTTTTAGAAAAAATTAACGAAGAATACGAATATCTTGATAAAGTGTTAGCTTTATCTCACGCTGAGCCCACACCGTTGATTGATTTAGCGTTTTAATTGAGCCGAGTCAAATGTGCTGCGTATTCAGGCCCATCTAAGGGCATGTTTTTGTCAATGGGCGCCTAGTGTTGACTTTATATCTGAGATTTAAGACTTCAGTGTAACAGTTCGCTCTCCCTCTTCTGGGCCAAACGAGATGCTTCTGTGTATCGTTTCACATAGGGCAGGGCTCTAGATTTAATCGCAGTTGGATCAATATCATTATTTAATGATTATTGAAAGAGGGGTATTATATTTTTGGTTGGTATTTGATAATAATCTCAAACACAATCTTTATCACTGTTTTACAAAGGTTAGAAAATGCAATATTGATCTAAAACAGTGGAACCAAAATATCCAGTAGTTTCACTTCCTGATTTTCACAAGATCTCAATGTAAGTCCTTCCCATTCCCCCACTCCTCTTGCTCCCCTTCGCTGCGCAGCTGTTTAAAAAAAGAAAGTAGATTGTGTGGCTGTAGAGAAGCTGTGGTTTTTACTTTGTGATGGAAAGGATTAAACTTGGCAAGAGATGGAGAGGTGAGGAAAGCCTTTCCTTGATAGCTTGTAGGTGCTGTTTGGGGCTAAGAACAGCCACTGGGAAAGATTCAATGATTACTCAAAGATGCGCAAGTTGGTCGAAACACAGCCCAAGGTGTGGTTTTGACAGAGAACAACACTGTAACATGTAACAGTAAAAAGTCGATTTTGTGTAATACCCCCCTTTTAAACTGTGCATAGAGTGAACGGAAACTTTCTTTTAAAACTTACTGACAGATCAGACACATTGTGCACTGCTGCTGCTCACCTTGGCCAGGACATTGAGAATGAACTAAAGAGTTTACAGGTTTTATACACAATTCATTCTATGCAGTGACATTATGTTGCCTAAACCAGTGGTTTAGTTGAATTTCTGTAATTGAATTGAATAGAGTTTAAAATTGCAGACTTGTCAAAATGATTCGATAACTTCAACCGTTCAAACTGCGATTTGACCGGAATTGGGATTATTAACAGCACATTATTTTATAAATTTAAACATCATTGAACAGTAAAACACCTTTCAAAGCTGTTCAGTCCTATGACAGTTGTTGTTTTTGTAAGTAAAGAGCTGTTCCTTCTTATGTTTGATAGTTAAACATTGCCCGCAGCTCCATTGCGCTGGTGTGCACTGCGTGTTGCGTGTCTGCTCAGAATACTAATGGCGTTCACTTGTTCATGAGAAAACAGCTCTCCACCTCTGCTTGGACAAGACTTAGGCCAAAGTACACCGACTGTCAAATCAAGTTTTTATTGGGATTTGCTCTCAATTCCCTTGTATTTTCTTCCCATAGATTCCAAATATCTGGTACTGCTGCTCGATGGGTTTTACGTTTTCCTTCTGTACCACAGCGCCCCGGGCCCTGGGTGACCTGCATAAGCCCCAGTGAGAGGACATTCTGTATAGGGGACGGGCCTATGTCTCATCTGCTTACTCTAATACCCAATCATACTGACATCAATCTCTTTACACAACGCGGCTAACGGAGCTAACGCTTCGTCTGGACGTGGGAGTCAGGAGCAGCGGGACACTGGTGGTGGGACCACAGGCACTTTTTAGTCAGCACACATGAGGCTGGGAAATGAATAACAAACCAACGACTAGATTTTGAACCACTGACCGTTGTAAACATATCTGGGTGTATTGATTTGTTCATCATGTTATAGAAGCAGGTCCACAGTGCTTCATTTGAACACGTCCAGGAGCTTTCACATGTGAGAAAAGACTAAATATGAACTGCTAAACGAAGTCCAGAAGCACATGCACTTCAGAACATGTTTTCGAGATCTAAACTTCAAGGTTTGTTGGTTTTATACGTGATAAGAAACAAGATCCATGGAAACAAGATTCCTGTTGTTTTCTCGTACTAGTGTCATGTTACTTAAATAATCACGGTCTTTGAAATGTACGTATTGTAACCATTAAAGTTGAGACCTCGGATTGATTGTGAAAAGGGTAAACTGTGAGAATAAAACTTTTTTTTTTTAACATTTGTTATAGACCAACGCGTCTTCATCAGGTCTTACTTTGAATCGAAACACATTGGTCTGCAATAAGTGTTTCAGGTTGTCCTTTTTCCGCCCTTCAGTGAGTTTTTGCCCTTCAAGTCTGAAGAGCCCCTTTGTTTGTAAAAGTTTGGAAGATCACGTTTTTTTTAATTTTTAATATATATAATAGCACTCTCTGCTTTTATTTTTTCAAAAAGGTCTTTGACATTTTGGAGTTCTCAGATCCCAATTTTTGCATTAAAATACCGTACAAGAAAATATTCTTTCTTTGTTCACTCAGAAGAAGGAAACTTTTCATGGCACATGCGTAATCCTTCAGGGCCGCTTGGCTCTGTGTTCCAGGATATAGTAGGTCTACATTTGGTGTGTGTGTGTGTGTTTGTTTTCTGCTGCTGTAAGCCGAAACACTAATATAGAGCCAGTAGCCCTGGTATTCAAGTCCCAGCCTTGGCTCAAACCTGCTTTTGGATTTGCACTAGTCCAGCCTTCTGGTCTCAGAGAGACCTGTTACTGAGACACCTCTGCAGCTCTGCAACACAAATCCTGGAAGGGGTTAAAACCGGCCGCCGGTGCATTCATGAATCTCCCATACCCCGCCTCCTTTTCTCAGCTCTGAGCTCACTCACAAACTTCTTCCTCCCATCGCCCATTCCCTGCACACACACAAACATACACACACATACACACACACTGCTACTCTCCTCTGCCCCTCAACGACAACACGGAGAGAGGGACAGACACTTGCTGGGTCACATACATACAGTCAGTGACGCACACTCTCCCCGTCTCAAACGCACAAGCCGCAGCAAGTTTGTCAAGAGAGGAGACACGCTTCTTTCTTTTTTCTTTTTTTTTTGCTCACGTTTTTGCGCTGCGATTTGGGTGAGAGGAGCCCGCACCAGCCCAAAGAGCCGCTGCATTTTGGGAAGCGTCTGGAGATGGCAAGCCGCAGCGGGATCTAGCAACTCTCGGAAAGGAAGGAGCAAACTGTCTGTAGTGATGGGAGCGTGAGGATTTCTCCAGAAGGCGAAGGAATGAGCGCCGCTGTCCGAGCGAGGCAGCATAGGAAGCGGCGTGGAGGAGGGAAGGATGGTCCAGGACTGAGGAGGCGCAGGAGAGGAGGAGAAGGAGGAGGGTGAGGAAGTAGAGTTTAGAGAGAATTTCAAAAAAGGAAAAAAAGCACAAATATTTATAGGATGAGCGTGCCCAACTGTCTCGCGCTGGCCACAATGGGACAGAGGAGCGCCAACAAGTGGGGGTCGCCCTGTGCGGTCAACCGGCCCATCGACATTGTGCAGAAGCACCGGCGGTAACTAAGAACTGCTCTTACTCTGTCTCCTTTATTCTTCTGTAAACAGCATGCATGGAAAGTTTAACACAAATTGCATGCGACAAGCTTAATGTGATGGAGAATGCAATAATGTTACAAGTCAGGGGGCGGCAAGAAAAATCCGAAAGATCAGTCCTATAGATATACGTACGGTAGATTACCCCATGCCTATTACAAAAGGATAGTCAAAGGTCTTTGGATTGCATGATATTTTTCAAACCAAGAGATACTTTAATAGTGATGGAGGATGGAGATTTATTTGAGAAAGTGATGATGGGGATGAAGGGAAGCACATGGAGTGTTGTGGAGTTGTGTTCTGCTGCTGCGGTGGAGATGAGGCGGTTGAAGGTGAAATGGCACTCTGCAAAAAAGACCATATTAAATGAGATCAATGATTTCGTATTGCTGCAGTTAAGAGAATTGTTGATTTTGAGTAGCTTTGGACTAGGCTTGAAATAGGAACCAATGGAACATGCATTATTCAGCCCCTCCTGGATTTCACATGCAGTTTTTGTGGTTGTTACGGGCTAAAATGTCTGATTTTTCCAAAAGTTGCTTTGAAAAGTTGCAATTGTTGCAGTCAGCGTTAACCAAAGCTTCTGGGGAAAAAGAAACGACTTAAAATAGGTGTTGTCTTCAAATAATTGTATCATCTGCATTTCCGCCGCTCAGCTGTGGACAGAGGACGGAGCAGACAACTCTGAACAAGGCTCCAAGGAACAGATGACACTCCTACTTAGTCCAAGTGATACATTTTCTTAATTCAAGAAATGTTTATCTTTAATCTATCTCAAACATTTGACATAGATTAATGTCAAATTCAATCTATGTCAAATAGATAAAATGTATCTATTTCATATTAATATCTAATCATCCATCCATCCATCCATTTTCTTCCGCTTTATCCGGGGCCGGGTCGCGGGGGCAGCAGTCTCAGCAGGGATGTCCACGCACACCTCCTCCAGCTGTTCTGGGGGGACCCCAAAGCGACACCAGGCCAGCTCGGAGACATAGTCCCACCAGCGTGTCCTGGGCCTTCCACGAGGCCTCCTCCAAATAGGACATGCCTGGAGCACCTCCCGAGGGAGGTGACCAGGAGGCATCCGGAACAGATGCCCTAGCCACCTCAGCTGGCTCCTTTCGACGTGAAGGAGTAGCGGCTCGACTCCTCACCCGATCTCGGAGGGTGCGCCCAGCCACCCTGCGAAAGAAACTCATTTCGGCCGCTTGTATTCGCGATCTTGTCCTTTCGGTCATTACCCAAATCTCATGACCATAGGTGAGGGTGGGAACGTAGATCGATCGGTAAATAGAGAGCTTTGCCTCAGACTCAGCTCCCTCTTCACCACAACAGTCCGATACAGCGGCAGCATCACTGCTGACGCCGCACCGATCCGCTATCGATCTCACGCTCCATCCGTCCCTCACTTGTGAACATGACCCCGAGATACTTGAACTCCTCCACTTGAGGCAAGGACTCTCCACCGACCTGAAGCAGGAAAACCACTTTTTTTCCGGTGGAGAACCATGGCCTCGGATTTGGAGGTGCTGATCCTCATCCCGGCCGCTTTACACTCAGTTGCAAACCGCCCCAGTGCGCGCTGAAGGTCATGATTTGATGAAGCCAACAGAACAACATCGTCTGCAAACAGCAGAGATGAGATTCTGAGGTTCCCAAACCGGACACCCTCCAGCCCCTGGCTGCGCCTAGAAATTCTGTCCATATAGGTAATGAACAGAACCAGTGACAAAGGGCAGCCCTGGCGGAAACCAACACGTACGGAGGAGTGTGATCCCTCTGTAATTGGAGCACACCCTCCGATCCCCCTTCTTAAAGAGAGGGACCACCACCCCGGTCTGCCAATCCAGGGGCACTGTTCCCGACCGCCACGCAATGTTGCAGAGGCGTGTCAACCAAAGCAGTCCCACAAGCCAACAAGGCCAGATAGGACTCCTTCTTCAGCTTGATGGCATCCCTTACTTCCGGGCGCCACCACCGGGTTTTGGGGTTACCGCCGGGACAGGCACCAGAGACCTTACGGCCACAACTACGAGCAGCCGCATCAACAATGGAGGAGGAGAACATGGTTCACTCGGACTCCATGTCCCCAACCTCCTTCGGAATCTGGGTGAAGCTCTTCGGAGGTGGGAGTTGAAGACCCTACTGACAGAGGGATCCACCAGACGTTCCCAACAGACCCTCACAACACGTTTGGGCCTGCCAGGTCTGACCGGCTTCTTCCCCTGCCAGCGGATCCAGCTCACCACCAGGTGGTGATCGGTTGACAGCTCAGCCCCTCTCTTCACCCGAGTGTCCAAAACACGCGACCGGAGATCAGATGACACAACTACAAAGTCGATCATCGACCTCCTGCCTAAGGTGTCCTGGTGCCACGTGCACTTATGGACATCCTTGTGCTCGAACATGGTGTTCGTTATGCACAAACCGTGACTAGCACAGAAGTCCAATAACAGAACACCACTTGGGTTCCGATCGGGGAGGCCGTTCTTCCCCATCACCCCCACCCAGGTCTCACTGTCGTTACCAACGTGGGCGTTGAAGTCCCCCAGTAGATAGAACAATGGAGTCCCCAGCCGGAGCACCATCTAGTACCCCTCCCAGGGACTCCAAGAAGGTCGGGTACTCTGCACCGATGTTGGGCCCGTAAGCCAAGACAACGGTAAGAGACCTGTCCCCGACCCGAAGGCGTAGGGACGCGACCCTCTCGTTCACCGGGGTGAACTCCAACACGTGACGGCTGAGCTGGGGGGCTATGAGCAAACCCACCCCAGCCCGCCGCCTCTCCCCGTGGGCAACTCCAGAAAAATGGAGCGTCCAGCCTCTCTCCAGGAATTGGGATCCGGAAACCAGGCTGTGCGTGGAGGTGAGCCCGACTATATCTAGCCGGTACCTCCCGCACAAGCTCAGGCTCTTTCCCCCCCCAGCGAGGTGACGTTCCATGTCCCGAACGCCAGAAGCTGCGCATGCGGACCAGGTCGTCGAGGCACCTGCCTTTGACTGCCACCCAGTCCACTCTGCACCCGACCCCTACGGATCCCTCTGCGGGTGGCGGGTCCACAGGAGGGCGGGTCTACGTCGTCCTTTTGGGCTGTGCCCGGCCGGGCCCGTGGGCAGAGGCCCGACCACCAGACGCTCGCATTCGGGCCCCAACCCCAGGCCTGGCTCCAGGGTGGGGCCCCGGTTGCACTATACCGGGCGACATCACGGTCCTTGTTCTTAAACTGTCCATAGAAGTCTTCAAACTGCTCTTTGTCTGACCTGTCACCTAAGACCTGTTTGCCATGGGATACCCTACCAGGGGCATAAAGCCCCAGACAACATAGCTCCTAGGATCATTCGGGCACTCAAACAACCCCACCACGTTAAGGTAGCAGTTCACGGGGTTAATATCTAATTAATCTATATTAATTATATATAGATTTAATTAATCTATATATAATAAAAAAATTATTTAAAGGCACACAGCGTAACATTTTGGACTGCACTGTTGCCATCAGTACAAAACATGCTCCTAATGACCCACTCAACACAGAAAATGCTAGTTTTGCAATGTGTAATCAATGAATGGATTTGGATGAGAACCAAACCTGTTTAAATCTTAAATTCTGCTGCCTTTAGTCAACATCTCCATGGAGACGAGCTGGAGACGTACCCACTCCCGGTAAAGTTACCGTCATGTCTTAGGAGAGCCATGCAAAATATCTGCCGGAAAATAAATGCTTGTATTTCAATTTTATTTATTGGTTAAAATTGTACGCAGTGTGACTTTAAATAGATAATTTGTTTTAGATACATGTTGATCTGTGATTAGATGAAAGCAAAGGTGGCCTGTAATAAAGTGGAAAATAGACTTTGTAGTTCAATGTATTCTTCAACTTTGTATTATATTATTGCGCCATGTGCAATATCATTTGTCATAGCCAACTTTAATGCCTGGTGCTTAATGGTTTAGACATGGCGAGAGCTAGATATTCCTCCTGTGATTACGCTGGGTTAAAAACAATATGGGGCACCAGGGTTTTTATCGTAGATACAAATTTTAGAAATCTTGCGTAATTAATGAGGGCCTGACTTTGATTGACAGGCCGTTTACGTTGCTGCCTGGCCATGGGCGCGATTACAACAGAAATACACACCCATTACACGCCCCGCGAGGGCCAAGCAAGATCCCCCCCTTATGCCCTTTTTAGGAACATGCTTCGTCAGAGCTGGAGAGGAGGAGCCTGTAAATCCGCCATGATTTCCCCCACGAACGTGGTCATTTTGGTAAACGGGGAGGAGTGAGGAGGAATTGTCTATTCTTTATACAGTCTATGGTCAGGACTCATTCAGGAGGCCGGACTGTTACTAAAAACTGACCCAAAACCATTTTAAATATTTGCACCAGCATTGTTCTGCTCTTATCACATGTTTGTATTTCATATCGGCATCAACTAAAATATGCTTCGTTGGATTTACTTTTTATTGCGCCAGACTCCACTTTGAGTAATTTTGTACGAATGAGGTAGAATGATGGGGCATTTCAATTGGTTAGAGAATTAACTTTGCTGCCGGAAGTTGACTACAGACAGCAGCATAACAATGAGCGAATGAGAGCTAAGCTTAGACCAATTTTACATATTTTCAAAGCCAGAGTAGTATGTTTGTGGTTTCCACTTGTTGAGCGTGAGCAAGATAAACCATAGAGTTTCAAGGATAAAAGAAAATACCTTTTTATATTCAGAATGATGCACAAATAAAGAAGTAGCAATAGCTTTTGGCATTTGCACTCGCAGCATAGCTAATGTGAACATTTGATATGTTGTACAAAATCAACTTAAGGTGTCATCGATACGCAGGGACAAAACTGTTCATAAACATCCCGAGACTTTTATCATTGTGGAGACTTCACCCCGGGCTCTGCTTTTGAGAAGAGGGGCATCTCAGGAGTGTGTCAGAGTGGGATTAAATATGTGTTTACTGAGACATATAGAGACTCGAACTAATGAATGAGATGAGCAGTGTCCATTCGGAGCTTTTACTCAAGAATGCTGGACCGAAATAGGGGTTACACACCGCCATTCCGACACCCAACCCATTCCGAAATTGAGATCTAATTGTCGGAATGGGGGTGTTTCCAACGTCCCGGCACTTTTTTTCCCCTTTTGTCAGAGTGGTGACACTTTTATCTTTTGTGTAACGTCCCGCCATTCCAACACACGTTAGTTCGTTAGTTTACGAAGCGTAACCTTACCTTTGCCCTAACCTTAAGGACCTATTGTCGGAATAGCGGTGTCAAATTGTTGTGCTCCTTCCATTTGATCCTTGGACATGTATTAGGTGCATGTATAACAGTGCGGATAAGCGGAGCGCTGTGGATGTTGAAACTCCATGAATGTTCTGTCTGACAGTCATATGACGATATTAGCGATGGATGAATGAGCTGTGGCAGGTTAATGAGTCGAAGGCTCTCAGTAAGGTCGAAGCTTACGTGGCATCTCTGAAACATTACTCACATTTCTTTCAATCACCATATACAGTGCCTTGCGAAAGTACCAATACACCTTGAACTGCACATTTTGTCATGTTTACCACCCTAAACGTAAATGTTTTACTGAAAGTTCACACACAAGTAACTGTGAAGTGAAAGCAAAATGATACATGATTCTGTTATTTTACAAAAAATAGAAAAGTGGGGCGTGCATAAGTATTCATACAACATTTTTTGAGTGCATTAAATTGCCTTTATAACATTCCTAATGACTGCAGAAAGTTCACACTTTGCCCTAACCATTAAATAGAGGCCACCTGTGTGTAATCTACTCTCAGTATAATTCCAGCTGTTCTGTGAGGGCCTCAGAGCTATGGTCAGAGTGTATTGGTCACTAAACAACATCATGAAGGCCAAGGAGCTCACCAGAGAGGTCAGGGGTAAAGCTGTGGAGAAGTTTAAAGCAGTGTTAAGTTATACAAAGATTTCCCAAGATTTGAACATCTCACAGAGCACTGGAAATGGAAAGAGTATAGCACCACTGCGAATTTACCACGACACGGCCGTCCACCTAAACTAACAGACCGAACAAGGAGAGCACTGGTCAGAAATGCAACCAAATGCACCAAGATAACTCTGGAGGAGCTGCGACGTCCTGCCGCTGAGCTGGGGGAATCTGTACATGGGACAACTATAAGTCGTACTCTACACAAATGTGGCCTTCATGGACGAGTGGCAAGAAGAAAGCCATTATTGAAAGGAGGCCATAAGAAATCCCGTTTGAAGTTTGCTAGAAGTCATATGGAGGACACAGCTACCATGTGGAAGAAGGTGCTTTGGTCAGATGAGACAAAAATGTAACTTTTTGGCCCAAATGCAAAACGTTATGTATGGAGCAAACCTAACACTGCTCATCGTCCTGAGTGCACCATCCCCAGTGTCAAATATGGTGGGGGGTCATCATGCTATGGGGCTGCTTTTCCTCAGCGGGGACTGGGAAGATTGTACGAATAGTTGGGAAGATGGATGGAGCCAAATACAGAGACATTTTGGAGGAAAACCTGCTGGAGTCAGCAAGAGAATTGAGGCTGGGGCGGAGATTCACCTTCCAGCAGGACAATGACCCTAAACACAAAGCTAAATCTACAATGGAATGGTTTAAAGACAAACATATTAATGTGTTAGAATGGCCCAGTCAAAGTCCTGACCTAAATCCTATTGAAAATCCGTGGAAAGACCTGAAAACGGCTGTTCCCAAACGCTCTCCTTCTAATTTGCCAGAGCTTGAGTTGTTTTGTAAAGAGGAATGGGCTAAAATGTCAGTCTCTACATGTGCAAACCTTGTAGAGTCAAACCCCAGAAGACTTGCTGCTGTTATTGCAGAAAAAGGGGGTTCCACAAAGTATTAAGTCATGCTGTATGAATACTTGTGCACGCCCCACTTTTCACTTTTCTATTTTTGTAAAAATCATGTATCATTTTGCTTTCACTTCACAGCTGTTACTTGTGTGTGAACTTTCAGTAAATAATTCAAAACAAAATCTTAACGTTTAGGGTTGTAAACATGACAAAATGTGCAAAGGTTCAAGATGTATTAGTACTTTCGCAAGGCAAAGTATCTATAGCCGGCGTCCTCCCCACTGACAAACATGTCCCATCTCTATAGTAATGTCTAAAATTGTCTCGCAAATACAGTTTGTTCTGACCTTTGCCTGGAGGATGTCAGTACCAGCAAGAGCAAGATTAGGAACAATGGGTCAAGAAAGAAAAACATACATGTGGGGACCTTTGCATGAATAAGGACTAGGGCTTGTGTCATTCTGAAATTGTAATTTGGTTAGGGTATTCCTTTGTCTTCTTGAATTTTTATCCAACTGCAAAGGAGGAAAACTGATTTCACTTGACAATTAATATAAAAGACGTACAACCCCTTTGAGTACATGTTTTGACGATGTGTACAGCTTTGTCGGACAGCGAGGCAATGCAGGGCTGAGTGGCAAAAGAGACTTACTTCTGCATTAACAATTAATAGAAATTAGCTAGATTTACACAATAGTTTTATTCACAAATTGCTACATTTTGTCAATATCATGTCATGCCTCAGACTAGCTTAAAGGCAAGGCAACTTTATTTATACCGCGCATTTCGTACACAAGGCAACTCAATGCGCCTGAAAAACGCAGTCAGCGCTATTCATTTTTATCTTTCCAGTAATTAGTATGTTCATTGTAGAAATATCTTTTTATTTTAAAACTGATTTTATAAAGTTGCAATTCAAAAGTGTTAAGCTCAAAAACACCTACATTGAGAACACTTACATCAAACAGGGCTTTTTCCCACGCACTGGCCCCGTGCACTGACTTTTCAGCACTCACTTCTGAAGACTGGGGTCCGCTTTGCGCAACGAACCAATAAGGTGGAGCCTGAATTTCGCCCTGAGCGTGAGATTTAGTCGTCAATTATGCCCCGTTAAACGGCCAACACGAGGTGCGGATAGCACTGGCCTTCTCCTTAGATGGATGTGGGCTTTTCAACAGTAACCAGAGCTTTTCAGGGAGTAGGATCTTGCTAAATCACTGACATCTTCCATGTGACTTACACATTTGTTGCTAACACATGAATGGTACCTTAAAAATTTACGAAAGTTCCGTTTTAGTCCCGATTTAATGTATTTATTTTTTTAATGTAATGGGAAGTACAACACGAAAATGTTGATATTTCCAAAAACACACCATAAAAGATGGGCCTGTACCTGATTTTTGTTTTGTTTTTTGTTTACAACATAAAACAGAAAGGTTTGAACATTCCTAACACATTTCTAACATGCCAGATTTTCACAGAGTTAAGTTTATATACAGTGCCTTGCAAAAGTATTCGGCCCCCTTGAACTTTTCGACCTTTTGCCACATTTCAGGCTTCAAACATAAAGATATAAAACTATATTTTTTTGTGAAGAACCAACAACAAGTGGGACACAATCATGAAGTGAAACGAAATGTATTGGATATTTCAAACATTTTTAACAAATAAAAAACTGAAAAATTGGGCGTGCAAAATTATTCAGCCCCCTTAAGCTAATACTTTGTAGCGCCACCTTTTGCTGCGATTACTGCTGTAAGTCCTTGGGGTTTGTCTCTATCAGTTTTGCACATTGAGAGACTGAAATATTTGCCCATTCCTCCTTGCAAAACAGCTGGAGCTCAGTGAAGTTGGATGGACAGCGTTTGTGAACAGCAGTTTTCAGTTCTTTCCACAGATTCAGTGTACACCCAGTGTGTTCAGGGTGATGAGCTGTGTTGCTTTTACGCCAAACATAACGTTTTGCATTGTTGCCAAAACGTTCGATTTTGGTTTCATCTGACCAGAGCACCTTCTTCCAAATGTTTGGTGTGTCTCCCAGGTGGCTTGTGGCAAACTTTAAACGACACTTTTTATGGATATCTTTAAGAAATGGCTTTCTTCTTGCCACTCTTCCATAAAGGCCAGAGTTGTGCAGTATACGACTGATTGTTGTCCTATGGACAGAGTCTCCCACCTCAGCTGTACATTTCTGCAGTTCATCCAGAGGGATCATGGGCCTCTTGGCAGCATCTCTGATCAGTTTTCTCCTTGTATGAGCTGAAAGTTTAGAGGGACGGCCGGGTCTTTGTAGATTTGCAGTGGTCTGATACTTCCATTTCAATATTATCGCTTGCACAGTGCTCCTTGGGATGTTTAAAGTTTGGGAAATCTTTTTGTATCCAAATCCGGCTTTAAACTTCTCCACAACAGTATCTTGGACCTGCCTGGTGTGTTCCTTGTTCTTCATGATGCTCTCTGCGCTTTAAACTGACCTCTGAGACTATCACAGAGCAGGCGCATTTATACGGAGACTTGTTTACACACAGGTGGATTCTATTTATCATCATTAGTCATTTAGGTCAACATTGGGGCTGAATAATTTTGCACGCCCAATTTTTCAGTTGTTTATTTGTTAAAAATGTTTGAAATATCCAATAAATTTCGTTTCACTTGTGTCCCACTTGTTGTTGGTTCTTCACAAAAAAATTACAGTTTTATATATTTATGTTTGAAGCCTGAAATGTGGCAAAAGGTCGAAAAGTTCAAGGGAGCCGAATACTTTCGCAAGGCACTGTATATAAGGATGTTTCACAACTCTTTGGGTCACTGTGACAGTAATGCTAACAAAAACTAGCCTGCTAACTCACAATCAATAGAAGTGCGTATAATTACACGCAAAAACTATTTTGACAAACCACTGCACATATTCATGACACTGAAGGAAGACAAAACACGTTTCATTGCACTTTTAGGAGAAAAAAAAAACTGTTGTTTGTAGCGTCTTTAGCTTTGATCTCAGCACATTTTTTCATCAAGATCTTGACCAGTGTGAAAGGCCTTCTCCAGCACATCCCAAAGATTTTCAATGGGGTTAAGATCTGGATGTCTCACGCTCCCTGAACCACTCTTTCACAATGTGAGCCCCATGAATTGTCATCTTGGAATATGCCCATGCCATCAGAGATCAAGAAACCCATTGATGGAATAATCTGGCCATAGGATGTTCATGTGGTCAGTTGATCTCATTCTTTGGGCACATACTGTTTCTGAAGCTAGACCTGACGAACTGCAGCGACCCCAGATCAGAACAGTTACTGCTTTCCAGACAGCCACCTTTTTAATGGTCAGGCTGTGTATAAAAGAACTGTGTGATAAAACGACAGTACAGATACTTCAAAAAGGTTCACGTAGCTACTTGAGTAAATGTAACTGATTATTTAAAGTTCTAAAGGTGGATGCCACATATGTTCCTCTAATAAAGTCGTGTACTAAAGAAGAGATGATCCTGCTGCATTCCTCAGACGTACGCAGCTTTGTGGTGAACAGACTTGATTACACTTTAATGAAAGGTAAAGCCACAGTCTGCTGCGCCGCACTGACCAGGCCATAGCCCAAACCAACTCCGAACTGTTATTGTCATCATTACAAAACAGTGTTATGTCCTTATGGTGTGCACTCAGTCATCTGTTAAGCACGCATCACTTGAGGGGGCAATCAAAGAGCTTACATAAATAACCCTCAAAGGCTAATGGAGAAAGATCCTACCTCAAAGCCGGAGGTGGTCAGTAACAGTAAGTACATTTAAGTACTGACGTTTCCCAGGACCTTTTGTATTTGTTTTGTTGACGAATTATACTCCACTACATTTGAAAGATAAATACAACCCTTTCTCCTCTAAGTTTCTACAAAGGTTCCAAAGTAAAACGTGCAAAATTAGCAGCATGTTTTGTCCTGTTTAAAAGCTACTCCAGGACAGTAGGGGGCGATGTGCAGATGTAGTGTCACTGTGAAAGTTTGTCCCTGTCGTGTTGCTGTACAAGTGGTGAATTCTACCATAATCTTAAGAAGAAGAAGCGCTTTATTTGTATAGCGCCTTTCACAGACATGGTCACAAAGTGCGTTACATGAGACAATTATACATTCACGCAACACTTAGTGGTGGTAAGCTACTTTTGCAGCTTCAGTTTCCCCTGGGGAGACGACTGCACACATCTGTCCCGCTGACCACCACCATATATTCACGCACACACATCATTCATCCTGGCCTATTGTACATGTTTTTAGTGGTAGGGGAGTATCCGGAGGAAACCTACGCAGACACGGGAAGAACATGCAAACTCCACACAGAAAGGCCCCGTCCAGGTCGGAATCAAACCTGGGACCTTCATGCTGTGAAGCAGGAGTGCTAACCGCTGTGCTGCTGTGCCGCCCATCTTAATGCAAGTTATTATCCATCCAACACCTAATTCAACTGATTTGTACTTTTTACTTTGAATACTTTGAGCAGCTGAAATACCTTAAGTTTTACTAATGTAATAAAAGCAAGTACTTGGACCACCACTGCTTAGGGCTTAATGGGATTGGCAGAATTCGACATATTTTTAGTGTTACACAAAATCATCAGAAATCAAGGAGAAAAGCAATTGCAATTTAACTAGTTTGGCAAGAAACTTTTGTCCAGGAAGAACAGAATTAAACAAAGATCAAATGATGACACAAGAAACTGGAAAAAGGATGAGCCTGTGTGTGGTTTCATATGACAATAGTAATAATTTTAAAGTTATTTTAATGGGTTTTAAACGTCTTAATGATCTTGGTCCTTCTTCAGAACTGCTTTTACCTTATGAACCTTCACGGCCCCTTCGCTCCCCCGGGAGGCGTCTCCTAGTTATTCCTAAAGTCAACAGAAAGACTCACGGCGAGACGTCTTTCCAATATTATGGCCCTCGCCTCTGGAACGACCTGAGGAGGAGCTCAGGACCACAGAGAACGTTCATGTTTTTAAGAGCAGGCTCAAGACCAACCTTTTTAGTTTGGCTTTTAACTGACATCTATTTATTTAGTCCTAATTATATATTGTATATTATGTGTGTGTATGTATATATATATATATATATATATATATATATATATATATATATATATAATGTGGGGCGTATTGTTTTAAATGTTGTCATCTGTCTGTAAAGGCAAGGCAAGTTTATTTGTAGAGCACAATTCATACACAAGGCAATTCAAAGTGCTTCACAGTTGCAGAAAATTACAAGAAAACAGATCAAATAAATCAATAAAACATCAACATAAAGTTAATCAATTACAGTAAAAGGCAAGAGTGCAGATAATATACTTTCAGTTTTCATATGCTCGGGTAAAAAGAGCTGTTTTCAGCCTGGATTTGAACATTGTCAGAGTTGAGGCCTGTCTCACATCCTCATGAAGACTGTTCCAGATTTTAGCTGCATGAAACTGAAACGCAGCCTCATCGTGTTTATTATTGACTCTAGGAACCACCAGGAGACCCCTCCCTGAAGTTCTCAGGGCCCGAGATGGTTCATACGGCTCTAACATGTCAGAGATGGACTTTGGTGCTAAACCATGAAAAGACTTGTACACAAGCAGAGCTGTTTTAAATTCTATTCTCTGAATGACAGGAAGCCAGTGCAGGGACCGGAGCACTGGACTAATGTGGTCGTATTTCCTGGTTCTTGTCAGGACTCGAGCAGCAGCATTCTGGATGTTCTGCAGCTCTAACAGCTCGTTTAAAAAGGCCAGTGAGCAGCCGTTACAGTAGTCTAACCTGCTGGAGACAAACGCATGGATGAGTGTCTCTAAGTCTGGTACACTATTCCTCTGATCTTACTATCTTAGCAATGTTTTTCAGATGGTAAAAAGCTGATGATGGTATAGCTTTGATGTGGCACTTTGTGATACCCTCTATGGAGGACCGTGGCTGCCAAAACAATAAATAAATCTATAAATAAATAAATACATTAAATAAAGATCAAATCTGCAAAGAAATGCATGCATTTATTGTAATAAGTGCATTTATTTATATATGTATTTATTTATATATTTATGTTGTATTCATTTATGTATTTCTGCATTTATTTATTTATTTTTGTTTTTATTATTTCTGTATTTATTTATTTATTTTTGTATTATTTATTCATGTCTTTATTTTTATTTATTTATTTCTGTATTTATTTATTTATGTCTGTATTTATTTCTGTATTTCTCTTAATGTATGCAAATCATGGGGTGGGTCTGGATGCCGCTGCTGTAAGGTCATTGGTTAATCTTTCTCCATGCACACATGCCTTGTCCAGCATAGACACTGCTTAACATGAGCTCTGCTTCAGTCTATTGACAGTGGCACAGAGCGGGTCATCTTGTGACCAGCGGTTCGAATCCTGCAGGGGCACACTGTCGTTGTGTCCTTGGGCAAGACACTTCACCTGCCATGCCCCCAGTGTTTGGGTACACTGGGGTATGAATTAGCGTGTGAATGGGTGAGCGGATACTTTCTGGAAAGCGCTTTAAGTGTAGAAAGGCCTCAGTGGTAGAGTTGGTAGAGCTGGTAGTCTCATGGTCGGAAGGTCAGGTTTTTTTTAATCCTGCCTCCAGCATAGACATTGCCAAACATGAACTCTGCTTTAATCTAGCGCTTTTCCACCTACATTAGACACTCAAAGCGCTTTCCAGCATGTATCCACTCACCCATTCACACGCTCATTCACACCAGTATACACAGACACTGGGGGGCAAGGCAGGTGAAGTGTCTTGCCCAAAGACAACGACAGTGTGCCCCTGCAGGATTAGAACCGCCGATCCTCCAGTCACAAGATGACCCGCTCTGTGCCACTGTCAATAGACTGAAGGAGAGCTCATGTTAAGCAGTGTCTATGCTGGACAAGGCGTCTGAAATCAATCTGTGTGCATGGAGAAAGATTAACCAATGACCTTACAGCAGCGGCATCCAGACCCACCCTATGATTTGCATACATTAAGAGAAATACAGAAATAAATACAGAAATAAATACGGAAATAAATAAATAAATACAGATATAAATAAATAAAAACAAAAATAAATAAATAAATGCATAAATAAATACATAAATAAACACTTATATAAATAAATAAATGCCCTTATTACAATAAATGTATGCATTTCATTTCTTCAAATTTGATCTTTATTTGATTTATTTATATATTTATTTATTGTTTTGGCAGCCACGGTCCTCCATACCTTTTGAGGGTAAAAAGCGCTTTATAAATAAAATTTGATTGATTGTTTGATCTTATGACAATGGGCAGGATAATGGAGAGGAGTGGTTAGCACTTCTGAATCCTGATTGGCTATGCTGTTTGGAATTTGCATGTTCTTCGTCTGCCTAGGTTTCTTCTTAGTGCGACAGAGTGTCATTGTATTGCTTGCCATTTTAACCTTAGGCCATGAATATCCTTAAAACCACTTTGCGGAACATTCCCAGTTATACATTGTTGTGTTACGTGCAAAAAAAAACACAAACTTTTGTAAACAGTGATGAAACCAAATACTCAGCTAGACTCAGACTTTTGAGGCAGAGAAAGTCATTGAAGTCATCAGCTTTACTGTTTTTTTTAAGTTGAACACCCCTTGTCAACAAGACGCAGAAATCATTTTTGAGGCTTTTTATAACCGTTCATGCTTTCAGTGAATACGTGAATATATCTTGTTTCCATGACTGGGGAAAACAAATCTTTACCCTCAAAACCAAGTCCATCAATCCTGCTTTCTCTCAGACAGCAGGGTCTCAGGTGGAGAGTGGCAGTGACACAAGCGTAATGCAGGACGCAACAGTCTGGAGAGATTTTGGAACGAGCCTCGGAGCCTGGAGATTAGCCCTAAACTCCGCTCTGACAGCTAACACAGACTGTCTGGGAGCCCGTGATTTATACATGCCGTAATGTAATACGAATGAGGCTCATCGACAGACGACAGATTTGGCAGGAGCTCTAACTGTGAGGTAACTGACTGAGCGCTTTCGAAGGTGAATTTATGAGGAACTCGATAGCGTCTGCTGTCCGTTTAACCTGAGAAACTGAAGAGATGGTTGCAAAATAGCTCCACGCTTCATCTATCACAGTCTCAAAGTGTGAACAGGAGGCCAAAACCCGTCACAGCGTCTTAAGAGGTCGTATGTTTTCTTACGCAAAGAGTACAATTGCATCCAAGTTTCAAAAAATATCAGTTGGGGTAGTGCTTTCGACCAGAAATTTAGCTTACTACTTTCTGTACTTCTTGCTCAAATGTATTGTATGTATTCAGACGATAAGCTTTATGCACACAAATGTTTTTGGCTAACTTCCTGTTGGCCAGTTTAAAGTAAAGACTATTTCCTGTCCGCATTTTAAAGGAGTAGGCCACCGTTTTTCCATACTGAGATACAGTGGCTCTCGAAAGTACTAATACACCTTGAACTTTTGCACATTTTGTTATGTTTACAACCATAAACATAAAGATTTTATTTTGAATTTTTTACTGAATGTTCACAGACAACTGTGAAGTGAAAGCAAAATGATACATGATTCTGTTATTTTTCAAAACATAGAAAAGTGAAAATATATTATAGTATAACATTCCTAATGACTGCAGAACGTTCACACCTTGCCCTAACCATTAAATAGAGGCCACCTGTGTGTAATCTACTCTCAGTATAATTCCAGCTGTTCTGTGAGGGCCTCAGAGCTATGGTCAGAGTGTATTGGTCACTAAACAACATCATGGAGGCCAAGGAGCACACCAGAGAGGTCAGGGATAAAGTTATGGAGAAGTTTAAAGCACTGTTAAGTTATGTCTGATTTCTCAGTCGTACAGGAGTTGTCCATCTTCAATGAAGATACTTGATTCATCGCGTCTCATCCAAAAGGCTTCGTCAGCGACAAAAGTCCCGCTCAGCCCGCATCTGAAGATATAGACCAACAGGGAGGAGTGGGGGTAGATTCCCCTCTAATCACAGCTACTCTCTATGAACCATTCCGGGTCATGGAGGGATTTTCTTTCTTGACAAAAATAGCTTCTTTTACTCCTCTTTCAAACCAACGTTCTTGTTTTTGCTAACATTTTGACCTCCCCGTCCTCAAAGGAGTGGTTGGAGGCTTTGAGGTGGAGGTGCACCGCCGACTTTCTTTTCGGTGTTGATAAAGTTAAGCGTTAAGTTATACAAAGATTTCCCAAGATTTTAACATCTCGCGGAGCACTGTTCAATCCATCATTTGGAAATGGAAAGAGTATAGCACCACTGCACCACTTACCAAGACACGGCCGTCCACCTAAACTAACAGACCGAACAAGGAGAGCACTGGTCAGAAATGCAACCAAGTGCCCCAAGATAACTCTGGAGGAGCTGGGACGTCCTGCCGCTGAGCTGGGGGAATCTGTACATGGGACAACTATAAGTCGTACTCTACACAAATCTGGCCTTCATGGACGAGTGGCAAGAAGAAAGCCATTATTGAAAGGAGGCCATAAGAAATACCGTTTGAAGTTTGCTAGAAGTCATATGAAGGACACAGCTACCATGTGGAAGAAAGTGCTTTGGTCTGATGAGACAAAAATTGAATTGGCACAAATGCAAAACGTTATGTATGGAGCAAACCTAACACTGCTCATCGTCCTGAGTGCACCATCCCCAGTGTCAAATATGGTGGGGGAAGCATCATGCTATGGGGCTGCTTTTCCTCAGCGGGGACTGGGAAGATTGTAAGAATAGTTGGGAAGATGGATGGAGCCAAATACAGAGACATTTTGGAGGAAAACCTGCTGGAGTCAGCAAGAGAATTGAGGCTGGGGCGTAGATTCACCTTCCAGCAGGACAATGACCCTAAACACAAAGCTACATCTACAATGGAATGGTTTAAAACAAACATATTAATGTGTGTGGGCCCCTATGAGAGACCAACAGGCCCGTTTGGAACCGTTTGGAACCATGAGGCCGTCCTCCCGTGGACCCACCACCTGCAGGAGGAGCCATAGGGGACAGGTGCTATGTGACTTGGGCAGCTCCAACAGCTGCCCCCACGACCCGGCAACGGACAAGTGGGAGAAAATGGATGGATGGATGGATATTAATGTGTTAGAATGGCCCAGTCAAAGTCCTGACCTAAATCCTATTGAAAATCTGTGGAAAGACCTGAAAACTGCTGTTCACAAACGCTCTCCTTCTAATGTGACAGAGCTTGAGTTGTTTTGTAAAGAGGAATGGGCTAAAATGTCAGTCTCTAGATGTGCAAACCTTGTAGCGTCAAACCCCAGAAGACTTGCTGCTGTTATTGCAGCAAAAGGGGGTTCCACAAAGTATTAATTCATGCTGTATGAATACTTATGCACGCCCGACTTTTCGGTTATACCTTTCGGTATATACCGTAAATCCTCTAATACTGGCCTGTTTTCCATTACCGACCGGGTCTCTTACAGTGGCCGGGTTCGTAGCTGGCGGAGGCAAATAAAAGCCGGTCTCTGAAACAGGCCGGGGCTATTATTAGAAACTACAGCGATAGAAATATTTCCCATGTTCGGAATTTGTCTCATACTAGTGTAAACAATAACTCACATGCAGGAAATAAACAAACGGGAACCCAGGCCGAGAGAGGGAACGCTGCGGAGTGGAGCTGATCCAAGCGTAACTATGAGACAGATTTAGCCACTTTTTGACTATTTTTGGAAACAAGGCAAGCAACAAATGTTGTGTGACCCTCCAGGGTTTTAATAAAGTCGCCGTCGCGTCCTCAAAGCACATCCAGCGGCTCTCAGTGTGCAGGTAAGTCCCACGCCTCAAAATAACTCCTCCGATCTACGCGAGCGTCTCGTCTTCTCTCGGGTCTGTTTTATGATTGATCACAAACACAAACGCTCCGTCTAAACTCGCCTTTACACGAGATAACAACCAGTAATCCGGTCCGCGGTAAAACAAAAAAAAAAGAAGAAAGAAAGAGAAACCTGCAGTGACATTGATGTCAAGGTTCCGCTAAGATTAGCTAAACGCTTCCTGTTGTCCCTACAAAATAAAAAGCGTCAATGTTCCAGCCGCTGGGAGAGTGTTTGCAATGTTAATTAATAAATGAACCTAATATTTTAGGTTCAAATGGAAACAAATCTTGTTTTTCTTCATTAGTCCGTTTTAATAAAGGCCTGTCTCTAATTTTGGCCTGGTTCAAATAAAGTCCTGGTCCTCAATGCGCTTGAGTAAATAGAATTTACGGGATGTATGTATATATATATATATATATATATATAATATAGTGGAGGCCCACCAATATTGTTTGTACCCAGGGTCCAAAATTTGTTGCTACGCCCCTGGTTGGAGCATAGAAGAGTGGAGTAAACCTCATTATAAGGTCAGTAGATTATGGATAACAGACACCACTGGAGCTGTGATGTCATCGTTTTAGTAAAAGTTGCGGAGACGTCGTAACAACGGAGCCACGTAAACAGTGTTTTGAGATCTTTCCACTCTGGGACCTCGATTGGAAAATGTTCGTTTACAGACCCTCAAAATACTGGTTTCGTTTCGATGATACACTGGATTGAGAAAATATCTTTGCGTTTAGTCCTCAGCTTGACTTTGTGTGGACAGGGCGTCAGTGAGGACAACTGGAGAGAGCACGGTGTTTTTTCTGACTTTAAGTTACTCAGAACCAGTTTCCTCCCTGACATCCGTTTTTTCTTTAGTCCATAAACCTCCGTGTGGTAAAATAATATGATTGTTTTTCTCAGACAGTTAAGCGTGAAGGCACACACATCCACCAGTCCTTAACCAGTGTGCTGGATCAAAAAATTATAATAAGGGGATGAAAAATCCACACAACTGTAAGCTCACCAGCTTTTTTTATTTGTCTTGGCGGCGGCCCATTGTTTGTTTGGCTGATGCCGTGACGGTTGTTCATCAAACAGGACCCGCGTCACTGAGACCGACATCTGAGGAAGGGCTTCTCTCTCTTATGCAGACTTCAAAAGGAAGGAGGAGCATGCAAAAACACACTCAAATGTAAAGGCGTCTCACACACACACACAATATTTACACTATTCTCCCACTTTTCCATCTCAGTCTGTTAAATTTTAATGTGCATCAAATTGATATTTAGATCAAATGTATTCCATTATCTAATTTGACTTGGTTAATGTTATAACCCCAAGCATGAACATTCATCTTCTGTGCATATAAAAAAAGCTTTTGCTCATTACAGATGAAAGCGGCCGATAGTTTCCTGAGTTTAAGGACTCGCACTTCCTGACTGTGAGCAGGGGAAACAATGGTGCGCCGCAGTTGTGCTGTCATATTAAAGGTCCTACACCTCCATGGCGTCAGATGAACTTCACCCTGCCCCTTTCGCTCTGGAACAATGATCATACCTCCATCTGTGTGTTTAGAGCCATAGTCAAAATCTCAAGCTTTCAAAAATCAAATCTTTCCAACCTTGTAGCGTTGGTATGTGGCCTTTTTCAGTGGAATCCTACAAAGTGGCCATATCCGCATTAACTTAATAACATTTGTACACGGAGAAGACACGTTTTCGTCGTAGATGGTATTGGATTGCACCTTGTTGTTTGGTCAGAGCTCCCTCTACAGGCAGCAGTGAGAATTCAATTCAAATCATATTTGAGCTTTTTTTAATTTTTTTTTATTTCACATCAATCGACTCTGTCTTTTTATTTTAAAGCAAGGGTTTAATCAATCGTTTTTCAGATTTGTGGTGACAATTTCAAAACCAGAGCACACATATATCCACATATATCATGGATTTGTTGTTTTTGACAGGTAGCCTATACGTTTCAGACATGTAAGATAGAAAGGATTATAACATGAAATGGAAAAATGGTTTCAGGCTTGCATAGAGCTTTTGTGCACACTCACAGAGCTGTCCGTTTATGTGAGCTAAACAGTGTACAGTATGTGAGTCAGGGCTTGACGAGCTGTGAGTTTGTGGAACTGGTCCTACGGGTCTGAGGCAGCAGAGTCCTGGGAATAATGAATGCACAGACGATTCGGATGGCTCTCGCTCTCCCTGTATTTTCATGTCGTTGATGAATTGACGTATCCCGCGCGGGGTCATGACGCAGGCTGGGTGTCGGGTGTCTCCTGCCTTTGACACCTCATCATCAATCACACCTCGTCTGCGGGCACACCCGCTCTCCCTGGCCTGTCGCTCTGCAGGGCCCTGGGGAGACTGGCACGTACATGTACAGCCAAATTAACATTGATCGCTCTGATGACATACAATGGCACGGCTTTTTGGCGAAATACCTACGAACATTCAGTTAATAACAGATTCTCTTTATTCCCTTCGGCCTCAGGAATGCATCATATCAATCAACTGGAAATAATGTATGTATTGCTGTTTGTCTTTTGCCTTACTTTTGTTTTTCTTGGATTGTACATGGGTGTGTCACGGAGTCTTTTCTGCAGCATGAAGTGACCTTGTATACAAAGATGGTTCCGTTCTTTTTTGCATATGATATCAAAGTTTGGAAACACTTTTTATGTATCGTCTTGTCTTTACTTTCAACACTATTTACATTGTATGATTCTATATGAAGACATTAAACTATGAATGAGCAACAAAAAAGGGTGAAATAACTGCCACCCTTCATCCTTCTAGCTTCATACAGCAGTCTCCTGAAATGGTTTACAACAGTCCGGTGAAGTCAAAACCATTTCTTCACATTCACAAAATGTCAAAAGTGTGCAAAGCAAAAGTCAGCTATTTTGAAGAATCTATTTCAACTTTTTTTGTTTAAATTTTTTTTTCCATAATTATGTGTTTATTCATAAATGGACACCTTTATTGACAAGCTACAATGTAAATGGCTTGAAATAGAAGAAAAAAAACAATACACATTTTTTTTTCAAACTTTTGACAGGTACTGTAAAAAGATTTAGTAAAAATCTATCTTGCAGATGTGATCATCAGTTGTGCACCTGGGAATTGTGTTTAGTTTCATTTGCACATATTTTAGCAATTCGTCCTACATACAGTATTTAGTCTGTCTCTTTCAAAGCTAAACATATGTGTCATTTGTTGTTTTGTTCGGCTCATTTCAATGCCAATTATTTTCCACTCCACTGTGTGACTTAATAAGCGTGGTTCAAAACGCCTGAACAATGCTGACTCTCACACCTTTAAAGGTCCTCTACCTTAC
This sequence comes from Proterorhinus semilunaris, assembly GCA_021464625.1. Taxonomy (NCBI): domain Eukaryota; kingdom Metazoa; phylum Chordata; class Actinopteri; order Gobiiformes; family Gobiidae; genus Proterorhinus; species Proterorhinus semilunaris. The sequence continues at coordinate 6,649,581 of CM038358.1, read as the reverse complement.
CTACTTGTTTTCGAACATTATACTTTGCTCATCGGCTCCTAAATAAATTGCTCTATTGTCTCTGCAGTTCCGCGTGAGCCCAGCGGAGGTCCTCACTCCTCCCCTCTCCGTCCTGTAGATGCTTGTTTGTTTAGTGAATGAAGCCGTGAATACTCTCCCACTCATCACCGTTATTCTGAGCCCTCCTGAATGGCGCCCGGGGGAGGGTGTCTGCGAGCGAGTGGTGGGCTGCCGTGAGAAAAATGAACAATGCAGGCGCCCTTTTAAAAAAAGACATTTACAGTAACGCCACTGTGGGAGCTTCCTGTCTGGACGGGACGAACTCTGACCTCTTGCGGACACAAAGTGGCTTTATTGACTTGCTGAGTGTTGATAAATGGGGCAATGAAAAGAGGTGGACAATGGGGGCAATGGGAAGTTTGAAAGTTGTTGGGTTCAGAGGGATTTGCACGTGTCTGGAGCGTTACATCATCAGTTTTATTCAAGGTTTAGGTCTATTCTGTTGTTTATAGGGAAAGTTGCTGCATTGACCCAGAATTTACTAAAGCTGGGCATCCTGTCTGTGGGCGACTAAGTGCAGCCCCTATATATCAATCACTGTGTTCTGCCAATGGGTGCTGTTTGACATATTTACTAATATGGGGGGGTATGGCGGAGCTCTCCCCCCAAAATCAAGATGATTTTGAGAAATATTGGCACTCTATTGTGACATAAACACATGATAAAAGTACTTCCAAAAATACATAAACATAAAATAAAAAATACATAAATTCCTTAGAAAAATCCCTAAGAGAACACACACACCTTTTAGGTCCATTAACCTCTTAACCCCCGCCTTAACCAGTTCGGCTTTACCCAAATCTGAAAGGTTACAGCCTATAGGCCAGTGCAACACCTCATTTGAAAGCTAAGACCTACAACACTCATCTAAATGGGTCTTTCTCCCTGCTGTTGCAGTGTTATCGTCACTTTTTGAGGTCTTCCTTTTCATTGCTTTTTTGTTGTGTCTTCGTCACATTTTTGTCACACGTTCATCGCTTTTTTTTGTCATGTTTTAGTCGCTTTTTTTTTCTATTGTTTTGTATGTTGTGTTTTTATTTGTTTTTGTCGCTCTTTTGGCGCTTTTTTTCAAGAAGCTTTTAGATTTAGATAAAACCGAACTAGAGAAAATGCACCTGGCTCAGGTGGGGGTTAAGAGGTTAGATGTACAATAGTGTTAATATCAATGTGGTTTCTGATCAACCAGGTGAGCTAACAAAAGCCCCTCCCACCCCCCTCCTCTTGCTCCCCTTCACTGCCTTTTTTGATAAAGAGGGAAACAAATTGAAAAATATACAGTGTGAGCGCGTGTGGCTGTAGTGAAGCTATGGCGAGCGTTTTCACTTGGCGATAAAGGGATTGAACTAAACGAGAGATCGAGCTGCCACTGCTGGTGACGATCCGAAGATTACTCAAAGATGTGCTAGCAGCTCGAAACACAGCTCTGGGCGTGTTTTTGATGAGAGAACAAAATTGTAACATGGTTAAATGCTTAAAGTCGATTTGGCAACCTAATAAAATGAAAACTTTCTGACCCCACAGCCTATTCCAGAATGTTAAGCAGTTTATTCCCTGATGCGCATTACCGTAAAGGCCGTGAAATGGCTCACCGCCGTGTCGGAGCAGCCTGTTACTGTTCGTTTCCCCACGCTGAACTCGGCTCTGGAGAGAAGTCTTGTGAATTGCGTGGGCGCTATTTTCATCCGCGTTCTAAATTTAGCCGCGCTGTTGCCTGAAATAACGCCGGCCTCCTCCATATTCATGAATGAGGGAGCGCGGAGAGCCCGGTTTGTACCTGCCGGTCTATAAATAGCCGCCGCAAGTCGCCCTGTGGGGAAGACTATTTTTAGCAGCGCGCCGTGCCACGCGAACATGGTGAGAGTAGAGACGGAAATAGATGCAGGTTCGTGACAGAAAGGGAGACATTTTCAAAAATCGGTGGGGAATGTCTGGCTGTGCAGCGTCTTTCTCTGGTGGACTGTTTACTGAGCTTCTGATTAGTACAAAAGTACGTTTGTGAATGGAGCATGTGAAAAAGATGTCAAAAATCACCAAAACCTGGCCACAACAAGGTCTCCTCCCTGCCCTGATCGTGCTGCCATGGACCTGCTGCCCAACCGCTCCACATGGGATGCTGTCCATTTTGAAGCTCATTATACTGTATATGCAAACAGCGCTTGTTCATCATTCGCTGCTTGAAATAAATGATAGCGATTACACACACACACACACACACACACACACACACACACACACAAATTGGTTTACGCTTCAAAAATAGCAAACTGCTTCTGTCAGAAATGCCATGAATGCATTGTGTTATTTAAAACTCTGCATTCCTGGCACAAGCCTCGGTGCCAGCCCTTGTTGTTGATGTGTTTCTCTCTCCTCCCCCCCCCCGCTCCCCATTCCTCACCTCCGGTATGTTTTCCCCCTCGTCAGCACTCCGCCCCCTCCCCTCCAGATGCAGCGTCTGGAGTGTCACATGAATGGAGCGCCCCCTGTTATGTAATAGCAAAGGCATCTCACCAATGTCTGAGAGCATAGCAGGAGAGGAGGGAGGGGCTAATGAAGGGGGTGTTTACGTTTGGTTCAGGGACTCTGCTGCAGGAGGAGACTGCAGGGTTTGGGGGGAAATGTAAGCAATGAATACTTCCTTGAGTTGTCACTTTTTTGTCGCCTGTTTTGTTCCTTTTCCATCACATTTTTGTCACTTCATCCTCATTTACGTCTTGTGTTTTTTCAAGACGCTTTTAGATTTGGATAAAGTCGAACTGGAGAAAATGTGCTTAGTTAAGGCGGGGTTTAAGAGGTTAAAACATGTAGTGAACCAGTTAACTAAAAGAAACACTGCATAACATTTCACCCAATAGGAAAAGCATCTATTTGATTGCAGATATCTTTGAGAATAGCTACAAAAAAATGAGCAAAGAAAATGTGTGTCTGCTGTGAGCGGCTCAGACCTTGAATGTCACTTTACTGGGAGCGGGACGTCTCCATGGATATGTCGATTGAAGGCAGCCTAATATGAGATTTAAAAAGGTTATTACCCACTGCATCAGGTCATTAGGAGCATATTTTGTGTTGGCAACATTGAAATCCAAAATGTTTAAGTTGATGGAGATATTATGGTTTATTCAACAACATAAGGTTGGCTGCTCTGGCTACTACTTGTGTCTACTGTGCCGTTCAATTATTAGCTGTGTTTAATACTTTGCCTGCCAATGTTTACGCTGTTTCTTAGTCCTCAGTCCATCTTTCAAAATTCGGGCTAAAAGGGCAAGGTTTCCAACTTTTACGGAAATGCTCAAATGCAAGACGGCTTTCAATACACAATAGGAAACAAATGATACTCATATGAATGTGTGACCTTCCATGTACTCATACTTCCAGCATTCTGTTTTCCAAATAAAAGCAAGAAGCTAGTTGTTTACACAAAGGCAGCTTCTTCTTTTTTTCCCCCGTAAAGGCATGCGTTTGAGCTCTCCATCCTCGCCATCAGCAGTCGTGACAAAGCCGCAGTCGAAACGTGCCTGGAGAAGTTAATGAAGGGTTTTCCTTGCGCGAGCTCCCCTCTCCACCTGAGCGCAGCCACTAGAGCTATTCTTAGAGCCGCACAACAGTAGCCGCCAAGCGTCAATACTCCAGGCTAAAATTAAACCTTCACTCAAGACACACAGCTCATTTCAATACCGTCACCGGCACTCGCTTTCGCCGCGGGAGAGTCCGATGCAGTGGAGTAAATAATGGCCCTCATGTTAAAGCCACACTGCGGAACATTTCACCCATTAGATATAATACATTCAAGTTCTTATGGGTGGAAATTTGTTTTATTTTTGTACGGATCATTTGGAGCACATTTGTTATTGTCGTTTTCTCTAGCAAAATTTAATCTGGAATGCTTTGCAGGATGGCTTTAAGTACAGTATATAGCAATTATACTGAAAATATACTGGAAAAGAATTTCCATTGGTTTACAGGTTTGATTAATTCGAGACACGGCAGGGGAATGATTGAGATTTTCAGCAGCAGTTCGCCTTAAAAACATGTGTCATTCACACTTAATTTTCCCATTTCTGAATCTGTGCATTCTCCTCGTGGTTTCATCTGTTAACTCGCTTGCTTTGCTTGCGTGTGTTGCAGTTTCGACGTGGAGAATGGGCTCTCGGTGGGACGCAGCCCTCTGGACGCCCAGGCCTCCCCGGGCTCAGGCCTGGTCATCCAGGCCAACTTCCCCCACAGCCAGCGCCGGGAGTCCTTCCTGTACCGCTCCGACTCGGACTTTGACCTGTCGCCCAAGGTCCCGTCCAGGAACTCCTCCGGAGCCAGTGACCTGTGAGTAACTACCCACACAGGACAGCAGTGAAATACTGCAAATGGAAGATGTATTGGTGACACTAATACAGCCCCTACAGCAGCGGTAGGCAAGTTTGTTTTAGCAGTGAGCCGATTCTGGGGCCAATACTCCCAATTATGGCCCAAGAAAGTCAACACTTCCAGATACAACTATGTCATACAGTGGGAACCAGATATTTACATGCACTATATAAAAATACACAATTTGTCCGTGTCTGACATGAAATCAGAATTCATGCGAAGTCAGAAGTTTACATACACTAAAATGACTGTACCTTTAAACAAAGCCCAGATGACGATGTCATGTCCTTGGAAGCACAAGTCTGGTTCATCCTTGAGGGAAATTTCAAGAGACTTGAAGGTTCCAGGTACATTGGTTAAAACAATGATGGAAATTACCAGCCATCTTACGGATCAGTAAGGAAGGTAGTTCTCCCCAAGGTTTCTCATTTCTCCCACCGGGTTTTTGAGTTTTTCCATGCCATGCTGGAGAGAACTTTACATTGTCTTATTTACTGCTCTGTTTTATTGCCTTAATGTTCGGTGCAGCCCTATGAGGCAACTCCTGTTGTGATATTGGGCTATACAAAACCATTGATTGATTGATTGATCTCTTATGTGTGTAATAATATTTTCAAAATCATCTTGGGCCAGAGGTTCTGACGCTGGGCCTGACGCTGCCTTCCCCTGCCCTACAGGACTCACTCACTGGAACAAGTGTTGAAATCCTTCGGTAACCAAAGTACGGCAGATTAGGAACACAAATTGTGACACGATACAAGCACCAAATTGGATAGGAATTCTTTCTGAGTCTTACTTTTGTTTTTTTCTACCTTCTCTGTGTGTAGTTTTCAAAAATCTCCATTTCCTAATCCCGTGACAAAGCCTGTTTGAATGACCTCATCAGAGTTCTTCAAAGGAAGCAGATCCAACAAAAGACAAAAAACAGAGCCGAGATGGAATAAATATTATAATCTTATAATGAGCTGAGGTCAACTCCAATTAAAAATGACAGTAAAAAAAAAAAAGAAGATAATCAGAGGTCAGACACACGGCCTATTTAGAGTAAAGGAATCTTAGAAGATTATATCGATTTTTTTCGGGCAGTTAACAGCCTGTACAAGGTCCAATATTTTTTATCGCTAAGAAAAATGCAAACACTGCACTGAGTTTTGATATTACTTAAACGATGTCCAGTCGCAATCCTCTAAACCCACAGGATGGAAAGTAAAGTTAGGTGTATTGTGTGTTTTGAAGGGAGGAAAGCTTGAAGCACTGGGAGGTCAACTGGTTATCATCTCGGTGAGAAGTAGAATAGAACCCACAAATGTCCCCAACCCCCCACCCCCCAATCCTAATCTGTGTGTGCGGTATCCACTGGAGCGCGATGGTGCGGTTCAGTGAGGATCAGTGTGTAGACAGAAGTGTGTCATACTTTTTAGGTTGAGGTTATGAAATAAGTGTATGTATGTTTGATGAATGTATTAGATTAAACAGAAAATGACCTAGATTTAAGATCCAATGTCCAATCTTTACCAGACCACTTAATATTTAACCCCAAAGCACTAACATGAGCCTTTTCCACATTATAGAAGCGGTGCTCTTTCTGGGGGTGAAGTTGTTTTTGTGGTAGATGATGTCATACCTTGGCAATTTATGTTTAAAAAAAAAAAGTCACTTCACATCATAACTTTGTAAGTTTAATAGCTGATACGTAAAAGAATATACATTTTCATAATGTAAGGCCTAGTCAGTAAATAAGTTCTCCGACATGACTTTTCTTTTGTTTTTATGGATTGAAGTGTTTTATTAATAAGTTAAGTAGGTCTGAATTATATATAGATGTATATGTAATGTAATATATGTATAAATGTAATATTTTCAATATTTGATAGGTCATAATATAAAATTATACAAGTTTGATTCCTGTACTTAACACCTGCAGTACTTTGTAAGGTATTGAGCAAACCCTCTAAATTTCACAAAATTTGGGAAAACGACTGAGTAAGGGCGTGTCAAACTTTAGTATTTGGAAAAAACGTTCATTTTGTCCTGACACGCCCACTGTTTTTAAAACCTCTTTATTTCCCAAACTACAAAAGACACCAACTCCAAACTTCACACACTCACTATTGGGTTTATTAACAATCATACCAGGTTTTAAAGCAAATCTGAGCAGAATGCATCTGTTGATTTGACTCTTAACGCATGTTACACAAAATGATTTGTCAAAGATGGTACGTGCTCTAATCATCAAACCAATTAAAGACTCATCCAAACTCACTTGGCATTATGCCCAGGATTATTAGTAGTTAGTTAGTTTTTGCAGAAATTAGGCATTTATTTATCTGTAAAAATGTATGTGAAAAGTGTACACTACTGCAGGTGTAAAGCTTGTAAGATGGAGTTTGCACAGATCAAATTACTGACTCTAAGTGGGGAATGACAGCCCTTCCAGAAATCAAGTGTTGAGAATAGCCGCGGATCAACACCCAAGTACCCATAACCAGGAAGGCTTAGTGGTGACAGTTGGAATACAAATTTCATTGGTATGTCCTTTGTTTACACACCGCTCATAAGTGATATCACCCTTTTAGCCTGGATTCCATTGTCAGTTTTACATGTCAGGTTTAGATGTCCTTCCTGGTGTCCCGCAGACAACCCCCTAGGCCAAATAGAGAGACCCTGTGTTTGCCTAAGACGTGCAGACCCCGGTACAGCCTACGTCTCCTGTCTCCCCTCCCTCCTCAGCTCCCAAAACAGCACTCTGTTTGACCCGCATGACACCCTCCGCATGACCCGCCTCCTCAAACCCGTCAGTCACGTCCAGCACAAGTCCCCTTTGCTCTATGCTTAGCGATTGGTTAATCATTTTGCACAATTTCTGAGCAATAATTATTAGGCCACTGTTTTGCAACCACAGTGAATGTTGTTTTAATCACGCTGTCTCTGTTTTCCGTCGCAGACACACTGAAGACATGATTGTAACTCCATTTGCACAGGTGAGTTTCCATCCACGAGACGACACAGATTTTTCAAGCAGGGGTTAATGTTGACATCTTAGTTTTAATTTCAGAGTGAAAGTAGACCAAATTCACCCTTTACAATTTGGTATTTTCCAACTTTTTTTTTGAGTAACGCTATCAAATTTTCCAGGAAATAATTACAACAGCTCTTTCTAGTCTTTCCTACGCGTATCCATTCACAAATGTTGACATGTTTGGTTTCTACTTGTAGCACAAAACGTGGCTGAGATGAAGTTGTAATCCAAATATGGTCACTCTTGCAACAACATCATCTCCACTTCAGTAGTTCCTACAGTCTCCAAACTTGGAGTCTTAAGTCTTGGACTTAAGAATATTTTGAAGTTTGAATGTTTTTTTTCCAGAGGATTTTTCTTTAATCTAACTCCTGCTTGATTTACACAGCAAAAAATATAGGTGAAATTTTATTATTATTTTTTTTTCCCCTAAGTAGTTGTTTAATTCCAAAATCCCCTCTGAACAAATCTTTGTAAATAATGTATCAACAAAATGAAAATAATACCTGGCTCTATTAATTCTATAGATTTTGTAGTTGGAAATATCGGCAGATTTGCCCATCTTTATGCATAAATTTAGTTTTTTTAATGTGAAAAAAATATAAACTTAAGAGTATTGATAATTCAAAATAATTTAACTGTACTAAAATAAAACATCCCCTAAGAAGTACAGTTACTTCAGTTACTTAAGTGCATGTACTTCAGTTAACGTAACCTGCCTCTGTTGACCTCATAGCACAAAATGTATAATATAGTGAAAGCTTCCATGCCGGAGAATGAGATCCTTGGTCATAATCCAACATGAATATAGATTGTTTCCATACATGGGCAGCAGGATGCCAACAGACTGGGTATACCCCCGAGCTGGCGGCGTGCCCCTGCCCTGGTCCCCTCTGTGCGCTCTCTCAGCTGGAGCAGGCTGACGTCAGGCAGTGGTCCGTGTGTGAGCGCTGGAGCTCCGGATTCTGGGGGCTGAGTCAGAGCAAGCTCCAGATGGTCCGACAGAACGGCACGCACATTTACACAAGCCGCCCCATCACGAGACCAAAGCTGAAGAGGAAATTCAGTCAAAAGTGACCAAAAATAGCCTCTCATCAGCCAATCATTACTTTCAGCTTCAATTCATGTTCGAAGTTTTTCACATTTACCTTTTGTGCAATTTTAACTACACTCCATACTCCACTAAAAAGAAAATGTGGCCAAATGTTTTGTTCATTTTAAAAGCCTAATAATGCACACTCCAGACCCATAGGTGGCGCTGTGCAGATTTACTGCCAAATGCCATAGACCCACAACAAGGAAGATTTTTTGTCCCCATCGTGTTGCCATACAAAGGATGAATTGAGGCAAATTTTTTGTGTTTTTGAAGCTACAAAGTTATTTTTCCTGAAGCATACTGAAACAAATTTGTACTTTCTACTTTGAATACTTTCTTTGGATACAAACATTGACCTGTAGTATCTGTCCTGTCACTCAAGTAATAAACTCAAGTACTTTGACCTCACTGTCCGCTCTACATGTTGTGCCCAGGTCCTGGCCAGTCTGAGGACCGTCCGCAGTAACTTTGCTGTCATCACGGGGCAGCAGGACCGCACAGCCAGCAAGTACGTGTGCGCATGAGATCACCTCCACTCCAGCAGGTTAACAGCACATATACTATGACACAGTCGTAATGTTCGCATCTTTGTGTGGACAGAACGCGATCCTCAGGGAGTAACCCGCCGTCCATGTGCAAGACCAGCCTCGCAGGTCAGTGTTGAGAAGGAATTGTTTTGACAGATTACCATATCAGTGTAGGCTCTCAGTCGTACAGGAGTTCCATCCATCCATCCATTTTCTTCCGCTTTATCCGGGGCCGGGTCGCGGGGCAGCAGTCTCAGCAGAGATGCCCAGACTTCCCGATCCACGCACACCTCCTCCAGCTGTTCTGGGGGGACCCCGAGGCGACACCAGGCCAGCTCGGGGACATAGTCCCACCAGTGTATCCTGGGCCTTCCACGAGGCCTCCTCCCAATAGGACATGCCTGGAGTACCTCCTGAGGGAGGCGACCAGGAGGCATCCAGAACAGATGCCCTAGCCACCTCAGCTGGCTCCTTTCGACGTGAAGGAGCAGCGACTCTACTCCGAGCTCCTCCCGGGTAACTGAGTTCCTCACCCGATCTCGAAGGGTGCGCCCAGCCACCCTGCGAAGAAAGCTCATTTCGGCCGCTTGTATCCGCGATCTTGTCCTTTCGGTCATTACCCAAATTTCATGACCATAGGTGAGGGTGGGAACGTAGATCGATCGGTAAATCGAGAGCTTTGCCCCCAGACTCACCTCCTCTTCACCACAACAGTCCGATAAAGCGACCGCATCACTGCTGACGCCGCACCGATCCATCTATCGATCTCACGCTCCATCCGTCCCTCACTCGTGAACATGACCCCGAGATACTTGAACTCCTCCACTTGGGGCAAGGACTCCCCACCAACCTGAAGCGGGAATACCACCTTTTTCTGGTGGAGAACCATGGCCTCAGATTTGGAGGTGCTGATCCTCATCCCGGCCACTTCACACTCGGCTGCAAACCTCCCCAGTGCAGCTGAAGGTCCTGATTTGATGAAGCCAACAGAACAACATCGTCTGCAAACAGCAGAGATGAGATTCTGAGGTTCCCAAACCGGACACCCTCCGGCCCCTGGCTGCGCCTAGAAATTCTGTCCATAAAGGTAATGAACAGAACCGGTGACAAAGGGCAACCCTGGCGGAGCCCAACACGCACCGGGAACAGGTCTGACTTACTGCCGGCAATGCGAACCAAGCTCCTGCTGCGGTCATACAGGGAACGGACAGCCCTTAGTAGAGGGCCCCGGACCCCATACTCCCGGAGCACCCCCCACAGGGCACCACGAGGGACACGGTCGAACGCTTTCTCCAGATCCACAAAGCACATGTGGACTGGTTGGGCGAACTCCCATAAACCCTCGAGCACCCGATGAAGGGTATAGAGCTGGTCCAGTGTGCCACGACCAGGGCGAAAACCGCATTGTTCCTCCTGGATTCGAGGTTCAACTATCGGCCGGATCCTCCTCTCCAGCACCCTGGAGTAGACCTCACCCTCCGATCTCCCTTCTTAAAGAGAGGGACCACCAGGTACAGGAGTTGTCCATCTTCAATTAAGGTGTTTGAGTTATCTTCAACAGAAGATAACTCAAGAACCTTCACAGATTACCATACTCACTCTGTGGCAAATATAGAACCAGCTGGCATAAAAGATTGTGGCCTATTAGATCGCGTTTCCTGGGCCACGTCGAGCCTTTTTGTGTCTCGCTTTGGGTTTTCTCTGGGCATCTTCAAATAATAATTCACTTTACTGTAAAGCATCGGAATAGAAATAACAGATGACTGTCAGCTGCATACTCATTGAAATGTTTTCAGTTTAAATCCTCACATGGGGCTGCATATTCCATAGTGTCATCATTGCACTAATGACATGATCCCCCTGTGCAGAGGAGCCTCACCAGCAGCTGGCCATAGAGACGCTGGACGAGCTGGACTGGTGCCTGGAGCAGCTGGAGACGCTGAAGACGCGACACTCTGTCAGCGAGATGGCCTCCACCAAGGTACAGCTCCAAACAAGTGTCACCTCTCTGCAGCGCCCACGCAACAGGCTGCTTTTAGCGCCGCTCCACCACGCTGCCAAATCTTCTCACTACGGGCGAGGGCGGGATCCAAAACAAATGGTCTCAACTCTATAGTAATACTGAGAAGATTCAGTGGTAAAGTATATGGATGGATTTATTGTAATATTAGCTTCCCACAATAAGATATCGGGGATGAAAGGTTCTCTGCAATAGAATCGAAATTTCCAAATGCTGGAATTATGAAGTTATAGCGGTTTCCAGTTTTCTCTCTCAAATGTTACTGCTCTTGGATGTGTTTAAATATTGCACAGTGAACTTAATCTTCAATTTAAAGCCACACGGACAAACATTTCATCCAGTTACATAGATAAAATACACATATTGATTTTGTCAAGACAAAAGGTGACGCCTTCAAAAAAAGATTGACTATGAGCGGACTCGCCTCTCCTCACGCTTGACTCTTAGCTTCTCCCAGGAGTGGGACATCACCAGCTCGTCTCCATGGAGATGCTGCTGCTGCTTTGCTTTGACTACAGGTCGTTAAACCTGAAATATAAAATAAAAGCATTGTCTGAGTCTAGCTGATCAGAGACATAGCAAGATGCAGCAAATGCAACCTGGAATATTCCGCAGAATGGCTTTAGAAATAAACAAACCGAGTCAGAAAAATTGCAATATATTTTTTTCCTATTTGAAACTGCTCTTTATTTTTATTGTACCATTTCAGAAAGACCGTTTATACTTTTCAGAGAGTAGGAAAACCTCTGGCCAATGCGAGTAATCTCCCATTCATGCCGTACGCACAACCTGCTCCGTATGAATGAAGTAGTCATGTGCCGCCGCGAGCCGCCCTTCCCCCCACTCATGTGAATGAGAACGTATAGATAAAATGTATACCCCCCACCGGCCCGCCCGCTCGCCCCGTCTTCTTCAGCGGCGCGCCCACGCACAGTACACGTGCCGCTGATACTACGGCAGTGGTCTTACTGTAAGGAAGCTGAAACCGGCGCACGTGCCAGAGAGGAGGAGGAGAGAATTGTTTGAGCTTGTTTTGGACTTGATTTGTGGTAACGGCTGGGACTGTCCACGTGAAACAAAAACCGTCACAAAGTCCAAACTCAAATGATCACATGATGCTCTAGAATGTCGTTACCGCAACTTTTTTTACGGTATTAGGTGAAGTAACATTTTGCAAAATCGCTGTCATGAAGATGCTCTCTGTGTAGCACTTTTTAAACCCAGAAAATTGAATTAACCTCCTGGATGACTGAGAATTTGTGGTGCTCTTCCATCATATTTACATGTTTTGCTCACGCAGCCAAAAATCAATAAAAAACACATGGCAACTTAAAAAATGTGCCACAGTTCAATTTTAGTCACGATTTCCCTCATTTGGTAACATTTTAGCCTCGATTTAGTTCTGATTTTGTCTCAATTGTCAAATTGGTAAAAATATTTTTAGTTTTAGCTAATTGCAGCATATTGTGCTGAAATTGTTTATCGCAATTATAGCATTAACGCCAGAGGACATCTATGCATCAGTAGGGTCCAACCTGTTTTGCCTTGGGCTCAAGTACCGCCAAGGGGTCCCCATACCCCTGGTTGGGAAACACTACTCTTCATTACCAATCCTTCTATTATTACGAAGAAAGTTTCACATTTTATTAGCCAATCTCATCCATATCTAAAATTGAAAACTGAAACTACACTCTGAGCTACTTTGCAATACTGCTTTACATCTTGACAACAATAAATCTATAAATATCGCAAACAAACATAAAAATAGCCTCAAATTATGATCAACATTGTAAGTGCATGTACTGCTGCACAATACCCCTAACTACTACTACAACAACAACCACTACTACTACGACTACTACCTCAATGTCATTCATCCTTTTGGGCCTGCCGTCCTGCGTCACCTTCACCCCACAAACAAGCACCTGGGGGTCACTCTCATCGTGTCACATTCATCGTAACTGCAGACATATTTTTAGTCGCAGTACATCATGTGCTTCTTTTTTTTTTTTTTTTTTGGCCCCCACCTCACCGGTTTCCCCCCACACTTCTGCTGCCCATTCAACTTTTTTCCTTCTTCTTCTCCCCCCCCTCCATTGGATTTTTTTGCCTTCCTCCTGCAAAACTTGGTGCACATGGTCCGCCTCACAACCTCGCACGAGGCCCCTCCCACTCCACGCTGCTCCCCGTCCAATCGGCGCGCCCGGAGTCTCCCCCCAGTGCCCGCGCTCATTGGCGGCTATTCTTAGTCTTTTTGCTGTGGAAGGGGGGAGAGAGTAGCGTGCCTCGTTCTTGACAGTGTTTACACATATCACTGAATGAGGGGTTAGTCTGGAGGATGGTCGTCTCCTCCTGGATCCATCCGATTTTGGGAATATCTTTATAATTTCAGCTTTTTTTTTTTTTTTACCCTGACCGCTGCTTTGGATAACCGCGGGTTATTTAGTATCTAGCCTCTCTTTTTTGTTTTCTCCCCGTATTATTGTGATCCCGATGCGTGTGCTGCGATGCCAGAAGTGAGACGTGTCATCCCGCTTTCTCGGACGGTCGTTCAGGTAAGGGGATAAGAGCATGTCCCGAGTGTCTCCGCTCGCGTGCCACTAAAATCTGATTCGCACGCCTGCAATCAAATCAACGTCCACGCGGGATGGTTCGTTTAGCGGAATCCGACATGCATACTTTTTTTATTCGATTTTTTTTCTTCACATCCCTTTTCCTTTCTGTCTCATTGAGGAATTCACACACACGCACAAGCCGAGCGGTTACTGTGGCAACGGGGCAGCGAGGAGGTCGACGTCCAGGGAGATTGTTCGGTGATGCAAGGGTTAATGGACAGGCAGTAAAAAGCGTCAAAAGTCAAAATGAAGTCCAGTGAAAATACTAAATAATCTGTACTTTTTCTTTCCTGCTCTCCGTACATTTCTACTCAAAAGATGCTTGTTGTGTATCGGGCTGACACAACATCGAGTAACCTCTTGCCCCCCCGCCTCAACCGAGCGCATTTTCTCCAGTTCAGCTTTACCCAAATCTATAAAACTCATCTAAATGGATCACTTTCCTCGCGTTGTCGTCTTTTCATCATGTTTTTGTCGCTCTTTTGTTGCATTTTGACGCTTTTTTTCAAGAAGCCTGTAGATTTGGGTAAAGCCAAAATTGAGAAAATTGTGTTAATGTGTCAAGGCGGGGGGGATAAGAGGTTAATGAGATAATTGTTAACTATTTTAGTCTTTCGGAGAGCACTTATTGTTTCCAAATCCCTAAACGAAACCCAGTTTGGAAATAAATAAATGGACTCCCTCGCCTCCACAGTCCCCGCACCTGTCCCCAATCAAGTGAGTGCTAGTGCAGCCTCTAGCTTCTAGATGTTCTGAGCTTTCAAATAAGGAACGGCACGTTTACATTTTGTGAAACCGGTGCTTGTGTCTCATCTGCAGCTTTGTGTGACACAAGTTCAGCTGCAGTGCCTTTTCAAACCACTAGGAGCATCCTACAAACGCTACTTTGAACTAATATAGAAAAAAGTGAAAAACTTAAAAATCCGGTATAGGGCCTTTAGGTCCGATGTCGTCTGGAACCACAACTAACTTTTACTTTAGTCTCTCTCAAAAGTGAAATGGTGCACTGCGATATAAAACATAAATATCACTCAAATATCAAATACATGTCAGAGAAATTGCAATTCCACTACAAGTGTGCAGCCTTTTGAATTTCCTTTTTGCTCATCCCTCTCTCGGGCTCGCATATCGACACATGAGTGATGGAACACTGTGAAGCAAGTGCGACCAAACAGTTTTCCCCACACATCACCAAAGTGGCCCTGTCTGTATCAGCCACCGCCATCTACAAACTCTACAACTCTACAACTCTATCCCACGTGGTTCCTTCAACTTCCCACACCGCCGCTTTCACCGTATCTCCTTCGAGGTTTCTACAGGCAACAGCAAAACTAATTTAATGCAAAAGATCTAAGCTGTTTCTCACTGGATTTGTGATATAATGAAATGGTCAATGTGTATAGATAAATGTAATCCTTTGGCTGTGACAGGTACATAGAAATTTAATTCTTTACAAACATTTTACCACATGAAGCTAAAGCAATGCCATTTGAAGTTTTCTTAACCCCCGCCTTAACCGGGCCTATTTTCTCCAGTTTGGCTTTACCCAAATCTAAAAGCTTGTGTGTCAAACTATCAACAAAAATTAGACAAAAACAAGGAATATAATGCAATAAAAGAGCAAGGAAAATGTGTGAGGAAAACGCAACTAAACAGCGATGAAAGATGACCAAAAAAAGTGACGAGAAACAGAAAAGTGACTAAAAGTGATGAAAAAGTGACAAAAATGTGACAACAAAAACACGGTATTTTGTAGTTCTTGGCTTTCAAATGAGGCGTTACTCTGGCCTATAGGCTGTAGCCTTTTAGATTTGTGTAAAGCTGAACTGCACTTGGTTAAGGTAGGGGTTATATTAAAAACTCGTAAATTACCGTGAATCGATCTATAAGGCATTCGTATCTATTTCATGAACTTGCGGGCTAGTTCGTTAGCATTTCTGTAACAGTGACCCTGAAAAGTGCTTAAATAAAGTCATCCCTGGGGAGAATTGGGAAGTGTGGAATGTGTTAGGAAAGCTATGAATCTCTACCAACAGCTGAATAATGTATGCAACAATGTATAACACAACAACAATGCAAATGTCTAAATATTCTCCGTTTGTGTGAAGCTTTGTTAAACTTGTGCGCGTCACCAAATGTGTCCACAGTTCAAGAGGATGCTGAATCGAGAGCTCACCCAGCTGTCAGAGACCAGCCGCTCGGGAAACCAAGTGTCCGAGTTCATCTCCAGCACATTCCTCGGTAGGATCAACTTTTAAAGAAGTCTGTCATCAGCCGGCAGAGTTATGAATGTGAACGTTTGTGTGTGTGTGTGTGTCCACCCGCAGAAAAGCAGCATGAAATGGACATCATGTCTCCGCCGGCCAAAGAGAAGGACAAGAAGAAAAGGCCCATGTCCCAGATCAGCGGGGTGAAGAAGGCCACGCAGAGCCCCAGCATCGCCCCCTCCACCATCCCACGCTTCGGAGTCACGCCCAGCCAGGAGGGGCCGCTCGCTAAGGTAAGGATTATCTGAGGATCATTTATTACAATGATACACCACTAATCCCACTGTTATGAAGAGTAAAATCCAGTTTGTCCCCTTTCATTATATAGACGTGGAGTGGTTTTTAGCAATTATAAACCCAGAAGTAGCTATGCATATGTCACGTTGAATACATTTTTGGATAAAACATACGTCAATGAGAAATTAGTGATGTTACGCTGCATTCCAGGCAACTGGCAGCTGGGATTTTTCCCACTTGAAAATTCGGACAACTTACGACCTCACAGCATTCCAGCTGAAAAGTTGTAAAGAAAACGGCTAATGCTACAACAGTTGGCTAATAAGATGCTAATGTTAAAGGAACGTTTCTCCATACCAGATATAATTCAAAACATGTCATGGCTGTGACCAAAAGTAACAGCTTTCTGTATAATGTTTTTATACTGAAGGCTAATGTTATTATGCCAAAAACATGCTGGTCAGGTTGGCTGCACCTTTCCACTGGGGGCCTCTATTATTGTCTTCATCTCGTTTCGGAACGTAGACCCATCTCCTAGTTTATATGTTATAATTACCAGTTCGAGGAACGTTCCAAGGCATTTTTCCTACTCGGAGGTCGGTTACCAGTTGCTTGTAATGCAGTATTAGAATTCTGTGAAACGTTCCCTCAATCTTTGTCACTAACATCAAAATGTAAAGAAAAAAAACAGCTTCGCCCAATGTCTCTTGCTAAATTGCTACTTCACTGAAGGAAAACAAGGATTAATAACGACCACAGATAATATTCATCAAACTAAGTCATAAATACAAAAAGAAATAAAACCGTGTGCACTTTTAAAACAAATGCCTTAATATAGGGCTAGAAGTTGTAAACATCCCCCTCCTCTGCTCCTTTAAAATTGGGACTCACCGTGAAGACTTGAGTTGTTAGGAACGTGTTAGGAAATTAGTTTGGGCCACAAGTACACTTTCTTGGTCTTAAAATTTAAATTAAATTCGTAGCCTTCAAGATGCCGATAGACTTTAAGTGTATGTATTTGTGAGATCTTTTTTACTATCAGAATTTGCACGATTAGCTTTTGAATGATAAAAAAAAAATGATATTATTCTTCACCTTCATGTTTTAGTGTCATAAATGAAAGTTACACCTTCAAACTGGCATTATTTAGCATTGCTTTGTGGACATTTTGCAGCCGTGGATATTTTGAGACTGGCTGTAACTGGGCTTTAAAGCGGTTACATAACACACTAAAGTGGACAGATATTTAGTTTGTCAGGTCTAGCTACACGTAGCGTCAGTGTGTGGAACGAGTAGCTAACCTAAGAGTCCTGTGCATTGCTGTGTTTCCTAACAGGAGCTGGAGGATGTGAACCGATGGGGCATCGACATGTTCAAAGTGTCGGAGTACTCTGGATCCCGCCCCCTCACGGTCACCATGTACACTATATTCCAGGTAACAACCCGATCTCCGCTTTTTTCGAAGAAGCAACAACACGTAGGGTCACGCAAAAGGAAATAACGCGTGGATCTTTGGGCCCTCTTCTCAGGAGCGCGATTTGCTGAAGTCCTTCAAGATCCCGGCGGACACCTTCGTCACCTTCATGATGACGTTAGAAGACCATTATCACGCAGACGTGGCCTACCACAACAACATCCACGCAGCAGACGTCGTCCAGTCCACACACGTGCTGCTGTCCACCCCGGCTCTCGAGGTACGGAAGAAATATGCTGTACTTTTAAGACAGACACTGCAGGCAAAGAGCAGGGAAAACAATTGTGGTTGAATTTGGGGGAAAATAAGGAAAACATTTAGTCTGTTCAGGTCAATTGTTTTTGAGTGACAGAGCAACGTAAATGAAGACGTTTGCAGCATGTTTTTGCTCAAACGTTTCCTGTTTTGTCCAATGTTCACTTTTACCCACCTCTATTCTGTTTACTAGAATGAACACTAATGCTTAGAAACTATAAAGGGATAGCGTTGTTTTTTTTGTCGCAGTACATCATGTGCTTCTTTTATTTCTGGCCCCTCGAATTACCCCCACGTCGGCACCGACCTTCCCCTCTCTCCCGTCCCCTTTGCTGCTGCCGCCCATTCGACTTTTTCTTTTCTCCTCCCCCTTCCAGCCATTTCTTTTCTCCTGCAAAAACTTGAACTTAAAATCCCTCTCATGGCATCTCCTCCCTGTCGCCCAGGCGGTGTTCACTGACCTGGAGATCCTGGCCGCTCTGTTCGCCAGCGCCATCCACGATGTGGACCATCCGGGAGTGTCCAACCAGTTCCTCATCAACACCAGTGAGTTCAAACACACACGCTCAGCCGTAAGCCAAATATCGTGCACATTTTACATACAGGTTCCTACCAGTGTTCATTTTGTCGACTAAAATATTTCGTCATAATTTTAATCAAAGTCATATTTTGGCTAAAACTAAATTCAAAGTTGTTTATGAGACTAAAGCTATGACTAAAATGGCCAGATATTTTCGTCGTCCAAAAAAAAAATTATAATAATAAAAATGAAAAGAAGAGACTAAAATCATCCAAAACTTCCAATGACAGTTTGGAAAAAGCCTCAGATCATTTAACCTCTTAACCCCCGCCTGAAGCGAGCACATTTTTCTCCAGTTTGGTTTTACCCAAATCTAGAAGCTTCTTGAAAAAAAAGGAAGTCAAAACAACTGGGATGAAAACGCAACAAAAAAAGACAAACAATTTGGCAAAAACACAACAAGTAACAAAAAACACAATGAAAAAGCATCCAAAATAAGTTTAGTAGGTTTTAGCTTTCAAATTAGGCGTTATTCTGTCTTAGAGGCTGTGTGCTCCAGTCCAGAAGCTTTTAGATTTGGGTAAATGGATGAAAAAAAGACTCACTACTTTCTAAACATGTAGAAAGACGTGTCTTCAGGAAGTGTCTGATTGTGGTTTCAGATTCGGAGCTGGCGCTGATGTACAATGACTCCTCGGTGCTGGAGAACCATCACTTGGCGGTCGGCTTCAAGCTCCTTCAGGAGGACAACTGCGACATTTTCCAAAACCTCAGCAAAAAGCAGAGACAGTCGCTTCGCAAAATGGTTATCGACATGGTAAACACATGACATTCCGTCGGAGACTTCGGTTTCAAAGCATCGCGTGTTGATCGTTCATTTTGAATGTTTTGCGGCGCAGGTGCTGGCCACGGACATGTCCAAACACATGAACCTCTTGGCTGACCTCAAGACCATGGTGGAGACCAAGAAAGTGACCAGTCTGGGAGTGTTGCTGCTGGACAACTACTCCGACCGCATACAGGTTTGGGAAGAGTCCTCACATGAGACACACGCAGTACTGTGTGGATGTTCATTTGTGTACTTTGTTTTATTCTTAAGGACAGACACTGCAGGTGAAATACGCTTTATTGCAGTTGTCAATTTTGACACACACACACACACACACACACACTCATATGTTACTGTCACGTTTGGCGGAGGAATGATGAGACCCAATGTGCAGACAGTTCAAGATCAGGGTGGAACTCAAATTTAATGGAACAGGTCCAAGCAAAACACAGGAACAAACTTACAGACACGAGCAGTAACATGGGCGCACACAGACACGAGCAGAAATCCGAGGAACACAGACTGAGAACGACAACGACGACGAACGACAATGATCCAACAAAGACAAGGGAAAACATAGGGGTATAAATACACAAGGAAACGGGGCACAGGTGACACACATTAGGGCGGGGCAGGCAATCAACAGGAGGAAGGGAAAGCAGGATGACACAGACACAGACCAAGACTATCAAAATAAACACAAGACAGAGACACAAACTAGGACAGGGGAGAAACTAACCAAAACCAGGACAAAACTAATACCCAAAAACCCACATCATAACAGTTACAAAGCTTTAGGGCCTGTTTTTCATTACACTCACAGCTCCTACTGGCGCCAAACGTTTCATTCTTGTCATTTTTTTCAGAAAGATTTTTCTATATCTAATTCCTGCCTGATTTATATTTATATTTATATTGTTTAAAAACTAAATGAGTTATCAGGAATCCCCTCTGAGCAAATCGTTTTAACTAATACAGCAGCAAAATAAAACCACACATTTAATCCTGGCTCCATCCAGTATTTAGATTTTATTGCTGAAAATAAAATTGTGACATTTTTACACATGAAAGCACATGTTTTTATATGAAAACATATTTCATAAAAAGTATTCAGCAAAAGTTTCAAATTATCTCTAAATTATTATTATTTTTTATTTTTATTTTTATTACATATCTTCCAATTGCAGAGCTTTTTTTTTCATTCCAGCAAACTGTTCCTTCTTTCTTGGTCATGACTGTTATGGGTGAACAAAAAGAACCCCCTTTAGCGATAACTGGAGTCATTCTGATGGTCTTCCTGTTTTGTCGCTGCAGGTGCTGCAGAACATGGTGCACTGTGCGGACCTGAGTAACCCCACTAAGCCCCTGGAGCTGTACAGGCAGTGGACGGATCGCATCATGGTGGAGTTCTTCACTCAGGGAGACCGTGAGAGGGACAAAGGCATGGAGATCAGCCCCATGTGCGACAAGCACAACGCCTCCATTGAGAAGAACCAGGTAACAAACAAGGAAATAATGATATATATAAATAATCAATTTAGTATTTATTCATGTTTGTTGTTTATACCACAAATTCACATGTAAATGCTCTGAATGTGAATTCTGTTCATACATATTTATATTTGAAGCATTCTTTTGCGCCCTCTGCTGGCAGCAATAGGAATGGCATGTCGTAGAACAGTGGATATAAGCTATCACATTTGACTAATGGCATGCCAACAAAGCAATGGCGCCGTGATGGACACACATTGAGCCCAACATGGGTTCAGTGATGGACTATGGGCTTTAAAAATGTGGAGGACAGTTTTGTTTTGTGTTCCAAATACAGATTGGAGCACCCGTAGTTCATAAAATCTTTTACACTCGTGGGACCCGAAGCAGCGCTCATTTTCTACTTTCACAGATTGGAGCTCTTCAGCTGTAGAGGAAGATAATAAACCAAAGCATGCAGGTTTACTCAGAATGTGTGAATGAAGCAAAATTGTTCAGGAATGTTTTTGATGAGGGAGCTACGCTATAACATCTCAGTGGGTTTTAAAGTTACCTGAGGGTTCAGGGAGTCAAATTGACATGGCAGAGGCTAATCAGATTTGTGCTAACTTATAACCATAGAGGGGATATGTTTATATTCCTGTTTTTTTTAACTTTGCGATTTTCAAAGTTTTGGATACATCTTCAATGGTGTGTTTTTATGTTTAGGAGTTACCACAGGCTGATTAGGTAGCATCATTATTTTAAACTCTTAATATATTGGCGTAAAAAGAGAGGAGCCAGTGTGCGCGCTGTTAGATTGATTGGATACTCCGATTTGCAACACGGGGAATGAGAAGGAAAAGCGTCTGTCATTCCCCTCCTCTGCCACTCGACCTGTGCCTTAGTATCTGTCACATACAAGTCGATGCAGCACGTGCTAAGCCTGTAATGTTCTGTGTATAAAATAATCGTCGCATTAATGAGAGCTTAATCCAGCGCATTTGGATCTGCTGGTTGACAGTGAGAGATACACTCACGTAAAGCAGAGGGGGCGGAGTCCAGCTCCAAACCAGTGTCTGATGTTCAGAATGAGCTGGTTCGCTGGGGCAAAGCGAGGCACTCAGCTTTAGACCCTCATATTAACAGCTTCATTTTCAAAATCATTCAAAATAGACATGTTATTATGTGTGCTCTACTCATCGTCTATGGCAGTATTTCCCAACCTATCTTGGACCCTTTAGGGGCAATCCTCATACTCCCAATCTCAGTGGTGTTGCAGTTTATTTAGAAAGGCATCAATTAAAAGTACTATTTGTTTGTAAACCTACAATTGGCTCCAAACTGTGCAATTTACCACAAAAATATAGCTTTTCCTTTCAAAAGGATGTTCAAATAGTATTCAATTTCACCTCCCTTTTCAAAGTACCGCCAGCTAAGTCCTTGAGTACCCCCTGGGATCCCCGTACCCCTGGTTGGGAACCACTGGTCTATGGTGTCAAAGTAGGGGATACGTGACTGGTCACCCAAAGCTTCAGGGGATACATGGCTCCAGAGGTTTGGAAACCACTGGTCTATAGGGATTTTGAATGGGGATTTGACTTCACACGTCCAAAAAGAGCACACTAGATATTTTTCCAAAACCGTTCAACCCGAATGTTTTGTAGCGTCTGAACCCCGTCTGCGTGTCTCCGCAGGTGGGCTTCATCGACTACATCGTGCACCCGCTGTGGGAGACGTGGGCCGACCTGGTGCACCCGGACGCCCAGGAGATCCTGGACATGCTGGAGGACAACCGCGAGTGGTACCAGAGCATGATCCCGCACAGCCCCTCGCCGCACCCAGACTCTCCGGAGAGGGGGTGCTCCTCCGGCGCGCTGTCCGCTCCCGACGCCCCTTCGTCCTCCTCCGCTATCACCTCCACCGCTGTGGACAAGTTCCAGTTCGAGCTGACACTGGAGGAAGAGGAGGGGGAGTCCGACAGCGAGAGCCCGACTGAGGGCGGCGTGTCGCGGGCTGAGCTGTGTAAGATCACCGGCGACGGGAGGACTTTTTCTTTAGACGACACGGAGAAAGAAGGCGGTTTGTTTCAAATCGGAACATAGCACCTGTGTTTGTCGTTTTGGGACTTCTGGAGGATGTTGCACTGGAGAGAGACTGAGCCGGAGAATCCCTTTCCCGCCCAAAATGCTTCCCCGCATTTTTATTTTTTGAAAACTTTCCAAGGTGTTCTATACAATCCAACATGGCCGTCTTCCTGTTGTATTACGAAGAGTGTTGAAGAAAGTGGCTGAAACTTTAGTGTTTTGAAATTACTTTTATTTAAGACCACTGCGGACTGAGGCTGGAGCTATGCAGGAGGTGGAAATGTAGCACATGGATTACTGATATCCTTTCACTTAACGCAATGGACGGGCTGCTGGTGCACCACGTTTTAGGGATTTATAAACACTTTTCTTTATATTGTCCCACACTTGATTTTCTCAATGGCTTTTGTCTCAAATTTATTCTATTATTCCGAAAAACAATCTCACTTTATTATGAAATTCTTTATGCTATTCTATTTGAGATTTCAGATTTGAAAGCACTTTGTACTGCCTAAAAAACTGCTGCTTTGTCATTTAAACGGTTAATTTGCCATTTTAGTTTTATTGCTATTCATTTTTTTATTTATCTAACATTATTACTCTCACATCTACAAAAGAAAATGTCATTCCATAGAGAAAATGATAAGCCAAATCCATTGAGAGCCATTCAAAGCAGTGTGGCGCCCTCTAGTGTCATCCAAGCGTCAAGCGACTTTAGGACAAAGCTGAAAATATCTTTGTTGCTACGGAATTGACTTTGTTCTCTATGATTTCACTCACTCCAACTTTGCGGCACCCTTTTTTTTTTTTATCAGTTTGCCTTAGCACTTTAGTTACGTTTTTTCTCTCTCTCTTTCTCTTGGGCCAGCCCTTCCTGTTTCCAAGGGCTCAAGCTAAAACACGGACACAATGGAGGCTTATAGACTGAAAAAGCAGTCGAGTTACTCACTGGCTGCTAGCTACCAGCAAAAAATCCCCAGAGAAGAACAACACTTTACAGGTTACCAAGACATTCGATGGCTTTATTCTCTTTATAAATGTCCAAGCACTGCAATACGCTGCATTTTCTTCTATGTACGAGACACGAGCAGGGTATAAGCTGGGGTTGTTCCGTTACAGAGTGGCCAATACCCTGAGTAGCTTAACCCCCACCTGAACCGAGCACATTTTTTCCAGTTTGGCTTTAACCAAATCTAAAAGCATCAAAATAGCGACGAAAAATCATGGCGACAACGTGACAAAGAAGTTGAGATCACTTTTGTCGGCCTTTTTTTCAAATGAGGCGTTACACTGCTGCTCTTCAGTTGGGAAGCTTTTAGATTTGGGTAAAGCCGAACTGGAGAAAATGTGCTTGGTTCAGGTAGGGGTTAAGGGGTTAGAAAAAAATATCTGCCTAAACTCTAATAACAGAAGACGGATTCGCGTTATCTCTTTGATGCCTTCACTTTGTCTTTAGAGTGGAAGCAGAGCCTAGTTATCAGTATGGGCTAGCAAAAAAAAAGAAATAGTATTAAGAAATTATCGGAACAACCCTAGCACAAAGCGTCACCCAAACAGCAAAAAAAAAAAAAAAACTAAAGGCAGTTCTTAACCGTGCCAAAATTTTGACATGCGGTGGCGGTCAGGCCGGTTCGATAACTCCAACCGGGGACAATGTCAATGCCCCGAACAAGTGCCAAGCATGACACGACGCGTACTGTACTTTCCACTTTGCCACTGGCTACTTTCCATCGGCCGGTTGATTGTAAAAGCCCTGTGCCAATCATCTGACCCCACGAACTGGTATTGTCTTAACAAAAAGAAAGAAAAAATGTAAAAAAGACAAAAATGTTGAGCGAGTGAGTGATTTATTTTCAAAGATCCAAAGCACTTTGTATTGTACTTTTCCTGCACTTCCAGTAACGAATGTGTGTGCGTGTGTGTGTGCGTGTGTGTGTGTGTGCGTGTGTGTGTGTGGGGGCGTGAGCCGTGGACCAGGGCAGCTCCTGCAGGCTGTCGACGAGAGCGGCAAAGTTACGTGTTTGTTTGTTTGTTTTTTTCGTTTTAATCTATATATAATTGACTGTAGAAAACTCCACTGTGATTTTTAGTGAAATGCATGACACTGCCTGTGAGATTATAACTAGGAAGAAGTGGTCACCGATCAGCCGAGAGGATTTGCTGTAGATATCTGATATGGATATAAGGAATGTTTTGACCAAAATCACAGACATATTAGATAAGACTTCCAACTTGAACTGCATTAAATGTGTTTTGAAAGCTGTTGTAAATATGATCTGATAGCCCCTTGCATCCAATCAGGTCAAGAGGCAGATTTCTTTTGGTTGTAAGGAGGAGTAAATATATTTAAAAAACATCAGAAACATTGGGGAAACTGAGGCATAATCTTTGACTGACACTTTATAGATTTCATATTCCTGTCTTAGAACGCTATTTTTCTTCCCAGATACTGAGCTTCCAAAAAATAAAGAAGGTCTTCCAGTTCCTGTCACTTTCTCCTTGCACTTGCTGTATCTGGTCTCATAGTCTTTCAAGTCGTGGCTGATCGGTGCACACTTCTGTTTTTGAAAACAGTAAACTGCATTTTTTGTGTGTGTGTGTGTGTAAGATGTTTTCCGCCTTATTTGAATTCGTTGTCAAACTGGTTTGATTATGCTGGAGTCCTATTGAAAAACTGCAGCTCACTGGGACACCACTCTCCAGGATGCCTTCAACACTAAGGACTAACTGACTACGCCCACAACATGCACTACCAGCTCTCCGGTCTACTCCTATGTACAGTTATTTATTTAATGTGGTTGTTTTTGTGAGAGCCCAGCCCTCGCCTGTTGATACCTCGCAGCCTGGAGTCACCACACTGGCTCTGTTATGTTGTTCACTCTGAGCTTTTCAAACATGGGTCACACAGTGTGGCTCCTGCACCTTTGACAATCTAAACTACAATGTCTGCCCTCTCTGACTGTATGCCTTGCCAATAAAGGTACAAACTCTTCACGCTTGTCTGTTCTGCTCATTGTTATCCACTAGATAACATTATACCATGCATATTGTTCATGTTTATAGTATTATATAACTCCTCTCCTATAAAAGGCCACCGGTCAAAAGTCTCACCATCAAGCCCAAATAGACAAGAATATATAAAATACTGTACTTCTCCACAATTCATTGTTGAGTCATTAGTACATAAGCCTACAATCTACATTTTAAATTATGATCAAAACAACAGAGTAACTGTCATTTAACAGACTCGGCCGGGTCTATACTTTTTCGTAGATAGCCTAAATATTGGAAGAAATTTGAACAACATTTTAAAATGTAGCTTTAGATTTTGACTTTAACTTGTTTTACTTTTAGTTTAGTTAAGACTATTGATCTCACAATGGAGAAATTCACTTGTTACAACAGCTCTCAAACACTCAGGGAGTGCAAATAGTTTGGAAATGTGCAATCAAAGAAGAACACGGTAATGTGCTAAGAAGTAATAGTAAAATAATGGTATCTTATGTATAATGAATCTAAAATAGTTAAGTCAGCTTCACATTCCTGTTATGTTCAAACATATTAAATAATATTCACTTCTTTTTCCATGTGGACAAAACAAAGACCTGTTTCTTTAGCTGAGAATTTGTAATGAGGCTCTTTCAAACTGTCACTGAATGGTCAGATGTTTATTATTAGATTTTATTATTCAAATACAATGTATGAAGGCACAGTTTTAGTCTCATTAGCTACTTTAAATTGTGCTTTAGCCTAATACATGTCAGCAAAAATATGACTTTGACTAAAATTATAACTAAATATTTTAGTTTATGAAATTAACATTGCTTGCAACCCACTAAGAATAGTTCCCACCAATAATTTGATCATTAAACCAGGCCTGCTGAGAGGGAGCAAAATGCCTAAACCGCCGAAAATAGAGGCGAAGCAACAGGCAGATTCGGCGGTGGAAGAGGAATACGTAAGCCTCAGTCGAGTCACGGAGCTCATGGAGCAGCAGAGGGTCATGTTCAGAGAATTAATTCAACAACAGCAGGAAAACTTCAAAGGATTTATAAAACTCATCATGGAATCAACAAACACCCGCATGGATTTACAGACTAAGGACATTCAAGAACTAAAAACAAGCCTGCAGTTCACGCAAGGTGAGGTGGACACTTTGAAAGAGCAAAATCTGAAACTCACGGAGCGCACAAACACCTTACAAACGGACTTTTACAAAGTATGTGACAATTTACACATCATCACGGACAAACTGGAGTATCTGGAGGGGCAGAGCCGCAGAAATAACCTGGTATTTGAGGGAGTGTTGGAGTCGCCTGGGGAGACCTGGGCCGACGCTGAGGAAAAAGTTAAGGAGATACTGAAGGAGAAGCTACAGCTGCATCACGCGGTGGAGGTGGAGAGGGCTCACCGCGTAGGGAAACCCGGCGGAGGGAGAGACTGGCCGAGACCCATCATCGCCAGACTACTGCGGTGGAAGGATCGTGAGGAAATCTTGCAGCGCTAAACGACTTAAAGGAACAAAAATCTTCATAAACGAGGACTACACCGAATCAATAAAAAGAAAACGTAAAGAACTGATGCCGGAGCTGAGAGCTGCACGAGAAAGGGGGGAGATCGCCTTCTTGAGATATGACAAACTCATTATACGTCCACGCAGCAGTACACCACATCCAGTATAAACACCGGGAAAAACGTATGGATTTTGGTATGTAAAAGCACATAATTTCACATGTCTAGTAATACATACAGTTCTATAGGAAGCACCGACTTGGATTTTTCAATAAGGAGAATTGCTGAAGCAAACTCCCAGGATTTTACATTCTCTCAATACGACCTACAGAACACTGAGATCGACATCGACCCGGAAAATAACTTTTTTTCTAGAGCTACCAATGACTGTCAATATTACACAGAGGATCTGTACAAT
Organism: Proterorhinus semilunaris; assembly: GCA_021464625.1. Classification (NCBI taxonomy): domain Eukaryota; kingdom Metazoa; phylum Chordata; class Actinopteri; order Gobiiformes; family Gobiidae; genus Proterorhinus; species Proterorhinus semilunaris. Next base: position 6,621,819 of record CM038358.1, on the reverse strand, counting down.
AGTAAACTTAAGAACATTAAGGCATTCACTGTAAACCACTTCAATAGTCGAAGCCTCTATGCAAACTTTGACCACATCAAAAGCTTCTTAAAACAGTTTTCCACACCATTCAGTGTCATTCTAATCACAGAAACATGGATCAATGATGATAGAGAATTTGAGTTTTCTATTGATGGTTATGAATTTATAAGTATGAACAGAAAGAACAAGCATGGAGGGGGCGTAGCTATGTTTATAGACTCCAACTATAGTTATAAAGTAATGGAAAATAAGACAATGGTGGTGGATGATACACTCGAATGCCTTACTGTAGAGATTACAAGGCAAAAAAAGAAAAAAATATTATTGTGAGTTCTATTTACAGAACACCTGGCTCTGATATAGATGTTTTTTCTAAGTGGATGGAGGAGCACTTTTCAGGATTAAATCATAAAGTCATGTTTGTGGGGGGAGACCTCAACATCGATCTGTTAAACCCATATAAACATAAAAAGACGGACGAATTTATAAATACTTTATTCAGTATAGGTCTGTTTCCTCTAATAACCAAACCTAGTAGAATTACAACCCATAGTGCCATCTTGATTGATAACATTTTCTCAAATGAAATAGAAAGTGACACAGTCAGCGGGTTAATTATAAATGATATTAGTGATCACCTTCCAGTTTTCGTTATGTATAAAAATGGATATGTAAAAGATGAGGAGGAAAATAAGTATTGGTTTAGAAGGGTAAAAACAGAGAAAACTATTGATGCATTTAAAAAGGAGCTTTTAGCTCAAGACTGGAGTATTGTGTACAGAGAGAATGACACGAATATGGCTTATGATGAGTTTACGCAAGTATTTCAAAAGGTATACGACAAAAACTGCCCAATGAAGAAATATTGTAAAAACAGAACGTGTAAAGAAACACCATGGATGTCTAAGGGTTTACTAAATGCTTGCAAGAAAAAAAATAATCTTTACAAAAACTTTATAAATAACCAAACAAAAGAAGCTGAGGATAAATATAAGAAATATAAAAATAAATTGACAGGTATCATTAGAAAATGTAAACAGGATTATTATAATAAGTTGTTGGATAGTAATAAGAATAATATTAAAGGTTTATGGAACATCTTAAAAAGTATAATTAGAAATAAACCAAGAACGATTAATTATCCAAAATATTTCAAAGATGAGGATAACACTTTAAATAATATGAATGAAGTAGTCGAAACATTTAATACATTCTTCGTAGATGTTGGACCGAACCTTGCTGCAAAAATTGCAAACGTTGAGAACTATAATTGTGAACTGATAGACACAAATCCTATGTCCCTGTTCCTCAAACCTGTGGAGGAAAAGGAGATTCTGGACATTGTTAAAGGGTGTAAAAATAAAACTTCGACCGATTACCATGACATGGACATGAAAACTTTAAAAAGTGTTATTGAAAGTATCTCTAAGCCGTTAACTTACATTTGTAACTTATCGTTGCAAACTGGAACTTTTCCTGATAGTATGAAAGTAGCAAAAGTGATTCCTCTGTTCAAAGCAGGAGATAAACATCTCTTTACAAACTATAGGCCTGTTTCCCTTTTACCGCAATTCTCTAAAATCTTAGAAAAGGTTTTTAACTCTAGACTTGACAGCTTTATTGAAAAGTGTAATTTACTCTCGGACAATCAGTTTGGGTTTAGGAACAATCACTCAACCTCACACGCGCTCTTTGATATAACTGAAGAAATAACTAATGCTGTAGATAACAAGAAATATGCAATCGGATTATTTATTGACCTGAGTAAAGCGTTTGATACAATAAACTATGATATATTAATTAATAAACTAGAACATTATGGGATTAGGGGGGTAGCTCTACAGTGGGTTACCAGTTACTTAAAAAATAGAAAACAATGTGTGAAAATCGGTGATTATCAGTCGAGTTGTCGACAAATTGTCTGTGGTTTACCTCAAGGTTCTATTCTGGGCCCAAAATTGTTTAATATGTATATTAATGATATTTGTAACACATCTGAAGTACTTAAATTTATCTTGTTTGCTGACGATACAAATATTTTTGCATCAGGAGACGACTTACAGCAGCTGTGTCGGATTGTTAACTGGGAACTCAAAAGTGTCAACAAGTGGTTCAAACAAAATAAATTATCTCTAAATCTGAGTAAAAGCAAAATGATGATATTTGGCAACTGTAATTGCAATGCTCAGGAAGCAATTCAGATAGAGGGTGTTGTTATCGAGCGAGTCCATGAAATCAAATTCCTTGGGGTGATTATTGATGACAGAATTACTTGGAAATCTCACATTAAATATATATCTACGAAAATTTCTAGAAGCATTTCAGTGATTGCAAAAGCAAAGCACATTTTAAACATCAAAGCTCTACATACCTTATACTGTTCTCTGATTTTGCCCTACTTATATTATTGTACTGTGGTTTGGGGTAGTACTTATAAAAACACAGTTAAACCAATAATATTGTTGCAAAAAAGAGCTCTCCGAGTAATTCATAAAGTTGGGTTTTTGGACCACACAAACTCATTATTTCTAAAATCAAAGATCATGAAGTTTTGTGACATTGTTGAGTTCCAAACTGTACAAATGTTATTCAAAGCAAGGTATAAATTGTTACCAAACCAAATACAAAGAAGGTTCCAAGAACGTACTGGTCGTTATGATTTACGTGATGAATTAAACTTTAGGATTCAGAAACATAGCACAACTTTGAAAAGTTTTAGTCCAACAGTTAATGGTGTACAATTGTGGAATAAACTGGAGATGGAATTGAAACGATGTCCAAACATCAACCTGTTCAAATATAAATACAAACAAAAGACTTTTGAAATATACAGACAAGAAGAAATGCGTTGCCACTGAGGGGAGCAGTAAGATCAATTATGTGTATTGTTTCCTCTATAATCTGGAAGAGTGTTGCTGCTTGGAACGGTTGTCATTCTATTGCTCAAATTTACAAACGGAGAATTAGGGTTGGCAGGTTATGGATCTGTTGAGAGGAATCCTCCCAACGGGCTCTAAACCTTGTCCTTTAATGCACCACTCAGCATAGGAACATAATCTACAAATCAGCTGTTAGGGCAGCTGTTAGGGGGTTTGTTGAAGGGGAGTTACTGCTTTCTTCAACTGGCTCACTCTCTGGCTTTTTAATGCACCACACTGTGCAGGGCTTTCATCATACTTCACATATAACTCAATTAAATAAATATATAATAATGATGATGATAATTAAACCCAAATTAAAATTATACTGAGAATGGTAATGACAACTGGAAAGTATCAAGATCTCAGATTATAATATCTATTAATGTACCTTTATACCATAAAAAGTAACTCTATAATCACGGGTAAAAATCTGCAAGCAATATATTAAGTAACACATTTTTTTTGACTTACTTTGTTCTAGACATCGTATATGAAACTAGATTGTTGTTGTAGCTGTGCGTTGTTCCAATTAATTATATAAACAGTTAATATATTTTTGTTGTTGTTTGATGTAAGTTGGTCTGTACGAATGTAGCTGCTTGAAATGTTTTGAAATGTTCTTTTTTTATTTATTGCACTTGGGGGTGGGGGCTCATAAGCTTTTTGCTTCAGCCCATTCCTTTTGAGCACAATGTGTATTGCTCAAATAAACAAATAAACTGAACTGAAACTGAAACCTCTTACTTCTCACCTGAAATGAGCACATTTTCTCCGGTTCAGCTTTACCCAAATCTAAAAGCCTCTCGACTGGAGCTTACAGCCTATAGGCCAGAGTAACGCCTCATTTGAAAGCTAAGGCCTACAAAACTGATCGTAATTAAATGTTTACATTTTTTAGCGATGTCGCTGCTTTTTGTCAAAATTTTAAGCGTTTTTTCAAAATAATTTTTTCGGGGTTTTTTTGTGTCATGTTTTTGTCACTTTTTTATCGCATTTAGGTCAAATTTCTGTCGCTTTTTCGTGGCTGTCTTGTTGAGTTTTTTGTTACTTTTTCATCACTTTTTATTCATATTTTTGTTGCTTTTTTCTGTTTTGTTATTGTTGCTTTTCCGGCACGTCTTTGTCGCTCTTTTGCCACGTTGTTGGAAGTGTTTTTGTTGCTTTTTCGTTGCTTTTTGTCATGTTTTTGTCACTTTTTCATCTAATTTTTATCACTTTTTTTGTGACTTTTTTGTTGTGTTTTCATCATGTTTTTGTCACTTTTTTGTTGCTTTTTCATCACTCTTTAGTTGTGTCTTTTTGTCGCTTTTTATTATTTATTGTTGCTTTTCCAGCATGCTTTTGTCGCTCTTTTGTCACTTTTTTTGCTTTTAGATTTGGGTAAAGCCGAACTCGAGGAAATGTGGTCAGTTATGGTGGGGGTTAAGAGATAAAAAAAAAAAAATGTCCATAATCATAATCACAGGTCAAAAGTTGCTGTAGAAAAGACAAAAATGAAATGTTAAACGTAGCAGTGCTCAAAGTGATCAGGGATAAAGATAAAAACAAACAAAAACCCTCCATGAAAGTAGGCGGGCCTAATCACCCAAACAGGAGAAACCGTTTTGTGATTGGACCGCTCCGCTATCAATCATCCTCCCCCCGCGTTGCCACGTTCCTGCCCCATAGCTGACGTCACGTCGCAGCTGTCACTCAGCGGCAGAGCGTAGACAGAGCGGAGTTACTGCAGGTGCACGGCTGCACTGGGGATAGCAACGGAGGACCAAACCCACACTTCACGGTAAAGCCAGTTTTCACACGGCCTCACATCTAGTCAGGACGTCTGCGTGACCCTTCCCTTTCTCAAATTGTAATTCAGAGTAAATGTGCATCCGTAAATGAGAAAGAGTAACCTTCATTTGACATAGATAGCCGTGATGCTAGTAGCTCCTCCTGCTGATGCCATTTAAATGCAGGTGTATTAGCATTAACAGAAGCGATGTTGGTTCTGTCCATCAGATATGTTTTTTTTTTTTTACTATTAACGTTAAAACAATGTCGATTCTCAGTCATCCTGGTAGTTAGATATAACAAAAACATATTTAAATAAAATAAAAATAACTGAACTCACTATTTAAAAGGCGCCGACAGTTTGGAAGATGGAGGGCTATAAACGATCGGCGCCCTTTCAATAGTGATGGGGTCTTTTATTTATTTATTTTATTTGCTATAAACGTCAGGCATTTTTTCCCCATGACATCGACGTGTTTGATATGTCCCATTTAGAAATGGCTTGCATTTATTCCCCAAACCTAACGTTAATGCTCACTCTGCCGGATAAGTTTAGCTAGCACATACGTTTAGTTTCGTCCCCTTCCTTGATATAAAACATGACGGTAACGCATTCGCCCCCAGGCTTCCGAAGGCAGCCATATGGTCATCCCGGCTGGACTTCGCTTGTGTCCAGGAGGAGGATAGGCAGTTTACCTGATGCTTAAAGCGCCTCTAAGCCCCGCTACTTCCGCCTCCCCTGATCCTGTCCGTGTCCCTGTCCCCGGACCCTGCCCTGCACAAGTGTGACACGGAACAGGCTGCTCATGTTGACTCAAGCTCTGAGCAAAAAGACTGGTTTGGAAGAGACATATCCCTTCTGTGGTTATAATTTGTAGTTTCCCCACAGAATAGGCTCCATACAAAACAGCCAAAGGGAGTAGGTTATCTTTCCAGTAGCTCTCACAGGGGTTTTAGTTGGAGCTTGTGTACTGTTCGGGGTTGTGTTGCCATTGCTACAACCCTTTCACCTGATATAAATTTGTCAATAATGATGAGCCACCTCTTTAGCGGATTGGACTGATCCCAGAATCAATGGTGGATTGATGGTGTAGTGACCCGTAGGCACTCTGCTTTGCATAGTCATGAATCTTTCAAAAGTAGAGGCTATACATTTCTTCATAAATAAAACATTACTACAGGTATTAAATCAGGACTTTTTGGGGGGAAATATTGACATTGCTCAACAGACATCCAAAAATATAGAAAATATGGTCCAAATCACGTTTAGTCGAATTTTTCTGAATATTTTAAACGGTGTATTTGACACAGTTTTTTGGTCACAATTTTTACCTGCAATTTCTATTATTCCTCTGTTTACGGGGAATAGATACAAGTCTTACAGGAGGGTGTTATACAAAATCAACATTTTGAGCTTTTCACCATGTTACCAATGTTTTCTCTCATCAAAAACAGGCCTACCGTAGTGGGTGGGTGGGAGGGGCTTATGGTAGCTTGCTCAGATGACCAGGAACTGAAACTGCTGGATACTTTTTCGTTTCATATGTTTTCGATCAATATTGCATTTTCTAACCAATAAAGTTACACTTTTTATTTGTGGGGTGTTAATGTAATGCCACAAATGCACACCAACACTTGCGTCTAGGAGTGGGAACCTTAGGGTAACTCACGATTCGATACAGATGGCTCATGATAATGATAATGTCACGATACGCCGATACTGTGATAATTGATATATTGCACACACACAAAAAAACAAGATGTATATATTTTTTTAAAGAAACATGTGATTTTTAACCTGTTTATAACATACACCATATTATTCAGGAATAACATTTATTTTTATTATATCATGTACATTGTACCCCTTTTACCAAAAGAAAAAATAAGTGCATAAGAATAAGCGATCCCTGACTTACACACTTGAAATGGATTGAAACTTCATTTACATTGAAATAAACAAGAAACCACCGTCCAGTTTCAAAAGGAATAAATCAAGCACAAATTAATCTTATTCATCATTATAAAAACTATATTAAAAATCATGTATTTGTGTGCCAGTGCCTAAAATTGTAGTGCTGCCCTCTGCTGTTGTGACTGAATTCTTGACTGTTATTGGCTTCTATTGACTGTGAAAACTGTGGAGCACTGCTACCTATTTAATATGCATGCAGTCGGTCATCAATATGCATGACGTCTTTAACAGTATCGGTATTGTATCTGTTGAAAAATCGTGATATATCGCGAAATCTATATGTTGTCACGCCCTTACTTGCCTCCCCACCTGAATGTGCGGTGACTGTGTCTATTCTCTCTCAGATGGCGTCGGCTAATGCCACATACGGACAAAAGGAATCCTCGGATCAGAACTTCGACTACATGTTTAAGATCCTGATCATCGGGAACAGCAGCGTGGGCAAGACGTCCTTCCTGTTCCGGTACGCCGACGACTCCTTCACACCGGCCTTCGTCTCCACCGTGGGCATCGACTTCAAAGTCAAGACCATCTACCGCAACGACAAGAGGATCAAGCTGCAGATCTGGGTCAGCAGCCTTTTCCATCTACTTTTTTGATGCTGGTTATGCATTTAGATGAAGTGTTACTCTGTGGATGATACTTGGAGACCCCTGCTAAGTTTGAAGGAAGCACAGAGGTGCTTTCAGTGCGATGGTAGAAGTTAACAAGTTGAATAACCTAAATAACAATGCACTCACATGCACGTCCTTGACTTGATATGGCTAAATATTTACAGAAAATAATAGTCCTACTAAATACCAGTATCATATTCAAAATACACAATTTAGTGTAATGTACAACAGGATAAAGTTGCAGAATAAGTTCGACTATTTGCGGCCCTCCGACTCAGTTCAGGCTTCTTATGTGGCCCCTTATGAAAATGAATTGCCCACCCCTGGTTTAGACTAAAATCACTTTTAATGCCCAGTCAACTGTTTGAATCCGTGAGTGATACTCAATCAATCAATCAATCAATGGTTTTGTATAGCCCAATATCACAACAGGAGTTGCCTCATAGGGCTGTAACAAACATTAAGGCAATAAAACAGAACAGTAAATAAGACAATGTAAAGTTCCGGTGAATCAAATATCCAGGCAAACATAATGTCCAAATAAGCGTCAGCAGTGGGTGGCGACGAGCAGTGGGTGGCGACGAGCAGCTCGGGTGTCCCCTGTCCTTAGACTCTCCAGCCCGGCAAGGAAAAACTCAAAAACCCAGTGGGAGAAACGAGAAACCTTGAGGAGAACCACAGAAGGAGAGATCCACTCCCATGGACGGACAGGCTATAGAGACCCAGGGCCGAAGGAGTCCCTCAGTAGACGGGCCAAGATCACAGACCGTCCAGTCCTTGTTGTCAGTAGGCAGGGTTCCTCCGTTCAGCCGGGTCCCTCCGTTCAGCCGGGTCCCTCCGTTCGATCTAGACAGGCACTCCCAAGGGGGAGTGGGACAGGAGACACCATGTGAATAGTAATGAACAGACTACAGATGAAATAAATATTGTATCATAGTAAGACAAAGGTTGCAGTAAGAAGAAGAAGAGGATAGCGCTCAGTGTACCGTACTTCCCACAGCAGAGTTTCTCCTAAAGCAGCTTTACTTCAGGCTGTGGGTTAGAGCTTTACCTAACTGACCTGATCATAAGCTAATTCGAAGAGGTACGTTTTGAGCCTAGTCTTAAATGTAGGGACTGTGTCTGCTTCTTTAACGTGAGCTGGGAGTTTATTCCATAAAACCGGAGCTTGGTAGCTAAAGGCTCTTCCTCCTACACTGATTTTGGAGACCCGAGGAATCACTAGTAGCCCTGAGTTTTGAGAGCGGAGTGCTCTGGTTGGCCGATATGGAACGATAACGTCTTGGAGATAAAGCGGAGCCAAACCCTTTATGGCTTTAAATGTGAGGAGCAGGATTTTAAATTTGATTCTAAACTCAACAGGAAGCCAATGGAGAGACTTTAGCACAGGTGTAATGTGTTCTCTTCTCTTTGTACGCGTTAACAATCTTGCAGCTGCATTTTGAACTAGTTGAAAACTTTTTAGGGAACTTTTAGGACACGCTGCTAGCAGGCAGTTGCAGTAGTCCAGCCTTGAGGAAACAAATGCATGAATAAGTTTTTCTGCATCACTCTTAGGTAGAATGTTTCGTATTTTAGCAATGTTGCGCAGGTGAAAGAACGCAATTTTACAAGCCTGGTTTATATGCGTTTTAAAAGAGAGGTCCTGGTCAAACAGAACTCCAAGGTTTTTTACTTTAGAGCTCGTTGATATGCTAACATTATCCAGGGAGATGATCTGCTGAGATAAAGACTCTCTCAGTTTTTGAGGACCTAAAATAATAACCTCGGTTTTATCAGGGTTAAGGAGAAGGTAATTTACAGTCATCCAGGTCTTGATGGCTTTTACGCAGGAACTAAGCACATCTAATTTATCTGTCTGACCTGGTTTTATTGATAAGTACAGCTGTGTGTCATCCGCGTAACAGTGAAAATTTATATTATGATTTCGGATTATGTTACCTAATGGGAGCATGTACAATATAAATAAAATTGGCCCGAGCACTGAACCCTGTGGCACCCCATAGCACACTTTAGAACACGGTGAAGACTTTAGGTTTACATTAACAAATTGGTGCCTATCAGATAAGTAAGATTTAAACCAAGAGAGGGCTGTTCCCCTGAGGCCTACGTCAGTTTCTAACCTCTGCAGGAGAATATTGTGGTCGATTGTGTCAAAGGCTGCACTGAGGTCTAACAGAACCAGGACTGAAGCTAGTCCGGCGTCAGCTGCTAATAACAGGTCGTTGGTAACTTTGACTAAGGCGGTCTCTGTGCTATGATAAGTTCTGTACCCTGACTGAAATTTTTCAAATAAACTATTGTCCTGTAGGTGGCGGCAAAGCTGCTTAGCCACTACTTTTTCAAGGACTTTTGAAATGAAAGGCAGATTAGATATGGGCCTATAGTTTGCTAGAATATCAGGATCGAGATTGGGTTTTTTCAAAAGTGGTTTGATAACAGCATATTTAAAGGACTTTGGTACATACCCATTTTCTAAAGATGAGTTAATTATTTTCAATATGGTATCTGAGATTTCTGGGGTAATTTCTTTGAGGAGTTTAATTGGAATTGGATCTAGAAGACAAGTTGATGGTTTTGAAGACATAATGATTGATAATACCTCAGCCTCATCTACAGTTATGAACTTGTCTAAGGCTTTGAAAGGAGGCAATGATTCTACAGCTGGATTTAGATCAGAAGACAAGGGAAGCTTATCATTTATTTTATCTCTAATGGTTGTGATTTTGTCATTAAAGAATTTAAGGAAGTCATCGCAGCTAAGGGTATCAGGAATGGAAGGCTCTACTGCGCTGTGACTGTTTGTTAGCCGGGCCACCGTATTAAAAAGAAACCTAGGGTTATTTTTATTTACTTCAATTAATGAAGAGTAGTAATCTGTTTTTGCTTTCCTCATGGCTTGCTTATAGGCGAGTAGGCAATTTTTCCAAGATCTAAGAGATTGCTCAGTGCTAGAATTGCGCCATAACCGTTCTAATTTGCGAGTCTTTCGTTTAAGCGTTCGTGTTTCCGCGTTGAACCAGGGAGCAACGCACCTTGGCCAAACCACTTTCTGTTTCAGTGGAGCCGCAACATCAAGGGCTGTTTTTAGTGTGAGCATAACGCTGTCGACAAACTCATCACTTTTATTTAAATCAGTAAGCGAGCTATTCTCTGTAGACATAGTATTAAAGACTGGCTGGATCATTTCTTTAAACTTTAACACAGCTTTTTCAGATAGTGGCCGTTTTAATTGAATTTTATCCTGTGGATTAGTATAATCTTCGATTAGGAACCTAAATGTAATTAAAAAATGGTCAGAAAGCACGGGATTCTGAGGGAGAACGTTTAGGTCGCTAATTTCAATCCCATACGTTAAAACCAGATCAAGAGTGTGTTTATGGCAGTGAGTAGGTTTATTCACATTTTGTGTAAAGCCAACCCCATCCAGTAGGGCACTAAATGCCTTACTCAGACAATCACTATTATTATCGACATGAATGTTAAAATCACCTACTATTATAATTTTATTCCAATTCAACACTATACTGGCTAAAAACTCAGAGAACTCTGCTAAGAAGTCTGAATAGGGGCCAGGAGGCCGATAAATAATAGCAAGTAGTAAAGCTTTTTGATTTTTCCATTTGGGACAGGTAAGAGATAATGTTAGACTTTCAAATGAATTAAACTTTAGGTTATTTTTGGGATTTAGAACAAGATTAGAGTGTGATATCACTGCAACCCCACCACCTCGGCCTGTGGTTCTGGCAGCCTGAAAATTAACGTAACTAGGAGGGGTAGATTCATTAAGCCTAACATAGTCATCCTGCTGAAGCCATGTTTCAGTTAGGGCGAGAAAGTCAATGTTGTTATCGCAAATTAAATCATTTACTAAAATGGACTTTGATGAGATTGATCTAATATTCAACAACCCACACGTTATGTGCTTAGCACTTTGTTTATTGTTTCGTTTAATGTTAAGTTTACTCTTGGGTATCTGTGTTAGGTTATTTGGTCGCATGCCAGCATTTGGTTTGTGAGCTTTTGATGTTTTAGTGCTTGGTGTACGGGGGACTGACACGGTCTTTATTTGTTCTGGTATTTGAATTAAGTTATTTGGTCGGACGCCAGCGTTTGTTTTCTTAGCATTTGATGTTTTAGTCTTTGGTTTACGGGGGACAGACACAGTCTTTATTTGAGAATCTACACACTTGATGATTTGTGACAATCCGGGAGCAGGGTCGGTGGATACAGAGGAGTGTTCTACACTACTGCTCTGCGCCCGGGGCTCATATCTGGACCGTCAATTTGGGCCGCGACTAAGGCTATCGGCCACATTCGTAGATAAAAGGGATGCACCAGCCAAATTTGGATGTATGCCATCCCTGCGCATGAGCTTGGGCTTTCCCCAAAAGGCGCTCCAATTATTGACATATCCAACATCATTTTGCTCGCACCATCTAGACAACCAGCAGTTAAATGATAAATGTCTGCTATACATTTCATCATTGACCAAATTGGGCAGAGGGCCAGAGTATATTACGGTATCTGACATCGATTTAGCCAATTCACACACCGCGCCTACTTGCAATTTGAGAATCTCTGACTGTCTCCGCCGAATATCGTTACCACCCGCGTGGATCACGATCTGACGGAACCGCCTCCCTCCCTGCTTTAAGCACCTAAGGTTACCTTCGATGTCACCAACTCTGGCCCCCGGATAACACCTAACCAAAGCTGCTGGGATCTTCACGTCCCTAACTATGGAGCTTCCAATCACCAGAGTATCAGGTTCAGCCGGTGAGGCGCTGAGGGGAGAAAACCTGTTCTGGACGTGAAGCGTTCTGGACGTGAAGCGTTCTGGACGTTCTGGACGTGGCAGCTAATTGCTGCCCAATTAGCTGCGTTTATACAATAAATTTACCAAAGTTAAACTATGGGGTAATGTTATGATTTCATGTTCATGTTTTCAGGTTAGGCTAAAAATGTGATACAAGCACCACATTTCAAAGGAATGCTCTCTTCCTGTCTTTTGTGACTTTCTAATGTGAAAACAATCTCCAGACTCCGTAAAACTATTTGTGGATATTTTTAACCAAATGTCACAATCCTGTTTAAAAGTGTGTTTATGACCTCATTATAGCTGTTTCAGTGAGAGGCTTTTGAGTGCCGAGACCGACCAAGTTGAAACAAACAATTATAAACTTGTAAAAGGTTGACTCTCAATAAAAAGAAGAGTCACGTGTGAAGAGTCCATCCATCCATCCATTTTCTTCCACTTGTCCGTTGCCAGGTGGTTGCCACATCACATTGCACCAGCCCCTATGGCTCCTCCTGCAGGTGGTGGGTCCACAGAAGGACGGCCTCATGGTTCTAACCGGGCCTGGTGGTCTCTCATAAGGGGCTTCTGACCCGTCACCTAGGACCTGTTTGCCATGGGAGAGGGTCTCCCATGGCAAACAGGCACGAAACAGGCACGAAGCCCCCGACTCCTAGAATCATCCGGGTGCTCAAACACGATCATTTTACTGAAGTAGAAGTAAAAAGTAGAGGTAAAAAAGTCATTGGGGGAAATAATTTTTGAGCATAAAAGTCTGATTTATGCTTCAGTGGTGGCTTAAATTATGAGAAACAAAAAACAATGTGGAAAATGGTAATAAATGGTAATAAAAAAAAATCCTGTAATAACATATTTAGGGCAATCATTATGATGAATTAAGTAGCAAAACACCAAATGCATCTATTATATACGTCAAAATGAAGATTTGTCACTTTTTGTTTAAAACTGATCTTTTTCCTTCCGTCTTCGTCTTCAAACAGAAGATCTCAGGGAAACATTTATGTTATATTTTCTTAAGTTTAGTCTGGCCCACTAAGAGAAGTAAAAGTTGATTTGTCCCAGTTTAGTCTAACACGGGTCACATCACAGACATCCCAGCATCTGCCTTATCCCCAAATATGGAGCCTTTGCCTTATCATATTGTTTGTCTTTCCTGGCTTCCCTGACTCAGTGCTTCCTGTTACATGTTAGCATCAGGTTTACGACTTCTTCTACAGTCTATAAATCTTTGGCTCTGCCCCGTGGCCGTCTGTCTGTGGTGTGTGGTGTGATTAGGCCTGTGATGCAGAGGTCCTGTTTCTGATCCACATGTGTGACACTGATTGAGCGCAGCTGTGGCCCCTCAGCCCTAGCGTCACGTCATCTTCTGTTACTACGATACTACAATACCCCCACCCCCTCGAGGCCGCAGCGCGACCCCTCGCTCAAGCTTTTACACAAGCACAACAGGAATATCAGGGCTAATGGGAGATCTGTTCTACACCGAGTAATGTATTATCAAAGGTGTTAAGAACAGAACTGCGGTTACGTCTCATGTAGGGAGTACTTGGTGTTACATAGGCTGTCCTGCTGTACTGCCTCCCAATTGACAACCCCAAAGAGCAAGGCACTGGCCACCACGGACCGATTGATTGAGATGACTCCTCCGTACTCCTTGCCGTACCTCTGGATGCTCCAGATTTGGTCAGCAGTGGACAATGTGACCAAAAGTAACAGACACAATACCGTCCCCTGCCGGACCCGATGTGGCTGATCAGAGTTCTTGACAAAGTGTTGCTTCAGACTTTTATCCAAATTAAATTAAATTGTTCCGTTTATTGTGTTGAGATTGAGTCTGAAACAACTAATTAATGAATCGACTACTAATCAAATATTGAAATACTGTAAATGTCATGTCAACTACTTCAATAATGGAATAGTTATTTTCTGGGATATATACACAATTATACACTCAGGAAATGGATCAAAGTTTAGTATTCTTTGAAGAAAAGTCCCTCCCTGTCAAAACATACTCTGCTGTCTCTCCGGCTCTGTAGATGTAGCTACTGTCTGACCTCAGCGCTAGTATGAGAATGTGCAGCGTGTCATGTTATTGTGTGTCTCCAGGACACAGCGGGCCAGGAGCGCTACAGGACCATCACCACGGCCTACTACAGAGGAGCTATGGGCTTCATCCTCATGTACGACATCACCAACGAGGACTCCTTCAACGCAGTGCAGGACTGGTGAGGACACGCCCTGCTCACATGACTCACAATAGAGTCATGTGACCGGTTTTCATCGTCGTCTAAAGATGTGCTTATGTGTGAACTGTCATTTTTCTGCCTGTACTCAGGTCCACCCAGATAAAGACGTACTCGTGGGACAACGCTCAGGTTCTGTTGGTGGGAAACAAGTGTGACATGGAGGACGAGAGGCTAGTGGCCTCAGACAGGGGGCGCCAGCTCTCAGATCAGCTCGGTGAGTCGGCAGCACTGTGGCAGAGGGACAAAAAAACAAATATCTCCAGTCATTTGAAACGAGTCTGAACCACTTATAATCTGTTTTGACCTGGCCTCAGCAATTAGGCCTTAAAATGCCATTATAAAATCCTTACTTTTGATTCTAGCAGGCATCATGTCTATATTTTTTGCTCCATAAGTTCATCAGAAATACTGAAATCATGATCAAAAGTGCAGCTGAAATCATTCACAGGCTGATATATTGAGCTTTGAACCACGAAAACGAGGCAAAATAGCTTATTCATAAGCTAAGCAAGATCCAAAATCCCCTCTGGAAAAATGTATAGCTAATATTTCAACTAAATAAAACCATACTGGTGCTGAAAATATAAAGTTTTTATGTGAAAACATAAAATGAAATCTTGCAGTACATTTTTCTCTTATGTTTATACTGTGTCAGGAATGTACAGCAACAGTTTTAAATTAATCTCTAATATAATGTCTGTGTAAGCTCTCAGTCGTACAGGAGTTGTCTATCTTCAATGAAGGTACATGAGTCATCTTCTGTACTTAGTAGTTGAAGTCTTGGACCGTTTCGCCTCACATCCAAAAGGCTTCGTCAGCGGACTCTAATATAATGTTTTGCCCTATTCACTTGCAGTGCCTCACCTTAATTTTAAATATCAAAATCTTCCTTTATTCCCCAGTATATTGCAATCTTTGCAAACCTTTAAGTAAAGAATGTATACGTTTGTTTCATTGTGGCATCAAAACATTAAAAAGCCTTATATGTGACTTTCTGGTACCTGTATAAGCCCTTTCTTTTTCACATCTTTGGTTATGTGTTCTATTTGATTAGTGTAAAAGCCAACTCACTGGTGTTTAAATCCATTACTCTCATAAACCATTGTCTTCCTCTGCGCAGGGTTCGAGTTCTTTGAGGTCAGTGCTAAGGACAACATCAACGTGAAGCAGACGTTCGAGCGCCTTGTGGACATCATCTGCGAGAGGATGGCCGACGGCCTGGACAACAACGACCCCACGGTGACGGGGGCCAAACAGGGGCCCCAGCTCAACGAGCAGCCGCAGAGGTCACACCAGGACTGTGCTTGTTAGACCCACACACACAGACTGGAGTGGCGACAGAGGACCAAACGGGGGTTTTAATATCACCACAGTCGTTGTAGTTTTAGCTTATCAAACAAACAACATCCTTTATTTATAGTTTTCACTGACATCATGTGAAGGGAAATAACCGCTGTATACTTACAATAAATATTTTGTTATTATTTTAGTCAGAGGAATATTTTTGCTGACTAAAACTGAATTAAACGTAGTTAATGAGACTGACTAAAATCTTGGGAAATGTTTAATAACTAATAAAAACTAAATAAAAGAAGGAAAACATTTGAACTTCCATCAACAGCAAAGAGTCTCATATTTAAAGTCTGGTTGCTTGTATGTGTGGAAAAATCCCCAAAAAACAGAGCCATCTGATTATATGAAATAATATGAATGCAAAGATGGCTCAATAAATGTTGGATTTAGTTGACTAAGTTTATATGAAATTGTCGTTGACTAAAGTTAGACCACAACTAAAAAGAATCATCTCACTAAATCGCTGCTTAAACCTAATGGGATTTTTGTGAAGAGCTTAAAAACAAGTTTTTTGTCAAAATAATGCTTGTAAAAGTTTGCTATTTTTATGTGTCAAATTGGACATATTTTGGGGCTTTTCCTGCTGGCAACTGTGGGAACAACTTATTAAAAAATAACTTTCCATTTCGATTTATGCCGTGGTTTACAGCTTCAGCACGGCTTGATAAACACTTTTGAACAGAACCGATATAATATTGGATTATTGGCTTTTTAACAATGACTGAGCTGTATCCAGGAAGTACAGAACGCAGCATGGACACCATAGAAGAAGAAACTGCTACATTAAACAGGATGTTTTAACATGGTTTGAAGAGCGAATGTTCTATAAAGCTCTGCCTTGCTCTTGGCCCATTGTTACAGTATGGTTAAACAGTTCTGTCAAACTGGGGAAAAGTAGGTAAATTGTAAAAAATACACTTGGAGACTATTTTATCTACACATTTTGCAAATGGCTGCATTTCCGTGCCAGTTAGTCACGATTATTTGCTTCCCTCCAATGCCGTCACATGAAAACTATCGATAAGATTTGTCAGAACAACTAAGACTTTAAAGGCCCAGCTATTTCGACTCCTTAGAACGAGCTGAGTCCTTAAGTCTAGTGAAGTAAAGCAATATGTTATGATAAAACTAGCCAGTGTATATCGGCCTCTGTAGCCACTCCAGACCGCCTCCTCCTCTCCACTCGGACACAACGAGACACGTGACGTAGACAAACACTGCCATGAGAGACACACAAACCGCTTCTTCCCTTCAGTCCTATCCTGATTTGGCTTTGTCCGAGCAAACCAGACTGTATCAACAAACTCTATCCTAATCCGTAAAACCGCGCGTCACCAGACCAGACCGTAAGAGATACCGGTCCAACATTTCTTAAGTGTTTACGTTTTGTCTTTTCTTTTCTTGTTTGCGGGTTTTTGACCATGCGCCCTTGTCTTTTCCAGTGTGTTGTCAAGGTCTGGTGCCAAGTTAAATTTGGCGATCAGCCGTGAGAGGCAAGGAAACGCAGGTACATTTATGAGAATAGGAGGAATGTGACGATGGACAGAGGTATGGGACTTCCACTGTGGTATCAACAGTATGTTTTGATGTCTATTTTTTCATCCCAGTTGCTTGGTTAACTAAATTAATTTGAAGGAAATTTTAAAAGCGGCTACAAATTCCCATTTGTCAAAAACAGTGAGGAAAGACGTGTCTAATTGCATTGTGTTGGTTAGATCTCAGAGAGGAGACAGCGGAGTCTGAGGGGACGCAAGAAAGGAAGACAGAGGGGGAGACGCGAGAAGGGAAGGAGATAGGAGAGGAGGAGACACAAGAAGGAAGGGAGATAGGAGAGGAGGAGACACAAGAAGGAAGGGAGACAGGAGAGGAGGAGACACAAGAAGGAGAGGAGACAGGAGAGGAGGCGAATCGAGATGGAAAGAAGACAGAGGAGGAGAGATGTGAAGGGAAGGAGACCGGAGAGGAGGAGACACAAGAAGGAGAGGAGACAGAGGATTCTACGGAGGAAGAAGGAAGGGAAACGGGTGAGGAGATAACTGAGGGTTCGACGCCCGTGTCTACAGACGACACTATAGACGAGTCTACGGACGTGTCCACAGATGAGTTTACTGACGAGTCCACAGACGACTACACTAACATGCCTGAGGACGACTCTACGGACTTGTCTACAGACAAGTCCACAGACGAACCTACAGACCAGTCTACAGAGGAAGAAGGAAGGGAGACAGAGGAGACAGTAGAGGAGTCTACAGAGGAAGAAGGAAGGGAGACAGAGGAGACAGTAGAGGAGTCTACAGAGGAAGAAGGAAGGGAGACAGTAGAGGAGTCTACAGAGGAAGGAAAGTGGACGGCAGAGGAGTCTACAGAGGAGACGGAGGTGACAGAGGAGTATAGGAGTGGATAATGTAATAACGGCCTGTAACAATTTTGACCATGTAACAACGGGCCAGTAATATTGTAAAACCTTTGATCACCTGATCACTTTTTTTACTCTAAGCTCTTGCATTATCGATGATGTTTATCATTGGAGAGCAATGTAAAAATGGGCTGAAACAAGAAATTGCTCCAGATGACTAAGGACTGTTCTGATCAGTATATTTGATCCAGCTGCATCAGATCTGTTCAGTCTGGAGAGAGGTCATATATCAATTTGGATTAGGTCAAATAACTATGCAGTTCATAAAAGCCTTTTCTAAAAAAACAGAATTATTAGCAAAAAGTTATAACATTTTTGGCCAATTATCGGCTCACTATATTTAAAATCAGCCATAATTAAGCTACAATCTGTAAATTTATTCTTGGCTGTTGTTGCATTATCGGTTACTACAAGGAGTCTACGGAGGACTCTACAGAGGAGGAAGTAAAGGAAACAGACGTGAAGAGCAAGAAGCCATGAGAAGAGTCTACATTTTCTCAATAAAATCCTTTGATATTTTCTGAAACTTTATAAATCGAAAGGTTATTGCACAACTATGCTTCTGTCCATCAATCAAGAACATTTATTTAGAGGCAGCTTTGCATCTTTTCTATATTTTTTTTTAGAACAGATCTACTGAATTATGAGAAACTATTCATATTTAGAGTGAACTTTTAAAAGCGTATAGATAAATAAATAGATTTTAAAGGCGTGTATGATATAGATGTATAACATGATGTGAGAGTGTCGCTGTGTGGAATGGTTCTCAGGACTCTGCTTTTTGCCTGAGGTCCAACTCGCAGAAAAAGTGTGTGAGGCACCTCAGGGCACCATGCTAGGACCGTAGTCGGGTTTCCGTAAATGCCGTCTGTTTACTTTGGATTTCATCGCGGCTTATACACTTCCTTTTGGACACCTCAGCATCAACTTCTCAGAAAAGGTCTAGTGAGGGTTTAGTATGAGTTTAGATATTGCGGAGAATATAAAATTCAAGCAATACAGATTGGACCTCTAGGAGACGACCAAAAAGGATCAAAGGATTTCTCGAGACTATATGAATAAAGGCAAATACTACTGCAGGTATGTTTTGGATGAGGGAACGTGGTTAAAACTCACGCAAAAAGTGATTTTGTATGTCTGCTTTTAAGTTAAAAACATAAAATACTATTAATGTGCTAATGTGACCTAAAGTATTTTATAGGCCGGAAGCCTAAATGAGGACCTTGACCATTATGCAAGTATCATACTGTAGATCCTTTGTCATGTGTGTCTTCTGCATCAAACTCATGGACCTTGTACCTTTTAAAGTATGTGCTTTTATGGAAACCCTACTACTGTAAGGATATATGTCTGATGAATGGCTGTACAAATAATAGGCTCTGTGCATGGAATGTTTTTGGCTGACTTCCTGTCCACATTTTAGCGTGAATTAAAAATTGTTATTAGTTTGTCTTTTTTAAACAGAAGAAAACTTAAAGCAGAACTAAGTAGCTCATGCCCCTAGAGGCCATAAGCGCTACTGCAGGTTTCGCAGCATGTTGCGTTTTTTAACTCATGAATTGTCCGTGAGAGTAAATACTACGCTGACAGAAAAGACAAAGGGAGAGAGGGATATTTTACATCCAACTGCCGTTAGCCTGTTAGCTTCTTCATGATTGTATTGGTATGTAGTGGTGCTCTGAACCGGTGCAGGCAAAATTGCAAGTGTGGTTATCTGGCCAGACACACCAGGGGGAGATGAAAGACCCCCCAATCATCCCATTACTACGGAAAGGGTTTATTAAGGTAAACAGGTTACTTCGTACTGCTTTAAACGTCATGCTGATTGTGTTTAAGAAAAGATGGTTCTGATGGTGGTGCAGTTTCACCATTTGTTGGTGTCAAATTAATATTAACCTTTAGCTTAAATGGCTACTTTTATAAACACAGCTTAAAGCTAAAAGCTAGCGTGAATTTGACATTAATAAATGTTGGAATAGCATCACCATTGGGGAAAAAAATTATGACACCCACTCGGCTTGAGGTTTATTTAAAATTTTATTTTATAAATTGCAGATGTGGACAGGAAGTCGTCGTTTAGCTACACTGACCAACAGGAAGTTGGCTAAAAACATTTCCTTCACAATGCCTTTTGCAATCTAATTGAAATTGCTATTTGAATTTGAAACTGGCAATTCTAATCAAAATACCAAAAATGTTCTTGTTTTTGACGGAAAGGCAAACTGCCCATATTACTTTGCCCTTCACAACTATTTATTTTTTTAAAAACTATTTTGAAGTGTTCCTGGCACTTTTTTTAATTTTTTTACAAGATGTTCAAGTAGTCAAAGCTTTTAAAAAAAAAGAAGTGTTGTGTTTACAGCCAGTCGTACATTCCAGCTTCGCGATCTCATATCACGAATATAAGGAGGTTTGTTTGTCTTTCGATAGGAGTTGCGTAACGTTTGCAGGATAAATTGACTGTTTTTTTCCCCTGAGCAATAGCAGTCCTCTCCCTCCTCCACACCCAAGTATTCACGGCGCAGACTGTCAAAAAAACAAAACAAAGGGAGACCAAAGATGTAGCTTCTGCAAAAGGGGAACGCATCGGAACTACTCTGAACACTTGATCTGAACGTTCTTGATTTGTGTTTTGCAAAATATATTTTATTTTTATTGCGTTTTGCTACAGCTGTATACTGTCTGTCCCCTCCCCGTGTAAATAGAACCTTCTGCCCCGCTGGGTGTTAGTTCAACTGTGTGAATTTGTGCTGTAATTCTGAAATGCAAGATTTGTTTAAAAATATGGATTATATCAAAAGAATAAAAACAAACTGCCGGAGAGTGTTCTAGAGCTCTTTCTCACATCTTTTTTTTTACTGCTTTCTGGTGGGATAATCGCTCCGAGAACCCAAATAAAATGTGAGAAATGTTTGAGTAGGTGTGTGACCTTTTACCTCAAAAGATTTCCAAAAAATACCTAGCTTTTCCACCAGAGGGCACCCTTAGTCCTAATGCGTTTCCCCTCTGAATTGTTTTTCCATCAATGGTTTGTGTTGGCTCTTCTTTTCCGTGGATAATGTTACAAAAATAGGGCAAATTCTCCCTGTGCTCACTCCAAACATGGAAGAGTTCAGCGTTTAAGAGAGGACACGCAGGCGCGTTAGTGGCACGGATAATTTAATAAACAAAACACTTGGAGTTCCAATAAAACATGGAGATAAGCACTTATGGAAGTCACCATAAAGAGATACAAAGAGAGAAAGGTAGGCTATATACAAAAGCAAGGGACATGCAAAGATCAGTAAAATACGTAACATAAACAGACAGTATAGATGTGTTAGTAAGTGCTTGTAAACAGTTGGGTCCAACACTTGGCACAGTGGCACTTAGGAACATCTCCAACTTATGGCTTTAAAGTTCATCCCAAACTGACAGCTCTTCAGAAGACCATGTGGATTAGCTGAGTGTTTTTGGTCTGCCTTTAGGCCTTTAGTGCGTGATGTGAAAGTGGGTCTGTATGAGGAACTTAAAGGATATTATTAGCTTTTTACTAAACATAAAGGGCCAAACTACAGCCCTGTATTTGGCATGCATTACCCTGCAGCCTCATTATCAGAGGAGAAGGCTGTGGTGTCTGAGTCTCAGAAGAGCCCCTCACACAGACCCTTCACTAGTGTCCTGTCCTGGGAATAGAAAGGTAACGTCCTGAGGTCCGAGGCTCTAATAAGCCTGCACCTGATTGGGCATCAGCTGGCAGCCGCTGCTCACATGACTCATGACCTTCTGTTTGAGCTGTGCCACCTGCTCGCGCAGGACGCTGGCTGTGGACGCCAGCTCCGTGTTCTGTGTCTTTAGTGTCTTTACTTTGTCTTCGAGCCTTGAGATGCGCTCCAGTTTCCGCTTGCGGCACTTGGAGGCAGCGATGCGGTTGCGCAGCTTTTTGCGCTCGGCCTTGATGCGCTCCTGATTGTCCATGTCAATGGGGGACAGCGGAGGACTGTCCCCGAAGCTCTGTGTGTCCGGGACCGTCTGTGGCTCGTCCTTAAGGCGCATAGAGGCCCCGTTCTGCGGAGCGAAGTGTGTCGTGTCCGTGGGATAGCTGAGCGCGTTCCCGTACCCATTGAGAGTTGTGTACACAGGCAGGTCCGCGTGCAGCAGCTCGAGCCGCTCCGCGTGCACCGCCTCCAGCTGGTTCTGTTTGTGCAGGTCCTCCAGCGCCTTCACGAAGCCCTCGGCGAACTCCTGCTCTGCTTCCGCGGGCTTAGGGCACAGGAACGGCACGTGGGACTGTACGAGCAGCCGCTCAATGTCCGGAGAGGCCAGCTTCATCAGGCCGAGTTCCACCGCGTCAGCGCCGCTCTTCAGGGATGTCTGCTCCTGCTCCAAAACTCCAGGAATGTCTTTCTTCACCACCGAGAGCCGCTGAGGGAACAGGGGCTCCATGTCCGCCTCACATCAACACCAGCCGGGCATGTGATCTGAAACAAACGCACGCCTGTCAGTTCATAACATTGACACACACGGTCATAAACAAATGCGTATTAGTGCGTCACAGGCTGCATGGCCCTAAAGTAGGCCATTGGGCTAATATCATAGAGAAATATGATCACAAAAGCGTCGTGTTACGTCTTCCTCTGGCCGCTGGGAACTACTGGGACACGACTGGGCCCATGGGCAACTTAGCGATAATAAAAGTGAAACAAACTCAAGTTAGCGAGTTCTGTTGCTACCAGATGACAGCTTAGCTACACGTCCTCATTTGACAGATTGTCAATATCACAATAAATTCCACGATTGGCGTGTCCTCCGTACCTGTGCTGGTCCTGACTGCTCCTCGCTGATCCTCGCTCTCAGTCCGGGCACATTCTGGGAGGTTTGGGTCTAACATTTCCATTATGTCACCGCAGCGCGCGCAGATTGGCCCAAAATGACGCGCGTTTCCGCCTGCATTTGAATAAAGGGGCCGAGCCGCGCCCGTCGCCATGGGGACGGGAAGGTAAACTCCAAACACTGCAATGCATTGTGGTTTGATGTCATCGGGAGGAGAGGGAGTTTGGGCGGAGACCGAGCTCGAGCTGAGGACAGGGTGAGCTGAGAACCGGACTTTCTGTACTCAAAACTAAAGGATATATGGAGAAAGTACTACATGTCATATATATCAGCCGAGCAAGAAAGTACTACATGTTTAAATCAGCCGAGAAAGAAAGTACTGTATGTCGAATGTAGTGAATGAATGAGTGATGGTGGTGGTCAGAGGGGCCGATGGCGCAGACTGGTTGCCTTGCTTCCGTCAGTCTACCCCGGGGCAGCTGTGGCTACAACAGTAGCTTACCACCAAGTATGGAGTGAATGAATAATGCAACGTAGAGCGTATTTGAGTGTCCAGAAAAGCGCTATATAAAACCAATGCATTATTATATTATTATTATGTCATATATCAACCGAGAAAGTACTACATGTCATATATGTAGCTAGCGGTAGGTTATTTGAGAAACCTTTTGAGCTAGGCTACTTTTTTTTAAATCTAATATCTACTTGAGTTGAAGAAACAGTATGCTTAATGCTACTTATTTGGAAATATCTGAATTTCCATATAATTTTACCCAATGTTTGCTAAAATAGCCTACGTATAAAACTGACTAACTTTACATCAGAGAAGATTTAAACTATGGATTGAATCAAACATTCTCATTTTGGCCGTCGTTTGTTTACGTCGATGATGGCCTAGTCCGGATGACTTGAAAAACTTTGACCAACAGATCAGAGTTCTCATCTGGCACAGGGAAAGGTCAGAGGTTTATAAATCAAAACCAAACAAAAAAGATGAGGAGGAGGAGGAGTGGTGTAGCCAAAATATTTAGCCTACCATACTATATTGAGACAAAACATGAAACAATGTGAAAATGGTGATATTTCCAATGAAAATCCTGTAAAAACATATATAGTATAAAAAGACATTATTTTGAGGACTTAAGTAAAACAAAGAAATACATCTTTCTTACACGTCAAAATTAAGATTTGTCACTTAAAGATTTACTCACACTGGCATGAGTTACTACTTCTTTTTTTTAATTAAAGATGCATTTGGCGATATTTTTGCGTATTTGAGCTTGTAGTGACCGAGCAGCTGTATGAGTGGTCAGCATGACGCCTTTGCTTTCAATCAAACTGGTTTCTAGGACTTTCCAGGATCAATTGTTTGGAAGGTTTTCACTGCCAAAACAGTGGATGCTGGAGCGTTGTAGAGACCACTGTGATGGAAAGTACAGCTGCTGAGTCACTACAAGGTCAAATAACTTTTCTGCATCAAAACTTGCAAGTAAGAAACAGATACTTAATTTTAATCTTACTCAAGTAGAATGAATAAGTACTGTAAAAGTACAATTACTTCAAACCTTACTTAAGTACATGTAGCCTACTACCCACCCCTGAAAATAAGCAGCAGTCTGAGCTCATGTGACCCTAAAATATAGAGATGACAGAACTACAGTGCCTTGCGAAAGTATTAATACACCTTGAACTTACAACCATAAACATAAAGATTTTATTTTAATTTTACTGAAAGTTCACACACAAGTAACTGTGAAGTGAAAGCAAAATGATACATGATTCTGTTATTTTTCAAAAAATAGAAAAGTGAAAAGTGGGGCGTGCACAAGTATTCATACAGCATGACTTAATACTTTGTGGAACCCCCTTTTTCTGCAATAACAGCAGCAAGTCTTCTGGGGTTTGACTCTAAGAGGTTTGCACATCTAGAGACTGACATTTTAGCCCATTCCTCTTTACAAAACAACTCAAGCTCTGTCAAATTAGAAGGAGAGCGTTTGTGAACAGCAGTTTTCAGGTCTTTCCACAGATTTTCAATAGGATTTAGGTCAGGACTTTGACTGGGCCATTCTAACACAATAATATGCAGGTTTTCCTCCAAAATGTCTCTGTATTTGGCTCCATCCATCTCCCCAACTATTCTTACATTCTCCCCAGTCCCCGCTGAGGAAAAGCAGCCCCATAGCATGATGCTCCCCCCACCATATTTGACACTGGGGATGGTGCACTCAGGACGATGAGCAGTGTTAGGTTTGCTCCATACATAACGTTTTGCATTTGGGCCAAAAAGTTCAATTTTTGTCTCATCTGACCAAAGCACCTTCTTCCACATGGTAGCTGTGTCCTCCATATGACTTCTAGCAAACTTCAAACGGGATTTCTTATGGCCTCCTTTCAATAATGGCTTTCTTCTTGCCACTCGTCCATGAAGGCCAGATTTGTGTAGAGTACGACTTATAGTTGTCCCATGTACAGATTCCCCCATTGCATTTCTGACCAGTGCTCTCCTTGTTCGGTCTGTTAGTTTAGGTGGACGCCCGTGTCTTGGTAAGTTTGCAGTGGTGCTATACTCTTTCCATTTCTGAATGATGGATTGAACAGTGCTCTGTGAGATGTTCAAATCTTGGGAAATCTTTGTATAACTTAACGCTGCTTTAAACTTCTCCACAGCTTTATCCCTGACCTCTCTGGTGAGCTCCTTGGCCTTCATGATGTTGTTTAGTGACCAATACACTCTGACCATAGCTCTGAGGCCCTCACAGAACAGCTGGAATTATACTGAGAGTAGATTACACACAGGTGGCCTCTATTTAATGGTTAGGGCAGGGTGTGAACTTTCTGCAGTCATTAGGAATGTTAAAAAAGCAATTTAATGCACTCAGAAAATGTTGTATGAATACTTATGCACGCCCCACTTTTCACTTTTCTATTTTTGGAAAAATCACAGAATCATGTTTCATTTTGCTTTCACTTCACAGTTGTCTGTTACTTGTGTGTGAACTTTCAGTAAAACATTCCAAATAAAATATTTACGTTTAGTGTTGTAAACATGACAAAATGTGCAAAAGTTCAAGGTGTATTAGTACTTTTGCAAGGCACTGTATAATAGCTATATGTAGTCAAAGTGTTATTATCAGTCGACTGAATAAACATTGAACAAAAGTGTACCTTGTTATCCACCCTGACCTTTAAGAGATGTGGATCGTTTGGAACAGGCCACACCCTGAGGGCGCACACTGTGCCAGGTCACCACCTCCACCACCACACAGTTAGAGCCACGCGGACCCGCAGTGTCCAGCCTGTGAGTCAGTGTGTAAGCGCGGGGTGTGGTGGTTCCGAAACAACAGCAAGCCGCAAACAACCTCCACCCCCACCACGGCACTGTGTGAGCAAGTGGGAGTGTGCAGTGTGTGGCGCCTGGATATGCCTTCACCTTTTAGGGGCCCATCAAAGGGTCACTTCATAACAGCACGGGGCAAGAAGAACAGTTATTATCCAGTTGTATCATTTAGTGTGTTGTGACATCTTGACCTGTTGACAGTCTGAGTGGACTTGAGTGGCCGTGTTTGAGGGAGGGAAGGGAGAGAGTTCAGCATCATGACAGGCAGCCTACACACATGGCGTTAATCACCACCATGACTTTACAAACACCAACCTGCCTGATATCAACTTATAGAGAATGTATAATAATTTGGTAAACTTGTATATTATAATTAATAATAAAGTAACTATTTTAAAATGTCCGTGAGTGTAATGATAAAGCACCATTTTTGTGTATGAGCTTGGATTTCATGTGGAATTATACATTTTTCACATTTAGGGGCCTAACTATTCAAGGGTGTGAGTCCCTTAGTGGGCGACCTAAAACACCAAAATGTCTTGAGTTGTCACAATTTGAACCAATTAGAAATGCATTGAAAACAAACACACATACATATAGTATGATGATGCGCAAAGTAGTTTTTGTTACAGTGCTCACAAAGATATTCCGTTGACGTAACATTTTAAGAAATTCTAAAATATATATCATTAGCATACTTTCCCCATAGATAGGCTATACTTTTCTATATTATTCCATTCGCTACACAAACCCTCTCCATTTGCCATCTGCCTTCACCAATAGTTGCATTTTATTTCTTTTAGCAATAAATTGTTAATATTTTAGTCTTTTGTGTGCTCTTTTTGCACTCATAAATTTGGTCAGATTATTGTTTTGTTGTTGTACCTAGCCACCCACTCCACAAGATGGCGCGCCATCCCCCCGCCAATCGCTCCACTTCACTGCTGTTAACCGTGGCGAAGAAAACCACGCAGGAGAGCGACTGACAGTCCCAATATTTATGTATTGGTTTGGTGGATTTTAAATCACGTTTTCAAATTTATGACAGCAATCTGACAGCCACCCGGAATAATGGCTAACAAGAAGAAAGTTATCGTCACAGGTGAAAGCTTTTATTTGGAGATAATCTATGTGCAAAGTCTGCTACATAATTATTAGGTAGCGACACCATTATTATTATTATTATTATTATTAGGCTACTAACGGTGCACATAACAACGGAGATTATTCCTAAATGTAGCTTTGGATCGCTAAATGCGGGGGTAAAAGGCTAAATCCAGCCTATTTATCGCGAATGAAATCCATTGTTAGAGTAGCTTCATAATCCTTGCGTGCTCTACAATTAATGTTTAACGGAGAAGCTACCTTTAGACTCATAAGAAAAGATATTTTATAGAATAACAGCCTAGTTGTTTTGGACCTCATAGTTTGTCTTTTATCAAATTACGCGATCCCATGAAAGTACTGAAGTGTGTGTCATGTTTCTGCACAGGTTTTGAACCCTTCGGAGAGCACGCGGTCAATGCCAGCTGGGTGGCTGTGCAGGTAACGACCAATACTATGTATTTTATTTCAAGGATGTAAACATTTCACTGGCCATCTTAGTTTTAGACCAATTAAATGGCAGCAGCAGCAACTTGCAAAAGTTCAAGCGATTCAGGAAATGTTTGTGATTTTACATCTACACCACTCCATATCCATAATGTTGTCTTTTATTTTGTCAGCCAACTCCAAAATCAACCTTTTGGATACCTAAGCAATCACTTTTATTCTCTGAAGTAATGTGTAAGGAAAAGACGCTTGCAGAGTAAAGAGTGCTATTTAAGCATCTTGTATGTTGCTTAAAGCGTCCTCTGCTGGCTACAGGGGTAGTAAAACATGGCTAGAACGAGATACAAGTCACCATGTTTAGCTAATGGTATGCTAAATAATTTATGGGGCTGTGATAAATGACGTTAAGAATGCAGAACGGATACAGCAATGGTTTATATGTGGGCTTTGAAAATGCTGAGGACACCTCTATTATGTAAAATGAATCCAGGAAATATGGGTTGAGGTGATTCAGTGATGGAAAATTAAACAAACGTAAACAGGATTTGTCAAAGCTCAAAACAAGTTGATTTTACACCATATCCCTACTTTTTTTAAGCGGTGCAGGATAAAAGAGATGAGCCTGGACTGGACAATAACGTCATATTGTCCTGTGTAATTATTTATCTTGCTGCAAAACCCTCATTTAACCTCTTAACCCCCGCCTTAACCATGTGCATTTTCTAACACCTGTAAAACTCATCTAAGGCCGATTTCACACATGTTGGAGCTTTGTAGGTCGCCTAGACTGTATTTACTCCAAAGTTAGTTAAGTTCGTGTTCACACGCGCTCGCACAAAACATCCCGACATCAGCCACGTAACAATGATCAGCTGTTCAACTAACTTATTCCCATGACAACGGGCATCAACCTGTCAATGTGCCGACACCAACACGCGTGCACGTACGTGCACACTTCCCCAATGTTATGCGGTGCTCCTCTCCCTCGTAGTTAAATACACTGAGGCTTATAGACGTGCAGCGCGGAGACATGTACTTCATCAGCACGTGGAGAGGAAAGTTTCACTGCAGCAGAAGGGAAAGACAGGAAAGAGAGGCGGACCTGAGGATTTAAAGTGAATTCATTTTGCCTCGTCAGAGTAATCCAAACTTCCTCATGCAGCGCGTAGTCATTCTTTCTTCGTGCAAAAAAGAGGCATCAAAGCGAGAATAGTTCACCAGAGGTCGGCCGCATTCACACCACAACCGCTCCGAGGCAGAGAGCGAGATGCGCCGCTCCGAGACCGCCTGTTTCAGCCGCAGTCGGAGCGGCTGTTTAGACCGTCGTAAAGTAAATCACCAGTCGTATTGACTACTGTAATGCCCTGCTTTCTGGTCTTCTCAAAAAGAGTATCTCAGGTTTACAACTTTTACAAAATTCAGCAGCTTGTGTCCTGACGAAGACCAGGAGGCGGGACCACATTACACCGGTTTTAGAGTCGCTGCATTGGCTCCCCGTGTGTTTCAGGATCGATTTTAAAGTTCTTTTAATGGTTTTTAAATGTCTTAATGGTCTTGGTCCTTTCAGAACTACTTTTACCTTATGAACCTTCACGGCCCCTTCGCTCCTCTGGCAGTGTCTCCTAGTTATTCCTAAAGTCAACAGAAAGACTCACGGTGAGGCGTCTTTCCAATATTATGGCCCTCGCCTCTGGAACGACCTGAGGAGGAGCTCAGGACCGCAGAGAACGTTCATGTTTTTAAGAGCAGGCTCTAGACCCATCTTTTTAGCTTAGCTTTTAACTGACATCCATTTATTTAGTCCTAATTATATATGTTGTGTGTGCGCGTGCACCTGTTTGTCTGTTTGTTATCTGTGAAGCACTTTGTGATACCTTTCGGTATGAAAAGCGCTTCATAAATAAAGTTTGATTTGATTTTGATTGAAAGTAAAGTTCGATTCACACTGACCCTCAAGTGCAGCACTTGGGCCGAAAGTCGACCTAACTAGAGCCTGTGTAAAAACATCCTAAATTGATCTTTTCCCTCGCGTTGTCGTCACTTTCTTGGCATTTTTGTTGCGTTTTCGTTCCCACATTTTTGTCACATTTTTCATCACGTTTTCTTCGCTCTTTTGTTGCTATTTGGGCACTTTTTTCAAGAAGCTTTTGGATTTGGATAAAGCCAAACGCGAGAAAATGTGCTCAGTTAAAGTGGGGGGTAAGTGGTTACTGTAAATCTATATAATTGTTTCAATTGGTCAACCTCAACAATGCCACTCAGTGAGTAAAAAGGAAAACTAGCAAGACAAACAAACAAACAAACATATGAACTGAGCTATATAATCATCAAAAGGCTGATTTATTGTCTTTCTTTCCTCAGGAGCTGGATCGAATAGGTCTGGGCGAGGATGTCGACCTTTTCGTGTGTGAAGTGCCAGTGGAATACCAGACCGTCCAGACTCTACTGCCTTCAATGTGGACAGAGCACGAGCCTCGGGTCATTTACACATTCACTCATACACACAGACATTATTATTAGGGCTATATATTTTGTATTGTCTCGTATATACTGACTTTCTCTCCCCGGTGTTTGCTGTGCTCAGTTGGTAGTGCACGTGGGTGTCTCTGGTTTGGCCAAGGCTGTCACCCTGGAGCAGTGCGGCCACAATAAGGGCTACAGGCGTCTGGACAACTGCTGCTTCTCTCCGGAGTCCGAGTGCTGCATAGAGGACGGGCCCGAGTGCATCAGCTCGGTGCTGGACATGGACTCGGTGTGCAAGAGGGTCAGGGAAACGGCCAGCGGCACCAAAGTCACTGTGTCTAAGGACGCAGGCAGGTGAGATTCGCTTCAGCCTTTGGCCCGTGTGCAGTTCTGAGGCTGTGATATTGTGATATATAATGTTTTTGCAATCCATTAACAAAGGATGTAACAATCACAGATGTACTCAAGTCACAAGTTTAAGTCAAGCCTCAAGCCCTCGTTGTTCTAAGCAGAACATGTTCTGTATGTACAAGTAGAGCCTATTCGCACGGGTTTAGAATTACGTAGGGACCTCAGGTAAAGAGTAAAAAAGAATGACTTCCTCGGGGTTTCTACGCACAATTCTGCAAAGCATCCCCCTAATTCTCCTCCGCCACGTGTCCTAACTGCTGCCGATGCCGTGGCAACCAAGAGCACGCGGTTATGCACACACGCAGAAGAAGAGAGAGGCAGATGAGCTAGTCTTGAGATTTACGTTTGATCAGGATGAAGGCGCCACAGGTTTTCTTTGCCATGATGTTGTTAGCGCCATGCTAAGGAACGCTAGTAGGCTATGCTACGTCAGAGTTTATCCAAGACACAAAGCCTGAGCCGTTTCATGCAAAGACGATCTTCTCAAGAAACAGAGAAGCTTCATTTTCATTTGTTAAGAGCCTGCTCTTCACGTCTCCACAGTCATGTTTATGCTGCTGTGTAGCTGAGCTGCGATCTCTGCCCTGACCCCAGTTAAAATCAGCTATGGTACGCATGAAAATGATATCACCCTGCACGATATGACCCAGCCCTAGGTCAAATCCAATGGTAGTAGCAGTAATGTAATGTGTACTTCAAAATAATATATATCTTAACCACTTTTCACTGCGCAACAAGAAAAACAAAATAAAAATCCCAAAGTCGGATTGTATATTAATCTAATTATATACAATGTGAATGAAAGTGGTTTAAGTCTTATCTTCTCTGTAGAGTCATTGACATAGCAAATGGGTTCTTCTCACAGTAATCATTACACAAATCCCTTTGCAGGTACCTGTGCGACTACACCTACTACACGTCCCTGTTTGTGGGGAACGGCCGCGCTGCCTTCATCCACGTGCCTCCCCTGGGGAAGCCCTACAGCAGTGAGGAGTTGGGCCGCGCTCTGCAGGCCATCATCACCGAGATGCTCTCACAGCTGGAGGGAGGGCACGCACCGGCACGCTGCAACCACCAGAGGCGCCAGTGAGGGCAGGGAGGGACCGGGTTTGAAAGTGCTAATATTTGTGGTGGATATTTGGATGTTAAACTGTGATGAATTGATGATTTTTAAAATTATTATTAGTTTTCCCCCCAGCGCTAATAATTTACACATTATTCTAATTTTCAACTTATACCTGATAAAAATTATTGCCAGTAATATCAATTATAGTATTGTTATTATACAAGCTGTAAAACAGAATCGTGGAGATCATACAGAGAACTGAGATTTTTAAGAGAAAATATCCCTTCACTTTCACTTTTTTTACACAAAAGTCTTTTACACACGTGCGCGTACAAACATGGAGGGAATTTGTGCTCAGTTGGCTGTTTCTCCATAGGAAGTGAGGGTCCGTGGGCATTTGGTGATGGACATTCCACGTGTCTGTCTTGTCCAAGGCCTGTCCGTTTTATGTAAAACCCCCGTGCCCCCCCTCGCGTTTGTGCTTCTCTGTGTGGTTAAGGTTAGATCAGGGACATAGGCCATAGTGAAAAGGAAAAAAATCAACATTTCCACTGCCATAACAGCAAAGAACTTTTCCCATTAGCTTTATTAGCCGCCGCACTAGCAAAGCGTCATTTCCCGCTCCCATATGCGAAATAGATAATACCCACGTACTACAGACTTTTTGACATGTAACTGGCAGCTGGAGAATAGTCGTCCACAACACCTAGAAATTAACCGGGTTCACTGTTTGTTACAGGTTCAAGAGACATTTATTATATGTAACCAGAGCCGCAAATGAACGTTTTGGCTCACTGGACACTGTGGCTAGTATTCTTCAAATACAACTGTTTTTAATCAAATAAAAACCTAAAATAATCTATACAATACAACTAAAACATGTTATGACTAGGTCTTGAAGAGATGTATCTTGTACATTTTTCTTATTGCATAGGAAATTTAGCTTAGGTATTATTAAACTCCCAAAATATAATCTAGCAGAGTTTGGCTAATTGGTTTCAGCTAATGTCAAGTGGTTCAAAATTATATAAATGAAAATAAATCAATGCTTAAATTATTTCACATTGTACCGAATTCTTCGGATGTAATATATTGCATTTAAAAAAAATTGTGTTTATTACTTATGGTAATGGTAATGGTCTCAACTTATATAGCGCTTTTCCACCTACATTGGGCGGCACGGTAGCACAGCGGTTAGCGCTTGTGCTTCACAGCTAGAAGGTCCGGGTTCGATTCCCACCTGGACGGGGCCTTTCTGTGTGAAGTTTGCATGTTCTCCCCGTGTCTGCGTAGGTTTCCTCTGGGTACTCCGGTTTCCCCTACCACCAAAAACATGTACAATAGGCTGGGATGAATGATGTGAGTGGTTGGTGGTGGTCGGAGGGGCCGATGGCGCAGATTGGCTGCCTCGCTTCCGTTAGTCTACCCCAGGGCAGCTGTGGCTACAATACTAGCTTACCACCACCAAGTATGGAGTGAACGAATAGTGCAATGTAAAGCGTCTTTGAGTGTCCAGAAAAGCGCTATATAAAACTGATGCATTATTATTATATTATTAGTAGGCACTCAAAGCGCTTTACAGCAAGGTACCTCTCACCCAGTCATACACCAATGTACGCAGACACTGGAGGCAAGGTGGGTGAAGTGTCTTGCCCAAGGACACAACGACAGCGTGCACCTTTAGGAGGCGGGATTCGAACCCCTGACCTTCCGATCATGAGACGACCCGCTCTACCATCTGCGCCACCGTTTATACATTACTATTATGGAATGTATATATTTAGAAATATGAGTTTTAATTAAAAAAAATCTGTTCTTACTCACAGAAATGTAGCTTTTAGCCTATGTTCACTTGTGCTGAACTTTGTAATTTTGTGTTTAATTGTAATTAATCTCTTATTTCACTGTATTAACATGAGACACGTGTGTTGAAATCTATTTTCTTGTATCTCAGGGATAACGTTGCCAAATTTTGTGTCTGATTACTGCACTATACTGTATTTATTCTGCCTGCAAAGGCCCAGTTTGCTTCAAGCTCAATCAATAAAACCTACTGATGAAATCAACATTATATGTCCTTATTAGAACAATAGGCAGGTAATTAACAGTGATTAGCCATGAATGGGACAGATACTGGGTATTGATTAGCAATGAATAGGACATGACTCACCGATACTGAGGTGAGCAGATCGTTAGAGACGCTCTACTTCAAAGGTGTTTACCCACAGGTGAGAGTAGCTGTGATTAGAGAGGAGGAGACTGGCCTACCCTAACTCCTCCCCGATGGTCTATATATTCAGCTGCGTGCAGATTGTGACCTCTGTCGCTGACGAAGCCTTTTGGATGAGAGGCGAAACGTTCGAAGACTCCAACTACCGAGTACAGAAGATGAATCAAGTACCTTCATTGAAGATGGACAGCCCCTGTACGACTGAGAACTTACACAGACATGTCCTTATTAGATTATTACATGGATAAATTCGCTAATATATTAAACGTCTTACTATTTTTTTTACTATTTAAAGTGAAGCTAAAGTAAAGTTAAGTTACTCTTTCAAGGTTTTCTGTCAGAGTAAAAAGGTTTGTCATTCTGGTGGCTTATTTTTAGAATTGCACTTTTAATATGTTAAGTCTGTACTTAAGATATTGTTTCACAATAACTGACCTCCCCAGATGGATGAGGCTTACTGTAGTAACTGTGTTACTAATATTCCTTTTACAGACTTTCGGGTGGAAGTGGAACTGTTTTCGAGGTGTGCATTTGATCAGAGCTGCACTACTTTCACTGAACCAACCCCTGTGTTTTTCCATAGCAACAATAGAGATACAGTGTAATTGAAATTGGGACACGATAGATTACTGCAATTTGGCCACCTTTGTCCACTCTTACTCGTTGTTATACACATACTATTCAGAATACATAATATTAAGAGATGCCTGTAACTTTAGTTCCCACTAGTTGTCTACCTGAGAAAATAACTTGTTGAGCATTTGTGTTTTGAAATGTATTGCATCTACATACGTACATACGTAAAACATACGGTTGTTACGGAGATACTGTGATATTAATGCAAGTGAAACGTCTCAGTTGTTCAAAGGTGTATGTAGCCTTCTCATGCCCTTAGCTCATGTCTCCCCGCCCGTGCCCCATCTTCTTATTATCGTGTTGTCTCCCCTCTCTCGTCGTGCCCATGTTGCCCCCTCTCTCCTCGTGCCCATGTTGACCCCTCTCTCCTCGTGCCCATGTTGACCCCTCTCTCTCCTCGTGCCCATGTTGACCCCTCTCTCTCTCCTCGTGCCTTCCGTAGGCGCAGCAGGTGAGCTGGAGCTCGTCGTGACGTGAGAACGGAGAGGAAACAGCGGGGCGGGGCCTCCTCCACCTCCTGCTGCACATGCGCAATGCGTGCTGTCAGTGTATCTCGCTAGCAGTGTCATTTTATCATAAACACCGTCTCCCGTTATCTTCTCCCTCGTTTCTTCGGAGAGCCATTCTCTTTCAACGCTCATTTCGGACTCATTTGAACCCAGCGAAAGCATGAGTGTAGAGGCGTATGGGCCCAGCTCGCAGACCCTCACCTTCTTGGACACGGAGGAGACAGAGCTGCTGGGAGCGGACACGCAGGGCTCCGAGTTTGACTTCACGGATTTCACGCTGCCGAGCCAGACCCAGACACAAGGCCAGACTCAAAGCCAGCTCGACAGCCAGGTATGTGCCGCCATTCCCGAAGGGCAGCTACGTGCCACATGCCTCCCGTGTGTGGCGCTGACAACCCGTATATCATGTTGAAGCTAACAGTTTGTAGCTTGTTAGCTTTAGCGCTGTGACGCCTTCCATCTCCCGCTAATTAGCAGCGAGCTAGCTGTCAACAGTCATTTGTTGGGGTTCAGCTATGTCAACCGCCGTCTAAAGTGGCACATATCGCGGCTGACACAGGGCACAGTCGTTGTTATTTCATGTAGCTGAAGCTTTAAGTACAGAGTTTGATACAAAACGCCTGTTATTAAACCATTATGATGTGTTGCACCTGCTAATGTTGTGAACCTAAGGATAAAAGCCCTCCCCCTTCAGCCAACTCAGAATAAGTTGTTACCGTGGAGACAAGCAGTGAAATAGCTGTCAAGATTTACAAATCTCATGCCCTTGTTCGGTTTTTACAGTACAGTTAACCCTTGTGTCGTCGACCCCAGGCACTACATTGTCGCTGCATCTCTGACATAGTTTTCTCAAATGGTCTGAATTTTCGGATATGCGTTAACATGACTTTTATCAGGATTCTTTGTTTTTTTATTTTTGTAAATTTTTTCATTACAATGTAAGAATGAGTTATTTCTTATAACAGACAACGAGCTGTGAACACTCAAAACTTTGATCACAGATCATAAAAACTGATGCACATCAGCTCTTTGTGTAATTTTTGAAAAGTTTATGGTCAAGGTAATTTTATATACATTAATGTGCATTTGTCTAGTATTTATTGAATGTCAGTTGTTTGTGTAACTTTTAGAGCTTTGTTTTTCCAAACAAGTTCTGCTCTACTGTACTTTCAATGTCAAACTGCACTGAACATTCAATAATTTGATAAAAGTTCATGAATTAAGATTTAAACTCTGCTAGCATATTGTTTGATGAAAACGGAAGACTTTTCTAAAATAAGATGGAATTGGTGAATGTGAATCACAGTTTGGCTATATTTTACTGGCACTGTTTTTGGGTCCTAAAACTATGAAAACATTTGTGAATTCAAAATTTGGTAAATGTACATGTAGAGGAGGCCCTGTGGAGTGTATATGTTTAAAAAAAGTAATGGATTTGGAGTTTAAAACAAGTTGGTATGAAAGTCTTAAGACAAAAATATAGCAGGATTCACAGACATGAAGGACACTGCCATTATGAATGGAGAGCTGATGCTGTTTTCAGGCTTTAGGCCCAATAACTATTGTACACATATGTGAATTAAAAATCTGGTGAATGTGCATGTAAAAGAGGTCCTCTGGGATGGATACATAATAATGGTTTCATATCTGAAGCACAAATGAAGTCGGCACAAAAGGTTAAAGACAGAAAAACATGCAGGATCGGCTCATGTCCATTGAAATTAATGGGATTTTGCCAAAGGACCACGAGTGTTACTATTTGCTCTCATTAAAAAATAATAAATTTTTCAAAAACAGCACCTGTTATATATGTATATTTTACATATACATGGCCCACTGACCCGTAAAATAATAAACGGGTACATTTAGTATTTTTATGAAGTAAAACTAAAGGTAGAACCCATATTATTTTTTATTTTTATGAGTGAAATATTAGAGAAACAAAAGGGACTGCGAGTGTAACTATTTGCTCTCATTCAAACATATGAGGACATTCAAAAATAATACTAATACTAAATTTGGACTAATTCCACTTGGAATTAGTCCAAATTGAGTTATCCTCAGAATTAGATTTTTTGACATTTTACTACTGTTGTTTGTTCAGGATTTTGTGTATTTTTTTTCCCTTTTTTTACATAAACAAGGCCTACAAACTGAAACAAACACAACTATTTAGTATCAGGCCATTAGTCTGAAGTTACACTAAAGATGGAACCCAAATGTATTGAAAAATTATATTTTATGACTGAAATATTACAGAAACAAACCATGAGTGTAACTCATAGTAACTCAGAATGGACCACACAAGGGTTAAGATGATCAAGTAGACATTAACGTGATGGACAAACTTTAAGTAAATTGCATCAAGCCTTACTGTTGTCCACAGAACCAGTCCAGTACTTTGGCTTCGAGTCCGAGTGAGGCATATATTTTCCTTTTGTCCTTGGGCAAGACACTTTACCCACGTTGCCTCTTTCTACAAATGAACACATAATAAATCAAATAAATTAAAACTCCAAGAAAAACTCATCGCTCACTGTCACCATTATACACTCAAAGCGCTTTACAGCTAGGAACCTCTCACCCATTCATACACCAATGTACGCAGACACTGGAGGCAAGGTGGGTGAAGTGTCTTGCCCAAGGACACAACGGCAGCATGCACCTTCAGGAGGCGGGATTCGAACCCCCGACCTGAGACAACCCGCTCTACCATTTGCGCCACCGTCACAGAAAATAGAAAATAAGATCACCGGGCAAGGCAGTGATGTTTTTTTGTGTGTGTAATTTTTCTGCTTCAAAGGTTTGATCAGAAAACATAACAATGGCAATGTGTAAAGCTAGTTTTTTTTTTTTTCCAAGGGCACACCTTTACAACACACTGTTTTAAAAACACTGGTTTAGTCTTTCATTAAAACAATGTTCAGAAATGCATTGGATGTGTTTGTCAGCGTTGCGATGATGTGCTCATAGAAGACATCGTCAATTTGTGCACAGGTGAATGGTCCAGATGGAGTCCTACAGAACGGAGACGACCCTATGGTTAAAGCCACTCAACTGCTGGCAGAGCTCAATTTTGAAGAGGACGAGGAGGATGCGTTTTACAGCAAGGACCTGCCAGTGCATGCATGCAGGTAAGCAGTAGGGGTGTGTATCGCCTAGTCTCAGGCGATACGATACGTATCGATATGATCTATCCCGATATTAAAGAATTACACGATTATTGCGATTATTTTTTACTACTTTGGAAACAACTATTTAGTAAACTAGTCCACCTTCATTAGATTTGTATCAAATACATTTGATCTCTCTATCTAATGATATAAATGCTTTTCACTAATGTGCTTGTGACTAGGAGTGTGACAATATATTGATTTTCTGATATATCGCAATATTTTGCGGGACGATACAATACCGATACTTCTTATTCCGATATCAATACTTTTGATGACGTCATGCATATTAATAAGCAACGTCATGCATATTGATGAGGCAGCGGGGCTCCACTGTTTTCACAGTCAATAGAGGCCAATAATGATCAAGAATTCAGTCAGGAGAGCAGGGGGCAGCACTGCAGTTTTAAGCACTTGGACCAAACACAAATAAATTACTTTTAATGATAGTTTTTTATAATTATAAAGAAGATTCATTTGTGTTTTATTTATTACTTTTTAAATAGGACTGTGGTTTCTTGTTTATTTAATTGTAAATGAAGTCACTGGCAGATCTATAGACCCAGTGTGTAAGTCGGGGTTCATTGATAAAAGTGGTACAAAGCACATGAAAAGAAATGTAAATGATGAATAATATGTAGAATGTTAAAATAAAGGTTCAAAGTAGCATTTTTTTTTTTTTATCTTGACTTATCGTAGATTATTTTTGTGCAACATATCAATTATCGCAGTATTGGCGTATCGTGAGATAATCATTATCGTAAGCCATGTATCGCGTATCGTAACGAATCGTGAGCTACCCAGAGGTTCCCACCCCTATGGTGATTATGCAACTTTTAACGGAAAACAGATTTCTTAGAAACCTAGTAATGAAATCAATGACTGGGGATGAACGTTTTCTAGTATTTCTATAGTTGGGAGTCCTTAGCGATCAGTAATAACTATTATGAGTTTCACCCATTAAAATATACAATAACTCGGATGGGGCATTTCAATTCTTATCTGCTCCACAACGGGTCTCACTCGTAGATCAGGGAATGACAACACGGGCATCACCGTGACTATAGCTCTCGTCTCTTTGAAATCTTTTTGTTAGCTGTAGCACACAAACGAAGCAGAGGGGAAACTAAATATATTTTAAACTTGTGTCGTAGTAGTGCAGTGGCGAGACACAGGTTTAACATGAGCATGTTGTATTTAGTTTCCCCTCGGCTTCGTTTAATTCCGTAATAAAATGCTACGAAGATAAATCCTCTCCGAACGCAGCGGCGACACATTCAGCAACATATGCACAAAGCTGGTGGCTCTCGTAATAATCCAGGTCTCTGTCTTTGCTGTAAATGCCAAAGTGAGGCCGAATGTAGAGTTTTAAAAGAGCCCCGGAGCGTCTCATAGCGCTTCCTGTGTTTCTCTAACTCACTAGATTCTAGTGTTACTCAAGCGGGCTGCGCAGTGCGCTGCCATCTAGCGGGCGGGAGTAAAAGTGCAGGACCAAAGAGAGATGCTGCAATGAATATTTCCCCAAAAATAGATGTTTAAATATCGATGCGGGCGCTTTTTGTATCGATTTGAGAATCGCGCGACGTAATATCGCGATATATCGGCGGATCGATATTTTTCAACACCCCTAGTAAGCAGTAAAAGCACCGTAAGCCTTTTATTGCAGACCTTTGACAACCGCCATGGTTTAAAACAGTGGCGCTCTTAACTTTTCACCTCCAAATTAACCTTAAAAAGCGTCTCGAGTACCATCCATCCATCATCTTCCACTTTTCCGTTGCCGGGTCGTGGGGGCAGCTGTTGGAGCTGCCCAAATCACATTGCACCAGCCCCTTTGGCTCCTCCTGCAGGTGGTGGGTCCACAGAAGGATGGCCTCATGGTTCTAACCGGGCCTGTTGGTCTCTCATAAGGGGCTTCTGAACCGCTCTTTATCTGACCCGTCACCTAGGACCTGTTTGCCATGGGAGACCCTACCAGGGGCACGGAGCCCCCGACAACATCATCAACTTCTCGAGTACCACCAAATCTAAATAAGTAAAACCAGGTCCTTAATAGGACTAAACCATGAGTGAAGTAGTGCTAAATCAGGACCGAACCACAGGAGGCCACAAATATGAATGAAATTGTTTAGATTAAAAATCCACTAATTATATGGGTGGACATAACACAGAATTTATCAAAATTCTGTGTTATGTTTTGTGTTGCACAAAGGTACTGAGAAAAATTCCTGGTTTGTGAACCTGTTCCAAACAATGGCAATAAACACGATTCTGATTTTGTGATGCAATTGGATAAACATACCAGGATATAAAGGAATGGCCCATCTTTGAATACAATTTCTGTTAATTAATGTACTTTCTCCCTGTTTGTTTGCATTCTGCAGTTACTGTGGAATCCACGATCCAGCCTGTGTGGTTTACTGTAACACCAGCAAAAAGTGGTTCTGTAATGGACGAGGCAACACATCAGGGAGGTAAGTAAAGATGGGGATGGGGGATATGCTGGAGAAAAAGAGCTTCTATCACAATGAGTGATAGAAGCTCTCTACAAGGGCTCGAAATTCTCGGTTATTCGCTATATTCCGGTTATGGCGGTTTTCGGGATATGGTGTTTATATGACACTGAGAAATCGGGAAACTCAAATTCCTTGTTTACATGATCAAATAAGGAAACCCGGCTTTTCGAATTTAAGCTCTGTCCGCGCAGGCGCATACATTACATTTTTGAACACAATACGGTGAAAATATTAAAAGCATAAATGTGTGTGTTATTGCGGGACTTGTTCTTTTGAATGCCCACTTTGGGCTCAATGTTTTGCTTGTCCTCGACATCCTGAGCTATGACTGCAGATTGTGGATAATTCTTGATGCTTATGTGGACATTATGTTTGCCTGGATATTTGATTCGCCTGAACTTTACATTGTCTTATTTACTGCTCTGTTTTATTGCCTTAATGTTTGGTGCAGCCCTATGAGGCCACCCCTGTTGTGATATTGGGCTATACAAAACCATTGATTGATTGATTGATTTACCCGTCCTGGGTCTGTCTTTATCACCGACGCGGACCAGGGAGCTCTGGGAGAAGGTTTGAAGCCGGGGCCAGTGTGAGAGAGTGGAGCTGATGGAGTTCACCGAGAGAGTTAGTGGAGGAAAAACTTAATCCGTCTCTGTGTTGTGGTCGACTAATCTCTGCGTCCGGAGGAAAACCAGCCGCCTTCAAACGGTCACCAACAGTTTCGCATAAATCCATATTACGATGCTTCTTTCCATCTCAAATATTCACCACTTTTAGTTCTTTCATGGTTAAAATATAAAACTCCGTCTCCTCTTGACTCCAGAAACAGGAGCCAAAAAAAACGGAAAATAGTGTTTACATGAAGTTATATCCGGGTTACTGACGAAAAATCCCAGCCAGAAAATCCGGGTTTCTCAAAATCGGGAAACTGCTATTTTCTGGTTTTTATAATCGGGAAACTGCGTTTACATGATCAAAGACTAGGGATGGGCACCGTTAAACCCCCGACCGAAAAGCTCCGGTCGGGGGTGATATCGAAAAACAAAAATTCTTTCGGTGCCAACTTTCGGTTCTTTTTCTCTCAAGACGTCAATATATGACCTGCAGCCAGTCTAAAAAAAGCAACATGAACGTGTGCGGAGATAATGAGCTGCTTCAGCGCAAATGGAGCGAAGCAAAACTATAATGTACTAAACTTTTGTAATAGAGATGGCTCAGCCGCGGTCTGCGGCAGGACTAAGCCAGACTTACACCGTTGTAAAACCCAGAGCTAAACTAAACCAGTTATTATAAACCAGGACTGAATAAGAAA
Source organism: Proterorhinus semilunaris (assembly GCA_021464625.1). Lineage (NCBI taxonomy): Eukaryota > Metazoa > Chordata > Actinopteri > Gobiiformes > Gobiidae > Proterorhinus > Proterorhinus semilunaris. Next base: position 6,579,665 of record CM038358.1, on the reverse strand, counting down.
CTTGTGTTTTTAGGCAAATTGAAAAACAAAACAGAGCAGTGACAACAAGAAAGACGTGTTTACCTTTAGCGACAGACCCGCGGAGGCTGAGTTTACGCGCTGTTGTTTACAACTTTACAAGCAGCTGCAGCGTGAAGGGAATATCAAAGATTGTTTGTGGAAAAGTATGAGCGCTCACTCTGTATTAAACATTTTTGGGACAGTTTTTGTACATTATTAGTGGCAGAGTGAGCGCTAGCACTGTGTAAGGATCTTTGAAGGGAAAGTGTTTTCGCTTCGTCAAAGCGTAGTGTGTTTAGAAAAGTTTATCTGAAAGAAACCCGTGTCATGATGTGGATCTGTCCTGTCTCTGCAGATCAGGAGGTAATAATGTCCTTTATTTATTTTTATCACTGTTTAAGTGGAAATTGTGCTCAAAACACGAAGTTACAGGTGACGCTGCTGCGGCCTGTGGAGCTTCTCTTTTGCTGTTTTAGGACTTTTTCTCGAATGACACTTTTAAAAAAAAAGTTCTTTTAATTGAATTAAAATGAAATAGGCACCGAAAAAAGTACCGTTAAGGCACCGGCACCGAAAAGCAGGTATCGTTAAAGTAGTGGTATCGAAAAAAAGCGAACGATGCCCATCCCTATCAAAGACAAAACCGGAATATTAAAAACTCCCGATAATAACCGAGAATTTCGAGCCCTTGTAAACACACTCAATGTTTGAATTTTGATCGAAAGTGTATTTAGGCCTGAGCGCCATCAGGGCTGGCGAAGGGGCTTTTGAAATTGTATAGAGTGCGCTCCCCTCCTCTCAAACTCTCGCTAGCACGCTCTTGCACATCCCGTGCACATGCATATATATTGCAAAAATCAACATTGTTATTGTACAAAGTCCATATAAGTAAATTTAGAGCCCTGGGTGACCCAGGACCTCTACTATGAGGTAGGAATGCGTGAGCGCTTTCCGAAAATATATAGTTTTAATATATAATGTTCCTCGCGTAAGCGGGAACATTGTTTTCATATGGGGAAAATTATTATTCTTATATTATTCTTTCGCACCGTCGCAATTTTCACCCAGTGAATATCCACGAAAAGTCACAGATTTTGGCGTTTTCAGTTTTTTTTTTTTAACATTGCAAGACTGGACGTGGGGAAAAATGTTAGTCATAAAAATCGGTACAGACGTGCATCTTGACCATATTGGGTGTCGGCCATTTTGGATGACAGCCCGCGAAGCGGGAATCCGCCCTTATTTTTCACTTCGTACAAAATCTTTCTCCTCCTAGAGCGCTTATCAGAACGAGCTAATTTTGGGTGGAAAATAATCTTGAGAAGTAGAACTTTAAAATGTATTCAAATTAGGGGTGGGCGATATTGACAAAAATTAATATCTCGATATTTTTTTTCAATATCTCTATCGATATTCAGACGATATTTTTGCAATCCTTCAAAGAAATGTGTGCAAACTGGCAAAGAAGGTCCAGTTGGTCTTTTGCATCTGACCTATTATTGTACAGTGGCGGCTGGTGATGTAAACTCTAGGTAGGGCTGTTGCACAAAGTGTTTGTGCTTTTTTTATTTTTACTATCAGATCTACTAAACGCATTTGCCACCACTTGTCAGACTAAAAAGAAGCATGTTACCACGTATCGGCAAATACCCACAGAACAAGCATTGCAAACAACGCTTATTCCCAGAGCATCAGACCAACATTAAGGCAAAAGTTTACTAGACGGTAGTCAAACAGCTCCAAAACATAATTTAAACAGCAGACTATGAAACAGCACATTACCTAACAATGCATTCACCCAAATGATATGAGAGCATAAAGGAGTCGTTTATGTCCTGCTAACCGTGGCCACCGTGGTGTAAACATGGACTCACCCGCGTTCAGAAGCGTCCTCCTTACGTACATAAACGCACGGCAGCTTCCACACTTCATCTTGTGTCGCCAGCAAAAAAGTCCCGTCGCGAGGAGTCGTCCAAAAAACCAAGAATATCCGAGTAATCCACCGGTATTATTGTATTTTCGCTTTCTTCGCTCATTTTTGTGTTGTTGCACTTGAAGCTAGATAACAAGTGATTGATAGTTTTTTATTTATTTATTTTTACACAAGTGATTGATAGTAACATACTAACGGCACGCTGTGATGACGTAAGCGTCAGGGGCACTGAGGCATTATGGGCAGTTCCCCGTAATAATAAATACAAATGTTTAGAAGTTAAAAGAAGCCCTGTTCAGAGGCTATTCCGGTGGATCTCTTGGGGAAATGTATTCCATCTTTTTGATTATATTATACAACCCAAGTTTCTAATGATACAATCACGAAGCTCGCCACGTGAGGACGGTTAAGAAAAATGTTTAACTTTAGACTTCAGTTTTTTGCAAACAACGCAGATTTGGCCTTTTTTAGCAGCTATTTTGTTAATCGTACATCAGCTTTACTCTTTATGTTTTTGGATTGTTGCTTCAACCTAAGAAACGCCGTAACACACAGGTAAGAACTCCGTCGTTGTTTTGCAAATTAGAAGCAGCGTACGCGCGTGCAATTGAGGAACGATTGTGATTCTGTACAAAAAAACATAAAATACAGTCAAACCAAACCCGACAGTATTGAAGTCGCTGCATATAATTGTTTAGAAGGTTATAGTGTGCGTTATTTGTTTTCTCTTTAACTTCCTTCTGCTCTTTTCATGTTTGGGGGTCGTATTGTACAAATTATGAAATATTATCTCGATATCCATTTTTGCATATCGTCCAGACAACAATTTCGATATTATCGTCAAAACGATATATCTCCCACCTCTAATTCAAATTACTTTTCTGTTTTACGTTTTTTATTCGGCAAATCAAGTATTTTGCAATTATTCGCAAACCAAAAATGGCTCCCCTTTCGCACATATGAAGACCGATTTCGATCATTTTGTTATCAGTTGTTAAAGTCACAGTCACAAACACTTTTATTTGGCGATGACCAGAACGTCCCATTTTATTCTGATGGAAAAATTTTAAACTCCATAATTCAGCGAGAAGTGAGGATACAAAGGTTATCCAAAGTACTTGGATAACCTTTGTGGATTTTCTGCGGCACAGCCTCAGCCCTAAGTAAATGTATGCTGATATAGTGTAATACAAATTCTTTTTTTCTGTATAATGTCAAAATAGAGTGCGGACTGTTCAGCATTGTCAAAAAAACACAAAAACCTCTTCTTTTTTTTCCTGAGAAAAACTTTGTCAGATACCAATGCGTTGGCGCATTCCAAAAATCCTAAAACTAAGACCCTAGGGAAAAAAGTTAAAAACAAACATAAAGGCAGTAGCAATAATTTTAGATTTAGGGAGACAAAAGGCTGCGAATCCCCTGGCTTTGGGCAGGGCGGTCGGCGAGGGCCGATAATCGCCGCTTTGCGGCTATATTTTTCATTGTTTTTGGGAGGTTAAAGCCATTAAGGCTACTTAAAACCATCTACTGACTTCTGAAAGGTTTGTATTGACCAATTTGCAGAGAAATTTGAGGCGGATGTTATTTTAATTTTTTATAGCACAAAAAACAGGATTTCATAAAGTTCATCACACAAAGCTTAATCCGATCACTGCCTTCATATCGTCATCTCTATAAGCTACAGAGATATGTCTTTCCCGTTACTATACATTTGACATGTTATTCCGATAAACTGGAGCTTGTTAATCCTGATGCTCATGCTTTCATAGTTAATCGACACCAGGCTGCACTTGTGTAGCTTTAGGCAACAGCACACAGCCACACATCTGGTAACAGCTACAACACATTAAAGACCTAACCGCTCCGAACGGCCAAACAATGTTCTTACAAGCATTTCTGGAATACTTTTGCAGTGAGAATGACCTCACTCTGAGCCCGTTAATCCAAGTTCGTCAGCGCCTGATATATTTTTCCTGTCTTTATTGAAGCCATATTGTGAACCATCTGGTGAGGGCAAAGTCCAAGGAGGTGACCCTTCACAAAGACGGCCCCCTGGGGGAGACGGTCCTGGAGTGTTACAACTGCGGCTGTCGGAATGTCTTCCTGCTCGGATTCATCCCAGCCAAAGCGGACTCTGTCGTGGTCTTACTCTGCAGGTAAATGGAGTAATGTTTTTGACCCAACTAAGAACATTTCACCACCAAGCAACGCCTTTCTTGGAAACACTTTTGCAGGTTTTGTAAAGTTAGGTCATTAAAAACAGTGAACGTTTGTAAATAAAAGGTCTTTTTTCATGGGAAATTCACGTGACATGAGCATTTCATACAAATGTTCAAACTCTGTTAATGCGATACTAGTATAACGATCAGAAAGTGAAAACTTAATTGGTAAGTTGTTGTGGTATTGTTTAATTACATGTAAAATTGTAATATTCAAATTACATAAAAAAGCAAATGGGCTATTGCTTGACTAGCTTCAAAAGTATTGGTATTTGAAATGTCTTCCTTTGATTGCGCCTCCGATCGACCTGTGCTTTGGCTGTGACCCTGCAGACAGCCATGTGCCAGTCAGAGCAGCCTGAAGGATATCAACTGGGACAGCTCTCAGTGGCAGCCGCTCATCCAGGACCGCTGCTTCCTGTCCTGGCTGGTCAAGATCCCCTCGGAGCACGAGCAGCTGCGGGCCCGGCAGATCACCGCGCAGCAGATCAACAAGCTGGAGGAGCTCTGGAAGGTATGCACTATGGGAGACTATTTCATTATCAGAGCAACACGAGGGGGTTTTCTTACATCTTTGGAAAATCGCAATTGTTTGTTGGGTAGATTTAAATGACAGAATTGTTGTTGCTCCATCCGTCACTTCTGTTCCTTTAAAATTAGTTACTTCATTGTGTTTGTGTAAAATAATTGAGAAGGACCTGAGATGAAACTCAAATTAGAGCCACATGCTTCCCGGCCGTTTGCAACCATCCAACAGGTGGTAGCAGTTATTTTTCTAAATTCACATTCCGTTGTCGCCATCACCTTCAGTAAACAAGCGCTTACTCTCTCCCAGATTGACAAAGATGTTAACCTTATGCTTGTGTTTGCGTGTGGGTCAGGAAAACCCCAGTGCGACCCTGGAGGACCTGGAGAAGCCCGGAGTGGATGAAGAGCCTCAGCACGTGCTGCTGCGGTACGAGGACGCCTATCAGTACCAGAACATCTTCGGCCCGCTGGTCAAACTGGAGGCCGACTACGACAAGAAGCTCAAGGAGTCCCAGGTGACTTCCAAGGAGTCCCAAATGTTTTACGCTGCGAGTGACTTTACAGAAATGGTTTTGTCCTATAATAAGACAAAACCATAAACTACGTAATCAAGCTAAGACTAACACAAAGGAAAACAAAAACATGAATAAAATATTAATTAAACACGTATGAGAACTGCAGGGGTTTAAGAAACACTGAGCTCGAGTCCGTTGGTGTATACAGTCGTGATGGTTAGCCGTTTATCTTTTTGGTTATTACAAACATTTCAAAGAGTTTTTCTCTCCCACAGACTCAAGACAACATCACAGTCAGATGGGACTTGGGGCTGAACAAAAAGAGGATTGCTTACTTCACTCTTCCAAAAACCGATTCAGGTTTGTTTTAACATACCAAATACGGTCTACATTTTCACAAGGCCTTCAAATCCGTCTATTATCAAAGTAACCACATTCCCTCGTGTCGCTCCCCTCTCCAGACATGCGGCTGATGCAGGGAGACGAAATCTGCCTGCGATACAAAGGAGATCTGGCTCCTCCATGGAAGGGCATCGGACATGTCATCAAAGTCCCAGACAGTATCCTTCACCAGTTAATCTAAACATATTATACGTCATGAGTCTCGTCCATTCATGCTAAAAAGCAGGGCAACAGTGCCTCCAATTGGCTGTGTTGGGGAACTACAAAAATAATAACAGCAGTTCCCTTCCAGTCTGCCCCGCCTGCCTATATTTAGATCCCAGCACATTACATAACAGGCAGAGTGCTGCTCCGGGCTGTTTGCCAAAGAAGCAGTCAATGAAAATATCCATGTATAAGAGTATGGAGAGTGGCCCCTGACTTTGTGAATCAGATTATGGAGACGAGATCGCCATTGAGCTCAGGAGCAGTGCCGGAGCGCCGGTGGAGATCCCACATAACTTCCAGGTGGACTTTGTCTGGAAGTCCACATCCTTCGACAGGTACTCTAGGGATGCACTGCACTAGTAGCAACCCCAATGCATCAACTTCTGAAATAATTGAAGCTTGTAGTGGATAACTAGATGTATTTAGTTGATGTGATAATTCCATTACTTAACCCGAGAAATTAAATTCTTCGAGTGTTTGAATAGGCCAACCGAGTAAGAAAGTACAGTAGAGCTGCAAAACTAATCATAATCATAAACTAATTGTAATTATTAAACATTATGGTAGGTTTACAAACCATACTGTGATAGCGTGTTCAGATAAGCCGCAAAGCTATCAAGTTGTTAGTATGCAGGAAATGATAAACTCTGATTATGCTCCTCCTGTGGCATTGCAGGGCCTCAGCACTTGTCTTGATTCATATTATGTCCTGTTCCAAATACTTCTGACTAGTGTATAACACCATGTACGGTCTGTATGTTAACTTCCTGTGCGAGGTAATGTACCATCGCGAGAGTCTGCGGGACTCTGGTTACTGTTTTGCCCGGCAATGAACATGGCGCGGTAATAAACTTTCTGTGGAACTACGTCGTGTATTTGGCTATTTACATGTATACAGGATGCAGAGTGCCCTGAAGACGTTTGCTGTGGACGAGACCTCTGTGTCCGGCTACATTTACCACAAACTGCTGGGACACGAGGTGGAGGACGTGGTCATTAAGTGTCAGCTGCCCAAGCGCTTCACTGCCCAGGGGCTGCCCGACCTCAACCACTCCCAGGTAAGGAGACATTGGATTCAAAACTGGCATTGAATCAAAATGTATTTGAATATTATGGCAACTTTTGTACTGCATGAGTTTGTCAAAAATTACAAAAATATATATGGTCCATGTGTGATGTGGGCTGCTCTGGCTTCTGTTCTGTTGTCTAGGTCTATGCAGTGAAGACCGTGCTGCAGCGCCCCTTGAGTCTGATCCAAGGACCTCCAGGCACCGGCAAAACGGTCACCTCAGCCACGATAGTGTACCACTTGGCTCGACAAGGCAATGGGTACAGCACTATATTGGACTTGAATAACCCTATCATACAAAAGATCATCATATAATAACGCAATGTCCATATTTATATGAAAATTGTCCAGGCCAGTACTGGTGTGCGCTCCCAGTAACATCGCCGTGGACCAGCTGACGGAGAAGATCCACCAGACTGGACTCAAAGTGGTGCGACTATGTGCCAAGAGCAGAGAGGCCATAGACTCCCCAGTGTCCTTCCTGGCTCTACACAACCAGACCAGGAACATGGACAGGTGCGTTTGTTTACCGTCGACATGTCATTCTTTTAGTATTTATGCTGAACATGTGTCCCTGTTTAGCATGCCTGAACTGCAGAAGCTCCAGCAGCTGAAGGATGAGACTGGAGAGCTGTCCTCTTCGGATGAGAAGCGCTACAGGGCTCTGAGGCGCACTGCTGAGAGGGAGCTGTTGATGGTACACCTTATGCAACTTTCACTCTGAACTATTTCAGTTTCATTATGGCGAAACACGACAGGTCAAAACCTAGTTTTTTTTTCATAGTTTTAATTTCCGTTTAAAAAAATATATATACATCATCCTTTGCAATGCTTATTTAGCGCAGCATCTTCAGCTCCTACTTTCCCATCTTAGACTTAAGTTTTTTCTTCAGAAGGATTTTTGTATTGAATTCCTGCCTGATTTGAGCCTTGAACCCCCAAACAAATCAAATTTTGTAAAAAAAATAATAATCACCTTTAAATAGCTTCTAAGATCCTGTCTGAAAATATCTTTGTAAACTATATAACTGATATAACTAATAATGCCATAAATTGAAACCTGGCTCTCTCCATCATTTAGATTAGGTTGTTGAAAAAATTAGCTGTTTTTATGCATAAAATGTTTTTTTCATATTTTTATATGAAAACACAAAATGTCAGAAAACTTGTTGTAATAAAAAATGTTTTAATCATATTTATGTCAGTAATTTACAGAAGAACTTACTAATTGATGTATCTAAATTTTCCGAATTCACCTAGAGTGTATCTCCTTAACTCTGTTAAAGGAAACACCTCAGTTTTCTTGAATATTTGTTTTCAGAATGCAGATGTGATCTGCTGCACATGTGTCGGAGCTGGAGATCCACGTTTGGCCAAAATGCAGTTCCGCTCCATTTTGATCGATGAGAGTACCCAGGCCACCGAACCTGAGTGCATGGTCCCTGTAGTCCTGGGCGCCAAGCAGGTAAACTAATATACTGTAACACAGAGGAATCCGGCCTTTTGTGACGCGTTCTGATGTTGGTCCTTCCCTCTGTAGCTGATCCTGGTGGGGGACCACTGCCAGCTGGGCCCGGTGGTCATGTGTAAGAAGGCAGCTAAAGCGGGACTGTCCCAGTCCCTGTTCGAGCGACTGGTCGTGTTGGGCATCAGACCCATCCGCCTTCAGGTGCAGTACAGGATGCACCCCGCTCTCAGCGCCTTCCCCTCCAACATCTTCTATGAGGGCTCCCTGCAGAACGGAGTCACTGCAGGTGAACACTGCGTCACATACTCCCAGTTTAGATTCAGAAGGCTTTATTTTGTTGACTAATATTTCATCAGTGTCTTTTTTTCCCCCAGAAGATGACAAATACAGAGCAAACAAAATTCTTGAACTAAATGAAAGTGAAAAGGAGTTTATCACAATGCACAATATATCGCCAAATGATATTTAAGTCACTCTGTATTGCAAAATTACTGGTGTTCCATCTGACTGACATTTACAAAACATTTTGCCAACAAAAATGCATTGGAACTTAAAAAGTTTACAAAAGTTCTATTTTTATTTAGGACTTTCCTAAATTAGTTCCACTTAAGCCTTGTTTTTGCCCTGATTCCCCAACCCCCCTTCCACACACACACAAGTCTGATATATTCACAATTTGATTGCTTATGACTTTTGCTTGAATTTAAAGGTTCATTATGAAACTTATGTGAAAAAAATTGACCTTTTAGTGACCCAGTGGCTGTACCTACCTGAAACCCTGAATGCAATTGGTCCTGGAGTGCCATGGAGGCCACCATGATGGAAAGTAAAGGCGCCATGTTAACCACCCAGCTGCTGGGTCACTGAAAGGTCAACTAATAATTAATAACTAGAGCAATTAGTTACTTATTTAAAAAAAGAATTCCCCCACAGGTGACCGGATGAAAAAGGGATTTGACTTCCAGTGGCCGCAGCCCGACAAGCCCATGTTCTTCTACGTCACTCAGGGTCAGGAGGAAATCGCCAGCTCTGGAACTTCCTACCTCAACAGGTCACCGCTCTCACTCATTCCGTTTGGATACTCTATAGCTCTTAACCTTTTAAAAAAAACGTTTCTCTTTTGTGCTTCTGCAGAACGGAGGCTGCCAACGTAGAAAAGATCACCACGCGGCTGCTGAAGGGAGGAGCCAAACCGGACCAGATCGGAATCATCACGCCGTACGAGGGCCAGAGGTCGTACCTGGTTCAGTACATGCAGTTCAGCGGATCACTGCACACCAAGCTCTACCAGGTAACCTCCAGTCTGTCCGAGCACAGGAGACTTTTTCCTCCTCTTGCACAGTCTGGTTACTTAAATTATAGGTAAACTCCAGTTTCAATCCTGATCTTGTCAATGTAATCCTAATTTGGCTTTGATTTGGCCCAAATTTGTCTTTGTCCTGACAATACTGGGTTCAGTACTTTCATTTTGTCTTTGATCTGTGCTCTAAAACTGTCACTTGCTTCCAGTAAATTCTCTCCATGCCATTTATTTTCCAATAGTTGAGCATTTGTGTGGTGGTATTTTGTTCAGGAAGTGGAGATTGCCAGTGTGGATGCGTTCCAAGGCAGAGAGAAGGACTTCATCATCCTGTCATGTGTCCGAGCCAACGAACATCAGGGCATCGGCTTCCTCAACGACCCCAGGCGTCTAAACGTGGCTCTGACCCGGGCGCGGTAAGTAAACAGCCAGCTGTTTAACTGCGCAAATCTAAAATGGACCGTTCGAAAACCAGCTTGGGTTGTCCCTACCCTTCAGTTACGGTGTCATCATCGTGGGGAACCCCAAAGCTCTGTCCAAGCAGCCCCTGTGGAACCACCTGCTCAACTACTATAAGGAGCAGAAGGTGCTGGTGGAGGGCCCCCTCAACAACCTGCGCGAGAGCCTCATGCAGTTCAGCAAGCCGCGCAAACTGGTCAACACCATCAACCCGGTGAGGCCAGCTTCTCTCTCTGCAAACCATTACCACTATATTAATTATAGACGGATGGAGTTGACATGCCGTTTTGGTTTTCCAGGGAGGTCGCTTCATGAGCACAGCCATGTACGATGCCAGAGAGGCCCTCATCCCCGGTTCTGCCTACGACCGCAGCAACAATGGTAGGGTTGTGATCTGTGGAACAACCCTTTTACAATCTGCAGCACTAAACTGGCAGACTGTGACTGATGTTCTTCCTCCACAGGGCGCTCGTCCAACCTATACTTCCAGACCCATGATCAGATCGGGATGATAGGCTCTGGTGCTAACCCCCTTGCCTCCCTTAACATCCCCATTCCCTTTAACCTGGTAATGCCGCCCATCCCTCCCCCGGGATATCTGGGACAGCTCAATGGCCCTGGTACAGGTGAGAGTATGGAAATGTCTGCTCTGATTGTCTTTATAATAAGTCACAAACAATACATTTTACAAATATAATCCTTGACTGAACAAAGCTGTATCTGCTTGTCTGTAGGTCGCGGAGGCCTCAAAGGAAAGTCTGGAGGAGGAGGGGGTGGTCGAGGAGGCAGGCAGAGGAACAGGAACATGGGCAGCAGTGGAGGGGGGGACCGCGGGGGACACATGGGCAGTCAGGCCAGTCAGGACCTGGGGTCTCAGTCCTTCTCCCAGGGCCCTCTGACACAGGGCTACATGAACATGAGCCAGCCGTCCCAGATGAGCCAGCCCGGCCTGTCCCAGGCTGAGCTCTCACAGGTCAGTGCAATCCATGTAGCGCTGTTCAGGATTAAGACCGGTTAAGAAGCTCTCAAACCATCCATTCTTTGATCACTAAAATTATACACTTTCTTGTTCCTTTCAGGACAGTTACCTTGGAGACGAATTCAAGTCCCAGATGGATGTCGCTTTGTCCCAGGACTCCACCTATCAGGGGGAGCGAGCCTACCAACACGGGGTGACTGGACTGTCCCAGTATTAACCTGTAAGAAATACCTTCGTTTCATCACAGTTTTCAGTCTGGAGTGTAAATGTCATTCAGTTGTTCTATTGAATATAGTGTAGTGCACACAGAGAGGAATAGTCAGTCTTTTTTTTTTTATTCATTTATATTTATTTCTGAAGATTTTATTTGATTTTATTTGAGCTATTATTTACAGTGCGTTATTTTTTACAATATTTACATTTTTTTTTTCACACAAAAAACCTTCATTGACTGGAGACTTACTACTTCAACTTTGAATTGGTCTTCTGAAACAACCTGTTCCTTTTTAGATGTTCAGATGTACAGTTGTAACTGTCTTACATAATACCGTTTGTCTTTGCAATCACAGATCAAGTGTAAAAAATGGAATTTGACAGTCTTGGAGCAATTTGATTTGGCAGGTTCACAGCCCTCTTTGCAGTTACAAACTGCCTCAAAACAGAAGTGAGAAAATGTTTAATATTATTAAAGCGTCCCATCCACCAAGTGTGAATGAAGAAACTAAAACTTTACACTAGCTTTCTACTGACTAAAGTCGGTACCAAGAATAAATCTGCAATGTAGAGTTAAACTGTCCTATAGAGTCACAGAGAAGCACTGTTCCTCTTCACTCCTGAATTACACACTTCAGAAGGACTGACAAGTCCAGGCTAGGAGGCACTTGGCCAGGGGCAGCAGAGGAGATAAGGGTGAACACACAATGGGGAACTGGTTTTTGACCACAATTCACACATTCTGCACATATGTCAAGTCTCTCTTGCTCCAACACTCATTGCATTCGCTTACTAGTTTTATTTTGGGGGTTTTCTTAGTAGTGTTCATATATAATTTAAATCCTTTGCTCATCACCTCAATATAGTGTAAATATGAAGTCATTGGAGGTTAACCGGACCAGTATATTTGTGAACAGAGAAGTGATTCAAGTTCAATGAATAATTAGTTAAATGGATAAACTCTGGCTTAAGAATCCCAGTAGTCAGATTTTGTGTGATGAAGGACTAGTATGGATGTGTTGAGGCTGAATCAGCACAAGTTTTGAATCTGTGTAATAATCTGTTAAACAATTGGTTCACTTTTGAATGTCCGTTATGCTTTTTCGCAGATGTCTGGAAGGAGCTAGGCCTGCGTTCCGCTTAGTTCGACGGCGTTTTAATGTGGGTAAAAACAAAAAAGAACAAACAATGGATACCCGTTTTCCACTGCTACAATCGAAGCACCACTGTGTGAAAAAGGAGAGACCGCGAGAATCCGACCAATCACAAGCGAGGGGACTGTGAGGCAGGAGTTGGAGCCGAGCCAGACGAGACGGCTGCCCCCCCCCAGAGACGTGAGGAGAGGTGAGTCAAAGTCGCCCCGGGAAGCGGCACAGTCAGGCGGCACAAGGAGGGGACGCTCCACACCAGACGCTCCCACAGCCGAGGATCTTTAAGGCCAGGGTGGTTGGGATTCTTGCCCCCCCCCCGAAAAGCTGGGGAGGAAAAGGGAGAGAAGGGATGTCTCGCGCAAAATGTCCTCCCAAGATGACTCTACTACAGGACGACTTCTGTGGCTTGCAGAGAGCAGATGGGACTCTTGAAGCAGTTGATGATACAAACTTTTTCAAACTCAAAGCTTAAGTCGGAGCATTTGGTCACAGCAGAGCAAAAAATAAGTGTCCAAGATATGGCTGCCTTAAAGAAAGAAGAGGACCACACCGCTCTTGTTCTTAGCTTTTGTTTCTTAGCTTTGAGTTGAAAAGTTTCCTTTGAGTTCATATTCAAATGAAGTGTGCTTGTGTAGTTGGAGGCTGATAATTAGTGATTTGATAAATACTCTTAAGGTTGAGAGGCCTGCAGCCTGTGGGATCATACATTTAGATGAGACCAGGGATAGTGTAATTTAGAAACCTGCTGTGTTCCTTTTCCCCGAATGCAAAGCCAATAATAATTGTACTAGGTCACTTAGGCACTATATACTACAATATGCTAGGTACACCTAGAATAATTCATTATTGTTCAGCCTTTTCATAATGACATACTGTAAAGGAACATACAAATATCTTTGCTTTATCCTCATTTCATCTCATCGACAAGTGACCACTAGTAACTTCTTTAAAGCTTCCGAATTCACAATAGCTTAGCCTTTATAGGTGACAAGGATTTAAAATGGCTGTAGGCCCTCCTAAATATGCTGAGAAGAGAATGTTATAGAGATGGCTGATCAAGGAGTTGATTTAGAAAGCATAAATAATTTACGTTGTGTATTATTGTTTAGTAGTGTGTGTGTACTTAAAAAAAACATTTGCAAACCCTCAAGTGTAGAGCATCATATTGCTGTTGAGCTTTTTCTTTTCACTCTATCACTTCATAATTTTCTCATAGGGTTAAGGTTAGGTTATTGATCTTATATGGAAAGCAGTTCTTGCTCTCCTTTCCACTGCTATCATTTCGTATATCTGCCTTACATGCTTTTGGCTTCTCTATTTCTGTACTAACAATGTGCATGGCACGGGTTATTTTGCCAGTTTTCCTTTCTATTTCCCCTCTGTTATTTTCCCCCCTGATGTTTAGTCTTCTTAAACTTGTGGCCACTAAACTTTGTGTCTTGAAGAATAAAGCTTTTGTTTATCCTGCCATGCCATTTGTTTGCTTTTGTTTGTTTTCTGAAATATAAATTACTGTATACAGGCCACTCCCGCGATTCTTTGCATACCACTTCCTTATATACTTGGAACAGTTAAAAGAATTATGATTTTCCTATTGCAACTTTAATTTTAGCTTTTTAATGACATTAGAATAAGCCGTCATTAATGCCACAGCTTATTTCCAGTAATGGGATAATCCTTTGGCAGACGCAACACTGCTCCCCAGTGGATCTGTAATAATACTGTAGTGTTTCTCCAGCCGTGCCTGATTTAACACATCGTAAATCCGTCAAATGGGCCACGTCGCATAGTGACTTTTTCTGGGCCATGGCTCACGAGGGCAGGCAGAGCGGTCAGCGTTTGATTAAACCAGTCTGTGCTCTGATAGGCTGAGGAAGGGCACTTGTGTCCATACACGTAGCGCTCTATAAACTTACTAAGGTAGGCAAATAAAAAAAAAAGATAGCTTGTTACTTTTTAGGAATCTGTTCTTACTGAAAATGTGTACTTGTACAGGTGTTTATTTAAAAAAAAAAGGCTGATAATTTATCATAAACTTGTCATAAACATTCTTGCCAAAACTGCCAAAATAGTAAATTAATAAATTTTTGTTAAAATAAATAATAAAGACATAATCTGCATGTCTGCATTTATTTATTCTTTCATTTATGCTTTTATTTATTCCATTTTGATTTTTAGTTGACGCTTTGTTTTTACAGCCTACATTATTATTTTCTTGATTTCTCTCACTACATGCAGATTAAGGGGGTGGGCTTGAGATGGTTGGACCTGTGCACTGGGATTGCTTCTAGGATTAATCAATGACTATAGTGAGTCCGCCCACTTCATTTGCAAGTGGTGAGAGAAATCAAGAAAAAAAAAAAGGTGTCTGCTGTAAATTAAAGTGGAAATAAATATTATTAATATTAATAAATAAATGCAGACAGAAAATAAATGTCTTTGTTTATATTTTAACCATAAAAAGAGACGTTTAATAATAATTATATATATATATATATTTACTTGAGCATTTAGGCTGCCAAAAATAATTATAGGACTTGTTAACATTAACCCAAAAATAGCATGTTGCTCGCCACAGTCATTGGTTAATCCTGGATGTGATCCCAGGGCACAGGTTGAACTATCTCAAGCACGTCCCCTTAATTTGCCTGTGGTGAGAGAAATTAAGAATAATGTTGGGTGTAAAAATAAAGTGTCAACTAAAAATAAAAGTGGAAATAAATTAATACAAAGAATACAGAAAATAATTGTAGCTCTTTATTATTTTTATTTTAACGTTTAATAACTATATATATATATTTTTACTTCAGCATTTAGGCGGTGAAATAATTAGACTTTATTTGTTAATGTTAACCCAAAAATAGCATGTTGATTAAAAATGTGATAGTTTTATTTCAGCGTGCAGTGATAATTTAGTAAATATACACCACTATATTTATTTTTTTAATTTATTGATTAGTTTATTATTTTGGCCGTTTTGATCCCCCATAGTAGTTGCTTGTCAAGCTAGAAACGGCCCTGGCGGAGTGACACAGTTTAGCGCAAGGACCAGCAGGTGGTAGTAGTCTGCGCGAGGAGGAGCACGCGGACACAGATCAAAGCGAGCCGACCGCGCGTGGAGAGAAGGGACACCTCTTTTTTTCTTTTCATAGTTGAGAGTACAACGAGCGGCATGGACGCACGGCTGGAACCAGGCATACGCCGGGAGACAAACGGATTTCCTCCCGCTTCGGAGTGACACCAACCCCGCGGACTCCCAGAGAGAGAAGGGCTGGGGACAAAGGCTTTGGGAGTAAAACTGGGACGTAGACGGTCAACATTTGTAAACCGTTCGTTATTAAGTTTTCTGCGTCGAAATGGGGTAAGTGTTATTTTCAAGACGTTACCTTGTGTTTTAGTGATTACCTTTGTGCAGAAAATGACAAAAGGCTGAATAATAAATAAATGACAAATAATAAGTGACATTCAAATGCAATAAGTGGTTGTCAATAGTTGTAGTCATGAAATTAGGCTAGGTTTTTGGGGAAATTATGTACTACAGTAGCCCATAGAATATCTTGTTGGCTATATCTTGTAATGAAACAAACAACAGTGGTATTCTCATTCATTAGTGGTATCTTTCAATTAGTCAATTTGAAAAGTTAGCATTTTTCTTGTGCAGAGATATGACTTGTCCTCCATGAGCACCGTGTTTTGTCATTTCAAGGGCATTTTAACATCTTTAACATCCCAGAGAGCACAGTTTCAATCACCTCTATGCTTTCTTGCAGAAAAGAAGTCCTCTAAGATGTACACTCACCACAGAGAACGGTAAGGAAGGCTGACGATGGGCTGCTATAGCAACAAATATATTCTCATTGTGCTTCTGTCAGTGGGACTTACCAGGTCAAATAAATGCTAAATAAAATAAAAAATAAAATGGTACAAGTGTCCCTACGGTGCAGATGAAAGCTGTTGAAAAGGAAAAAAGGCCACCGCAAGTTTAGGCACCTAATGCCCCCCACACACACACTTTAATAGGCATCCATGAGTCTTTCCATTGCAGTTTGAGGTTTTTTTATTTTACTCACTCTTCCTTGCAGTTCTCCTTCAGCTGACGCCTTGAGATCATCCATCGTGAATTATGAGGTGTTTGCAGGTGCATTATCCATTTGTAGAAGCAGTCCCCTTCTTAACTTCAGCTTTTTTGCAGTTGGCATTACCTTTGCTTCCAGAATTTGTTGGAATTTATAATAATAATAATGCCTTACATTTGTATTGCGCTTTACAGGTCTGTATTACCAAGTTTTTCTCAAAGCGCCACATTGTCGTCATTAATCATTCACTCCATACTCGGTGGTGGTAAGCTACTGTTGTAGCCACAGCTGCCCTGGGGTAGACTGACGGAAGCGAGGCAGCCAATCTGCGCCATCGGCCCCTCCGACCACCACCAAACACTCACTCACATCATTCATCCAGGCCTATTGTACATGTTTTTAGTGGTAGGGGAAACCGGAGTACCCGGAGGAAACCTACGCAGACACGGGGAGAACATGCAAACTCCACACAGAAAGGCCCCGTCCAGGTGGGAATCGAACCAGGGACCTTCTAGCTGTGAAGCCAGAGCACTAACCGCTGTGCTACCGTGCCGCCCACAATTTAATTGAATCCATTCTTACCCTGACTGGGGCACTGACTGCAATACAACCCCATAGGATATTTTCTTGAAACTCCCTGCCCCTCCTTCTCCTAATGTGCAGTACCTTTGATCATTCTGGCCCAAACTTTCTATTTTAACCTCATCGATCCATGGAACTTGTTTCCAGAATGCCCAGGCTTGTCTTAAGTTCAGATGCTGATTTTTATTTTTTTTTCTGTGATGATGTGTAGACAGGAGAGGTTTTTTATGATGACCAGGAGTGTCTAAACCTTTGCATAATACTGTATAACCCATCTTCCCTCCAGTGTCTGCATACATTGGTGTATGAATGAGAGTGTGAATGGATAACTGGTTCCTTGCTGTAAAGCGCTTTGGGCCTGATGAAGGTAGAAAATCGCTATACGAGTTAAGACCATTTACTGCAGCCATTCCCGAAGTCGGGAACATCTCTCGAGGCCCCACAACAATAATATGTTTACTTTATTCTAAGGATTTTGTAATTATTGTACAGCTAAAATAACATTACATAATAAGCAACATTTAGCAATGATTTTCGGTTAAATACTTGTTCAAAGTCGGATAATGTTGCAAATAAATGTACTTTTCCTGTAAGAATATGACAATTTTTGGGGGCCCCCTTTGAGGACCCCCAGGACCCCACTTTGGGAACCACTACTGTACTGTACACAGTAAAGCATTGCCCAGGCTCTTGAAATTGTTAAAATATGGAAACAGAGTTCTTTATAATGGCTGCACAAACATGGATCAAATGATCATTGGCCATTTAGAATCTCACATAGCTGTGACCCAAATAGAGATATTAAATACAAAATATATATTTTTGTAGTTTGAACCTGTTTTAGTGCTTAAAGGAACAGGCCACCATTTTTCCATATTGAAATATGTTCTTACCTCAGCTTAGACAAGTGCATACGCACCTGTCTGGTCTTTGTGCCCGTGGAATAGCGTGGTTGTTTCTAATTTCACCCCATTTGAAGCCATTGGAATGTACTGAGAGAGGCCAAATACTTACAACATCTTTGGTCTTTTTGCGTGACTGAGCTGTGGTCTAAACAGTGTGGCGGGAAGTGAGGGGTGTAGGTGACGGGGGAAAGCCAGGTGAGGGGAGGGTGATGGTGGTGGAGCAGAGCAGAATTCACCACTCCACCTACTGATGAAAAACATTCAAAAATACATTGTTTAAGGCAGCTTTAAACTAATGCCACCCAAACATTTACATTTGATCATATTTTTATTGGCCATAACATGTAAACACAGGAGAGCGTGGAATAAGTAAGTTCATCGCCTGAATCTCACTGAACTGCAGCAGTTTGTAAAGAGGAATGGTCCAAGAATCATCCTGATTGTTGTGAGCGTATAATCTGCAACTACAGAAAAGCAGTTATTGCTACGAAAGAAGGATCAGCCAGCTTTTTTATTACACACTTACTTATTCCACGCTGTTGTTAATGTCTAAGGTTTTTCTGCAAAATATCTTGATAAACTTGTGAATTCATTTTTCCATTGATGTCGGCACGTTGTCCAGGCCCTGAAGCAACAAAACAGCCCAAATAGCTTCCACGCTCTCCTGTGAATGTTTACATGTTATATGTACATGTTATAATAAAAAATGATAAAATGTTAATGTTTGGATGGTATTAGTTTAAGCAATCACTGTTTACTCATTCTTATGACTTTGATGAGGATCACCATAATAACAGTGACGATAATGGCATTCTCAAAAGTATAATTTTTAAATCAAATCAAATTTATCATGTTTCTCATTTCTATCATACCTGCTTCAACTGTAAGATTGTTCTGTCAGTGGTTTTTGATTGTTTTCCCTATTTGTGAAGTGCGTTAAAAAGCAAGGGTATTATGTGGCAAGCTGGTAGAGGGCGGTAGCCCCCCACCAGCGAGCCCCCACCCTGCTGCCCTAACGCTTCACATTTGTATAGTGCTTTTATTAATAATAATAATAATCACGATCTCCCATCCATGTACTTAACTGCTTAGCTTCCGAGAACTGACGGGGTCGGGCAAAGCGCTTCACACAGTTTAGTGTTCTTCATTCACTCCACAAACGGTGATGGTAAGATACGTATTAAGCCACAGTTTCCCCTGGGGCAGACTGACAACCGTTTGAGCAGTGACATGCACACTGGTGGCCTGCTGAAGGTCATTTTGCAGCCTCTTGTTTCTCCTTGTACACAGAAGGAGGTAGCAGTCCTGCTGCTGGGTTGTTACCCTCCTACGGCCCTCTCCACATCTCCTGGTGTACATGCCTGTCTCCAGGTATCTCCTCCATGCTCTGGAGACATGGCAAACCTTGGCACAGCTTGCGCCATCTCGGATGAGCAGCACTACCCGAGCAACTTCAGCGGGTTGCAGACACCGCCTCATGGTACTTCAGGGGTGGGACCAAATGCAAATGTGACCAAAACATTAGCCAGAGTCAGTGTTGCTTCCTAACTGAACTGGTTGATTTCACAGAAGTGTGATTAACTTGGAGTTACATTGTGTTTTAGTGTTCCCCTTAGTTTTTTGAGCAGGGCATCTTAAATGAGGTGTATTGACGTGTTGAATTGAATTACAGACCTAAGAATACTGTCATTACTTTAAGCATGATCAGAAATGAATGACTTTATAATTGCCAGGCTGATAAGACTAGTGTTACTTGTCCAATCTTTCCCATGTCTGGTCATGTTCATGTTGGTCATCCTCTCCTGTTTTCCGATCAGAGCTCTCAGCAGGTGGCTGTTATCTTCACTCCCAGCGCTGAACATGAAACGCGCTGAGAAAGTTCACATTGATTTTTACAGGGAGCCAGAACTCCGGGATCTTGAGTGGATTTGTGTGTCACTAATGGGGTCAGATCTAAAAGTGCAGTGACTGGCCGAATAATACAGTTCTGTTGGGAACGAGGCAATTTGCACCGACTCTGTGTCCTGGTTTGGGATGAGATTAGAGCTGATTGAAGTTGTGGTCCAACTTTGGGACGAACTTGGTGCTATGGTTTGGAAAAGGGTATTGGCGCTTCCACCTTGATTCGTTTTGTTAATCGCACAGTAATCAGATATAATGTTCGTAAAATGTCACATGATTTGTTTCTGATCAAGGAAGAAGAAATCGATTCACGGAATAGACAGAGGGTCAGCTGATCTCATCGTTAGAGCGCGATGTTGCTGAAGCCTAGAGCTGACCTGTACCACCCCAGGTCATACAAGTGGCCATATTTTGGGGGGGCGCTTGCAGTGTATAAAGGTTATTTTAAACCCTAATTTTGGTTTTGAGTCTATCACAACTTGTTTGATGGTTATTTTTGCTTTCTTATGGTACAAGATATTGGCGATATTCATTATAACACCGTTGCCACAAGTACACATGTATGCATGTGATACACTTGTAGAAGCACTATGTGCCTATTTGACAAACTGTACATGGCCCTCTCAGACCCAAAAGGTCAAACAAGAACAATTTACCAAAGGTCCATTTGAATGAACACTATTTCAAACCTCAGATTTAATTATTTTTCAACCTGAACTGTACCTGTGAATTATTATTCTGATGGATGCAAAGAAAAAGTGTAAAACGGTGGCCCAGGCACCCACCAAACAAATAATAGGCTTATCACCTGCTAAAAACATGATTATTAAAGCCAACCTCAGCTACATAATTTTGCCAGCCTGGAATTGCTGCATTCCTGTATGGCACCGTTAGATGCACCACCTAAACAGAGACGAGCTCCTCCTCTCCATGAGAGGAGGGGGAGGGCTCACCTGCCCCCGCACCATGTAAACACAAACAAGTGCAGAGATCCCAAATGTTTGAAATGTAAACACAGAGTTTATGACAGAAGTTTACAAAAGATTGCAAACGGACAAACATCTGAGCGACCTGTTCTGATGCAGCTGTAATTCTCATGAAATGTCCATGTTAACCGAGCTGGAAGGGGCCAGCCACAGTAAGAGTTATAATACTGTATCTGCTGCTGCAAAATGCTGGCATATGATTAAACATTTTTATGTTTAATTCTATTTGAGCAATGATGGCAATTATTTATTTATTTTATCCCAAAATGACTTTTATTTGGTGGTGATGGGAGGCTTGTCTGATAATCGGCCCAGTATCCAAAAATATAATGGAATAACCCTGTCCTAAAATGGCTTTTGTGTGGTCCCAGGGAGCAGCCGATCTTCAGCACACGCGCCCACGTGTTTCAGATCGACCCGGCCACAAAGAGGAACTGGATCCCCGCCAGCAAACACGCCGTCACCGTGTCCTTCTTCTACGATGCCAACCGCAATGTGTACCGCATCATCAGTGTGGGCGGGACTAAGGTGAGACCCCTGAGAACACACCAGGTTCATGCATCTGCAGCGGGTCGCGTCGGACTGATGTATAATTCATACAGTCAATTATGTCGTGTCTTATTATAAAACTCATTTCCCTCTAAGCCCCGTTTGAGCCACTGACGGAGCGTTAGGCAAGTGACTCAGGAAATGGGACATTCTCGGATGATCACTAAATACAAGCGTAGAATAGGTTGGGTTTGTGTTCTAGAAATGTTGTGTTATAATACGCTTTTGCTCTCTTAACATACTTTTGCTCTCTTAACATACTTTCAACAAGAAGCAAATAAAAACACTTAATTTACCATACTGGTAAATGTACGCAACAAAAGGAAATCCAAAAGGGAACGCTTCAGCTGTAGAAGAAGAAACACCAAAGTGAACGGCTTTACTTAAAGCTGTGAGGCTGAACCAAAATACTTCTATCGGTATGTTTTTGATGAGAAAACGTTACAATAAAGGAATTGAGTTTGTTTGATATGTAGGCCTGGGGACTGTTGAACGATACTAGTCTGGCATCGTAAAATAAGTTTTAGGTACTACCGGTATCGAAAGCAGGTACCATCTATATTTAGATCCAAGTTTTGATGCTGTTGGTCCGGGGACAGCGTTAAAGGAAGTGACTTGGTTGCTTCAGCTCAAATAAATAATTTGTTCAAAATGTTTTCCTCCTATTTTTGCCCATTGTTTTTCCAAAATATTTGCCCAGTGTTCGCCCCATTTTTCTACACTTTCTTTTTTACTGGAATTGTTTCTTGTTTTCCCAATTTTTTGTCAATTTTTCCCCCCATAATTTATTTATTTATTTTATATTTTACACAATTATTTTTGCCACAATTTCTCCCAATTTACCCCAAATTATTCCTTTTATTATTTTTTTTACCTTTTTTGACATTGGAGTTACCCCTGATATTGTAAATATGCAGATCTTCTACTCATCATTATTCGGTTTTCTGGTTCTAGACAATAAATATTTGAGTGTTCAGGTATCTGTATCGAAAACCCAGCCCTGCTGATATGTCACCTTTAAAAAAATACACACTCTGAGGTAAGAGCGTGTGAGGAACAGCTGTCCAGCGTCTCCCAGGATGGACTGAGGATTTAGCCCCGCGCTGGGGAGAAGCCAGCAGAGGAGGAGGAGGGGTCTCATCTCTTCCCAGCACCTCCTGTTTGACCCACATTCATTTGTCCCAGAAGCACCGGGGCTCACCACTGCTGTCTGGCTCCTACAGTAATCCGCACAGAAGGCACGTAATCTCCGCACGAGCCGCAGCAGGAAAATGCCAGAGCGCTGGAATTCTTCCAAACTGTCATTAGCACATGGCCGAGATGACGTCACGCTGTTTAAAATAGCTCTGCTCAAATATTGATTAGTGTAGGGGAAAGGGGACGAGAACTTTAACAGTAAAACTAGGCTTTGATTACTGATTTGTTCTCTGCGCACACAGACGTTTCAATACACGTTCGTCTTAAGCACTGAATATAAATAACTATGCAATAGCCAGTCATATATTTTCTCGTCACTTGACTTTAGTGGATTAAATGTCTTTCATTTAAATTTACGGGTAAAAATGTCCATAACATACACCAGTGTTTTTGAGCCAAGGCACATTTTTCTTTGAAAATATCATGAGGCACACCAACAGCAGAAATGGTGTCTTTAATAGGAACACCTTATAGTCTCGTTAGCCACAATGCCACGCGTTGCATTCATGCATCACTAATTCTCTTGTCTCAAAGAAATGAGCTACCTGCCACTTACTGATATGGAAGAGTATTACATGGTGACTTTGTCGATCACTAGACAGCACAGATACTCAAAAACGGCACATTATTTGCGGATAATAATTAATTTGTTTAAAAAAATTAATAATTTCAGACCCACTAGGTGAAATTGGATAATTCCCCACGGCACACCAGACAATAGCTCACGGCACACTAGTGTGCCACGGCACAGTGGTTGAAAAACACTGAGATGTGTTTTTAGGAATTGTTTATTTTATTTCAAGACCATTTACACAGTTTCTTACTGAAGGCATTAATTTATAAATGAACACATATGGAATTATGTTTTAAAAAAAAAAAGTTGAAAAAGATTCTTCAAAATAGCTGCTTTGATTTCTGCTTTTTGACTTTTCTCGGGGACAGTGCCCCTGGATTGGCAGACCGGGGTGGTGGTCCCTCTCTTCAAGAAGGGGGATCGGAGGGTGTGCTTCAATTACAGAGGGATCACACTCCTCAGCCTCCCCGGTAAGGTCTATTCCAGGGTGCTGGAGAGGAGGATCCGGCCGATAGTCGAACCTCGGATCCAGGACGAACAATGCGGTTTTCGTCCTGGTCGTGGAACACTGGACCAGCTCTAGACCCTTCATCGGGTGCTCGAGGGTTTGTGGGAGTTCGCCCAACTAGTCCACATGTGCTTTGTAGATCTGGATAAAGCGTTCGACCGTGTCCCTCGTGGTGCCCTGTGGGGGGTGCTCCGGGAATATGGGGTCCGAGGCCCTCTGCTAGGGGCTGTCTGTTCCCTGTATGACAGGCATGGGCGTCGGACTGGGGGGGTAAAGGGTACTGAGTACCCAGGGCCCAGAGGAGGGTAGGGGCCCTCTAAAGTGCTGCAAAAAGCGTTCTGTATTTTACTTTCTAAATTTCCTCATAATTGATGCTATAAGAATTGAACACAACCGGGCGGAAATACAGAATTTTGCACAAACAATAATGATGGATGATATCTCAGGGCCCTGACACCCCTTTAACAATGTGCTAAATGGTTCAGCCCACACACCGGCGTTCAGGACCGTGCGCTTCATCTCAACAGTGACTTTGATGAGGTGGGCTCTGCAATGCAATGGCACAGAGCTAGAAAAGAGAGATATTAGTCTTGCCTCGCTCTCATGTGCTTTTATTTAACACTGGCCTATTCTAGCGGGCCTTAGATGCAACTTTCTGTCCTAAATGACAGTTAAACATGAGGTGAGGCGAGTCCCTGCCCCATGCGCTGAGAAGTGGATGGTGCAGAGTCAGAGAAAGAGCCAGAGACAGAGCTCCTTCTTTCCTCGTTTTAACCTCTAAAGTTTCTCTTTCCTTATATTTATTGTAACTGACTGCAACCAGGCCAATAGAGTGACCAAAGCCACAGGTCGCTCACGCTATTTTCACCGAATTAAATATGCTAATTAGCCGCGCGCATTTGGAGACTTGCATTATAAACGCGCAGCTTTGGAGACGAGTCAACGTGGTTCTATTGAAAAGGTGGAGGGCTCGTGCCATTTAGCCTATTCCAGCGTAACTTTTTTAGAACAAGAATTTACTGACAATACACTTAAAGGACGGCTTCAAATGGTGAGAGACTAAATGAGGCCAGGGAACACGCCCTTGAGTTTTTTGTTCATGCCTGTGGGCCAAAGAGACACCATGTAGTATAATTATTTTTTGTAAAATAGCATTTAAAAGTCACAAATGTGTTATTCCCAGCACAAATATCCTACTGTATGTCCCTGGTGCAGCCCTCCTGTTTAATGTGGTATGCTAATTATCATTATGTTCTATCTAAAGCTAACAATTTCAATTGGCCCAATGAAAGTAGAATATTTCACCATCAATTTAAATATCTATATCACTACTATTAAAGGTTATTCAATTTTGTACCCGGGGCCCAGAATTTGGTGCTACGCCCCTGATGACAGGAGCTTGGTTTGTATTGCCGGCAGTAAGTCAGACCTATTCCCAGTGCGTGTTGGTCTCCGCCAGGGCTGCCCTTTGTCACCGGTTCTGTTCATTACCTTTTATGGACAGAATTTCACGCAGCTTAACAGCTGATTGCAGCAAACAATTGAAGCTGTACAACTGAAGCAAAGCCAGTTTGGCTAAAATGGCTCCAAAGAAGTTGAGTGATGTGGCCGAGGAAATTGATGACATTAAAATCACATTGAACTTCCTCAAAACACAGCTCACAGAGGTAAAGGAGCAACAGACTCGCATTCTGGACTTGGTGAAGGAGGTCCAGTCTCTTCACATTCAGAACGTGGAGAAGGACACGAAAACAGCACAGCTGGAGAACCGGGTTGCAGACCTCAAACAATATTCAAGGATGAATGACATCATAATAACCAGGCTCACGGTGAAACCCCATTCGTATGCTCGAGCGATAGATGCAAACAGCAGGGATCCAGCTGCTGAGATTGACATCAGCTCGACAGAGCAACAAGTGGCGACCTTTCTACAATCAAAAGGAATCGGGCTGGATTGTAATAATGTTGAGAATTACACAAAATAAATAGTGTTTGATATAAAGAAAACACATAAAAAGCGTCTCCGAACCTTTGACCGGTAGTGTATATAAGAGTGTTATCGACTTTGATGCTAAATTTAGCCACTTTACAAACTTCCAGCAGCAGGGACAGGCATCGGTGAAAAGACCACTCACTTAACGGGAATTGGGAGTTTTGGATCATGTTTATGTAAAAGTGAACTTTATAGTCGCCAATACATCAGTGCATTTGGCCTTTTCATCTTTAATCTAGAGTTTATGCTTCGCTACCTTCGACTCTCGAGGAGGAAATGGCTCATGCAGCTTTAAGTTATCAGTTCTAAAAGCTTCAGTGCTTCTTAAGTGACATAGAGGCTTCCCTTGTATAATGTTACTGAAAAGAATAGATGCTTTTGACCTCTACACAAACCAGCTATGGCTTTATTCCGTGATTGATGTGCATAAAATAGTTGATGTGAGCCACATTCTGTACAAACTGACTGTGATCTGTTGTGTGCAGGCCATCATCAACTGCACTGTGACTCCCAGCATGACGTTCACCAAGACGTCTCAGAAGTTCGGCCAGTGGGCGGACACTCGGGCCAACACGGTCTACGGCCTTGGCTTCGCCACCGAGCAGCAGCTGCATCAGGTACAGCATCAGGACATCCATCAAGTTTCCTGTGGAGGCTCTGGGAAAGCAGTTTCTGGATACTTTGATGTAATATGTGCCCCTTCACTTAGAAGCAGAAAATGACCCTATGTACCCTATAAGGAGTTCTACTGTTCAAAGGCTGTTTTCTAAAAAATGTCACTCTAGTCTAGAGATACTCATGACATGCCTAATTTACCTGAATTGTACTTAATATTTTGTAACGTCACTTAGATGGATTTTCTGATATCGTTCTCATTCTGATGTCATCTTTTTTTCATGCAGTGGACAGTGTTGAGCTTTTTTTCTCATTTCCTCCTTAAGGTTTTAGTTTTAATGTTGGAGTAAAAATAATGACTAAACTTACCCTTTTAAATAAGTAACATGGAGGCAAACTAACCATTTTCCCCATGCTTATTCATTCACGAATATTGACATTTTGTATTGAAAGACGAATGAGATGACGCTGTAATCCAAATGGTCATATTGTTTTTGGGAGACGGTCGCTGCTAAAACGGGCAGATGTTACAAAACTTTTAGGCCCATTTTTCATTCCACTCTAGAGGCAACATCACTTTAGTAGCTCCTTCAGACTCCAGACTTTACAGGCTTGGACTTAATAAAGTTTTGAAGTTAATTTTTTTTTTCTAATTTTCTGCCTGATCTGTTAAGCTTTGAACCCAAAAAACACAGCAAAATTAGAATTTGTATTCACATATAAACAGCTTATTCTAAAATCCCCCTGAAAAAAATCTTTGTAACTAATATATAAACCAAATGAAACAAAAAATTTAAACCCGGAGCAATTAATTTGCCTTAAATTCAGATTTCTCCCACATTAATTGCTAATTTACTCAAAAGTCTAAATTTAATCCAAACCCTTCTGAAAAAACCTTTTTGTAATACGTCAAAGAGAATTTTAAACCTGCTCTACCCATTATTGGAACAAATTCTCCCAATATATGCAGTTTTGGTAAATTTTATGCTTAAAATTTCCACTTACCATTTATTTACTAAAGCAAAAGTTTCTCTCACCTTAAATATGGAGGCAACGGTCGGTTTGAAATCTTTCTATGTAATACTTCAGTAAAACATTCTAAGCTAAAGTGAGGTAAATGGAAACAGCAGATTGATTTCTCTTTTGTCAGTTCACAGAGAAGTTCCGGGAGGTCAAGGACGCGGCTCGTTTGGCCAGAGACAAGTCTCAGGACAAAGATCTGGCCAACACTGCCCTGACCATCGCTGCCCCTCAGGTAACACACTGAACGGGGACACGTGGGGCATAGACTGGAGCTACACAGACATGTGCAAATCGTACATTAGGACGGCTTGCACATGTTTTTCATCAGAATAAAGTTTTCAGTATGACCGGTTGATGGTGTTTACTAAGCCACTTCTTTATCTAACAGTGCACATTGGCCCATGAATGACCACTTGCTGACACATTAATGCTCTGTAATTAGTCTCCTCTTTAACTCCCTGGATGACTGAGAATCTGTAACCTGCGCTCTGACGTCACACTGCCCTGGCCCCAACATTTGATCGTGGTCCTCTTTCACTTCACTCTCTGTATTGTTCAGGTGTGTGCTGGATCGAAGATGTTCTGTGAAAAAAATCCTGCGGTTTTACTGACAAGAACTTCAGTTAGCTTTAAAGTTGTAGCCGCCGCGCCTTTTTAAACCGCCATTACCTGCTCCTCTCTCCGCCTGTTGCAGATGCAGACGCTCCTCATTTGTTCATGTGCAAAATACCAACGTAGCACGTTTTTATCTTTACATAAGCAGGAGAATTGTAAAAGGTCCTGTTCTCCCTGTGTCTGCCTAGGTTTCCTCTGGGTGGTTTGGTTTCTACTGCCACTAAAAACGTGTACAATAGACAAAGATTCCCCTAAAGAGATTGGGTAGATTGGTAGAACACTTATTTTTGCATGCTCTGAGGATGAATGTTTAAAATGCACACAATGTAGATTGGAACAAGGCCAAATCCGAGCCGCTCTGTAAAATAAAAGCATTCCCCTTTAACTAATGAGGGCGATTGTCTTCATTTGCCAGCACACTTTAATGATCCGAACTGTTGGTCGCTCTCACGTCAACATTTTGATGTGGATAATGAGATGCTGTTGCTGAAATGAAAGCGGCGATAAAAGTGTCAGAAACGGAGCTGGGTCATGTCTCTCTGAGGAGCACAGAGGGAGGAGGAGGTAAAGTAGGACAGAGGTAAAATTATCCAGCTCCTCAGTGTGGGGAATATCCACCACTAACTCCAGTTCAGCTCAGAGAGGGACTCCGCCGGCACAACTGGGATTGGTTTGTGGAAGCTCTTGTGCAGGAGTTTTCCATCATGGACAAAAGTTCAGTTTCCATTGTACAGTGAGAATAAAGAATGAGCCTCACACTGTGGTTGTGGCGTCCAATATTTTAAACCTGTACCTTTTTGTAAAACGCAAACAGCGCACGCTACAAAACTAAAAATGTGACGTTTGAAGACTCAAATTGTAAAAGTTTGCGTTTTCCTTTTCTTCTGCCATTTCTGGGTAGTTCTCTCAGGTAAGTCCGCCAAACCCGATGTATGCAGTTGTATTAGGCTTCATGCTTCAAACCATGTTTGACTGACCACAGAATGAAGTGTGAAGCTTGATTGTGAAGATTTTTTTTGTGCGAGTCTGGCTTCCTCTCATTTAGCACAAACCTCCAGCTGAATGAATGAGAGCGTGATTGTGGTTTGTCAGCACATTGTCTGTGATTGTGGTGAGCCGGACGGGCTCCGGTCCAATCAACATGCATGCGAGAGGAAAAACCCAAGGCTTTTTGTATTTGCAAAATATGCTTCTGATAGAGGTCATTTTTCCCATGCATCCAAATCTGAAACACTAACTCCACAGTCACATAGGGATATCAGTTTTCTCTGCAGATGTATCCCCGTGTCTCCATGAGGTCTTTTTCTGTAAGAAGCTGCTAACCCTGTAGTTTAGAGCTCTACAGACAGCATAGTTAAGAGACAAATCAAAATCGTAATGAGTAGGGACGAAATATCGTTTGGCGAAATATCGCGATACAAAACGTGACGAAACGCATCGAGTTAAAAAAAAATGGATCGCGAAATGAAAAAATAAAAAATGTTTTATCATTTAAAGCAGGGGTGGCCAACACGCGGCTCTCGAGCCACATGGTAGCCTACATATTCCCCATAAACTGTAACAGTCTTTAAGAATCTTGACCAAAAATCCAACCATAGTTCATGTGTTCCCATCTCTACACGCATGAATGTCCGTATCTCCCTCCTTTTCGAGGCGGCGTGTAAAAGGTGCCCGTGCAGCAGCCTCACTCAAAGCGGGATGTAGGTTAAACAACAGTCAGGCAAATCGTGGCACTGGGATCAGCTTCTGTGCTTTTTAAGTTTCTGATTAGCCTACTCTTTATTTGATGAAAGTTGGCCTCATATTAATAGAAAAAGATCAAAATTAGGAAATAGAAAAAAGCGGAGCTCTAATGAAGCATATGATGCGAAGCGCGACATCGTAACGCGGAAATACGCAAAGTCATTGACATTTCTGTCACATGTGCTGTAACTGTAACAAAAGCAACATAAAACATAATCTCAGACGTCCTCCAGAGGCTCCTGATTAAAGCTTATGAACTTTGTGCAGCCTAAAGTTCTCTGCACAGTCCAGTCAGGACCAAGCTGCGGGCACTGAGCGCACAGGCCAGGGGCGAACCAGAGGAGGGGGCTCAGTGGGCAGGGCCCCTCACACTAACACACTCCAGCATTAAAAATGAAAAAAATATAATTCTATCCCAGTCAGAGCATAACAGCACAAAATGTCAGTTTATTTAATATACATTTATTTCAATCTTGGTGAGGAGTAAAACTATTACATCTAATACAATTATTAAAACAAAAGAAAAAGTCCAGGCATAAAGTTATACTTTATTGTGATTAAATATAACGGTCACATTATATTTAATCACAAACTACCGCCCCTGGATCTCACGAATGATCGGTGCCTTTGTGGCTCTTCACAGGATCAAGGTTGAACATTTCGGCTCTTGGTCTCCGACTAGTTGGCCACCCCTGATTTAAAGCGTCTTTGAGTGTCCAAAAAGCGCTATAAAAGTTCGATGTATTATTATTATTAAATGAAAAAAATATATATATATCCGGGGAATGGTGCAGTGCGTCGTCATGTCAAGTCACAGGAATGATATGTTAGTTTTTTTTGAAGAAGAACCAGTCTTGAGATACATTAACCTAGATTTAGAGCAGCACTAAGGGAGTGTTCTTGTTGTGTTTGGCCTGTTAGGCCTTGTGTTTTCCTGTGTTCAACTGAAACAAAAATAAACAAGTTGTTATTATACAGTAATATTTTTTTCTTTTTTGATATCGTATCGTGACGTATCGTTTCGTGACTCTTGACATATCGAGGTGCATCGTATCGTGAGTTTAAGTGTATCGTCCCATCCCTAGTAATGAGCACCTCCGTCCACTAACCCCAATCCACAAACCAAAACCTAAAATGTTTTTTACTGACTACTAAAACGAGTCTGAGCTCACTCTAGTTTCAACTTTATTTACTTATTTACAAATGCTGCCCCTTCAGCCACATATCAGCTGTTAACCAAACGTATTTCCGAGCTCTGCGTACTGCCGTAGTGTTTCATGGTGGTAATCTTTCTCTTGTGGAAAAATACAGTGGCTGCAGAGAATGTACTAGAACTAGAGCTAGGTACCAGTTTAATAATACCATTATGGTATCGGAAGAAAAATGTTGTTACTACTCGGCCTGTCACAATTATAAAACCTGAAGTTTGATATATCTAGGCAGGAAAATATTGCGCTAAAAAATATTATTGAAGACCGTTTAATACCTCAGAAACTAACTCTAACGCTTAAAAATCACAAAAAAGTACTTTCTCCTACAATGTACTACAATAAACATAAAATTCAATGGAACACAACTTACTTTGGGGAAATAATAAAGTACTACACGGGAAAACCTGCAAATGTATGAACCCAAAAATGTATTGTGTATGTTGATATAATAATTATCTAGGTACTACCAGTATCAAAAAATGTACCTATCAAAAACGGGTCCCCAAAAAAAATCTCTTAAGATCCAAGTTTTTATGCTGTTGGTCCAGCGACAGCATTAAAGGAAGTGACTTGGTTGTTCTTTTTTTTTTTTACAATTTTTTTGCCAAATTTTTTGCTCCCAATTTTTAACAAATTGGTTTCCTATTTCCACAATTTCTCTTTTTTTTTCTTCCAGTTTTTCCCCAAATCATTCCACATTTCTTGACATTGGAGATGAACCCGATATTGTACATTTACAGATCTTCCACACATTATTGTTCTGTTTTCTTGTTCTAGATGACAAATATTTGGCAGAGCCAAACGCAAACTACACAAGGTGCGTAGGGCCCCCGCAGCCGCAAGGGCCCTGCATCTCCGTCAAACTACGGTGTTGTTTCACTGATTAATCAATGCGTTGTTACGGGGACAGGCTCTCTGACAGCGCCCACTCACTCTCCGCCTACTTTGCTGCGTTTTAGTGTTGCATGTGGCAGTCTGCTGAGGTGGACGAGCAGGAGAGACCTACCGCCTTCTCCCCGTCACTCGTCCCCGCTTGTCTGTCTGTCTCCCGGTGCTCACCTCCCTTCCTGTGCGGGCCACGGCTGCATGTCACCCGTGTCCCGGGCGCTGCTCCCATATTATCTCTGCTCGGACTCGGGGCTGCATCGCCACACACCAATTTAAACTCTCTTCTTATCGTATCTAGTGGAGTATCAGGACAGTAGTTTGGCGAATAGACGAGAGTAAAGCCGTTCACGTGGCCTTTTTGTCTCAAAGAGGGGTTAACTCCACACGGTTCTCATGAGTTACAACTACAGGGATAGCAGGGCTTTTTTTTTCTTGTACTTTGACCCCACAGAGACCGGATATTTAGTCGTTTGCAGGGAGCATTATATTTGATAATTATGACCATTTGATTTTGAGAGCGATGCATCTCACAGATCAGTGTTTCTGCCAATGTAAAAAGGAAACATGACCTGTATTATCTAACAAAAGCCTGTAGGGCGTTTGCCAAGTGTTGTCTTTGGAGGGTGCGTTTACTCATGTGTGTGTCAGGACCTCTCGGACGCCCTGCAGTCTCCTCCCGTGATGAACATCAACGGACCTGAAGACAAACTGTTCCGCAGCCAGAGCGCAGACATCACCCTGTCGGCCGAGAGGGAGCGCATTAAGAAGATGCTCTCTGAAGGGTAACTCACACAAACGTCCCTGCACCTTGTGTACTGCACAGGCCCGGCCCGCTGCAGCACGGCTTTGTCACGGGGTGAAATGTATGTTTGCAGGGGCTGTGCAAACCGACCATTTGTTTCCCTTTCACTCAAAGCCCAAACACAAACAACTGATGGAACACACTTTGATCTGTCTACAGGCCTGAAAAGTCACTCGGCTATGACTTTATACACTTCATTATAAATATATTTCCTAAAATGCGAAATAAAACATCTAAGAGTTGTAGAAAGCACTATGCTTTACTACTACAAATATTACATCCAAATACTTTTCAAAATTTAGTATAAAACTGAGTGTTATTATGGAGAACTATTTTGGTGATATTGTCACATTCCTGTCGCTTAAGATTCTGCTTAAACATACATTTTTCGCTTCATGTCGCTCAGTCTTCTCCTATGTTCCAAAAAAGGACAAAAAGGCGAGGGCCAGGGGCCTGTCAATCAAAGCTTCAGGCTTAAACCTTTTAATTCTGCAGGAGGTTTAAAGACTCAATTGGAATCTGTTTAAAAAAGGGTCTTTTGGAGTTGCCCCTGGCCACCAGGGGGTGGTATTGGAGGAATGTCAGCTCCCGGCCAAAGAGAAGCGCTTTCCTCACCCATTGTCACACATTTGGGATGATGAAGCCTCACTGTGGTTTGCATTGGACATGTATTTATTTAGTATTTATCATATTTGTTTGATCATACCATTGGGCCTTTCTCATAAAGACTAATAGCGTCCCCCTGTATTAAAAAAAAATCCATTAAGGGGCAACAGCTCTTGTGATTTATTTTAACACATTTTCAAGTAAAGCTGGATCTAGAGAGCTACTGCATTATCTTTTCAAACTAAGAGTGGTAGGGGCTTCAGTATTTCCCAGTGACCACCATAGTATTTCCCCTATGGTGGTCACTGGTCCTTTCTTCGCACCTGCCCTTGGTGCTGCTTCACTGATCTGCGCTGCACAAGTCAATACTTTGGCGTAACAACATAATTACTCTCTCGGTTGTGAAGAGGCCGTGTAAAATGTGCTGACTCATCCTGGGCATGAACTTGAGCTTTTTTCCACATGTTTCTCTCTGGGTGTCCTTCAGCCCACGTTGTGTCTGATAACCAAACGGAGGTTGCCATGGAAACGTGTTGCCATGGAGGTAAATGTGAATGAAGAGCGGATGTGGCTGGTCCTTTCCCGTGGGCTGTGATTGAATGGTACAATGGCTTTAATCAGAGTCACAAAAAGTCCATTAAGTCGTCTTAATGGATTCCTACAATAAAGCAGGAAATAAGGGAATAATACAGAAGCGGCACCATTTGGGGAAAATATCTAATTACACTTTTTTTTTTATATGTCAAGTAGTACCAAAGTGATTAGGTTATTGCAGCATTAAAATTCATGACTATTGCTGACGAATGTTTTTGTTCGTTGTCTAGGTCGATCTGTGAGATAAACGTGGAGGCGGAGCTCTTTTCTCTGCAGGACAGTAACTCGAAGCTGGTGGCAGCGCTACATGAAGCTAACGCTAACGTGGAGCAGTGGAAGAAGCAACTGGCGGCTTACCAGGAGGAGACCGAGAGGCTCAGAGAACAGGTCCCAATCCCACACACTTAAATCTCATAAACGCAGCGCCATTTCCACCACAACCTCTATCTCCTCTTCTTCTTCACCAACACCACCAGAGTCTGATGGAAATGTAATCCCACAAAAATACAGTATATTAGCGTCTCCGAGGCCTACTTAGAAAAAATTGGCTGAGGGAAACTGACCTTCTTTTAGAAGTAACAGGAAAAATAAGTAAATGTGATCATACCTCTCAGTGCCCGTCTGACCCAGATACCTGCTGTGATCCATAACCTCAGTTTATACCTGTCTTGTTTTGCCAAAGTGAATCAACACTGTCCGAGCAGCACTGCCTGTTCTGCCACTCCAGCTGAGTCGGGAGTAATGTCAGATATTTGTAAAAGACCTGCTGCATGTTTGTAGTGACAGATCAGGTAGGCTCTTTACTGTCCCAACACAGTTCTGTCCTTTCTTTGACTAATTCCCACTGATTATGATAAAGTGCTTTGTGAAGGAACCAAGTCCACTTGACTATCAGAACTAGTCCTATCTGGTCATACCAACTCAATCACAATAAAGTCTCCCTCCTGCTTTACACTCTCGTTTGTGCTGGAGGTGGATGGGGTAGTAGTTTCACTGGTGCATGACTGATCCCACTCAGGGCTGTGTTGTAGATTTAAAAGGACCTGTTTGGCTCCAGTGCTTCTCCCCATTCCCCCCACATCAATAAGGGGTATTTCTTCAACATTCCTTTGGGGCGCACAAGTACAACCTCCTTTTGATTAGACGCTGATCGCACCTATAACCGGCCGCTTCTTATTGATCCCATTATTTCACTCGTGAAGGACGTAGAGCGTTAGATCTTTCAGCTGCTGTCGGAGCGTGCTGGGTCCAGGTGGCTGAAAATGGCGCACGTCTCTGGGGTGGTGAAAGACGGAGAGAGGTTTGTAGGACAGCCTTATCCTACTTTCAGCGCCCCACTTAGAAAAATGAAAAATCACCAAAGGAAACTGTCTCCTTCTGTGTCTGCCTTCTCCTGTAGCCCTCCTCTCACCTGCAATGAAATTCATATTGTTTTTCTTTACGTTTCATTAGAAAAAATATGACCTTGACGTAATGTATTAGAAATAATACCAAGGGCCAAGGTTTTCTCAGTGCTCAGAGCAGACGCACTTGTTTGACGACTTCGATAATACCAGGGTTTTCACATTTGCTGTTGACAAATTGAAGCTGCAGTTGAAGTGTGAACCAGTCTGGACTTGCATGAGTCACTGAGATGTGTCTCGTACTGCGCTACAATTGCAATATCTTTACTCTGGACTAAAGCAAAGCTGGCAAGACGAGGACAAATGCTGACAAGTCCTGGTTTAGAGAACGTTATATTAACACAGAAGAATAAATGTGTAAATGTCTGTTTTAGTGGAAGAACAATTCCAACTTTTCATTGCAAATTTTGGTCTGCATCAATCACAGAAATTGCCTGAGAAATCCTGAGGGGTCTATGCAGATCCTATACTCTGCTAAGCTTTTAACATAACATAATGCTGTTTCCTCATGAAAAACAGACTGTGGGGCTGTGTTATCTTATTTTTAACTTTCTTTTAATCACACCAATGTATTTTTTGTGCCTGACTGTTTCAAATGCTCACTTCCTCCAGTCTTGGTCAGGACTTTGTAGATCATGCACTTTCTAACCTCATATAGCCTTACTACAGCACCTGGAAGATCAGGCTTTTAGCCTGATTTATACTGCTTCACCACAGTCCATGCACCCGCAGCTGGCCACAATGGGTTTGCTTTGTGTGCAGGAAAGCAGACTTGTCTGGGAGGTCGTCCAAAGGTTGTTTTGTCTTTTGAACTGACCCACTTAAGGCATATTAACACTTTTGGGAGCAACTTTTCCATACGCATTAAAGGGAAAACATTAGTGTGTAGCACTCTCTTTTTTTTTTTTTTTTTTTTTTTTTTAAACTTAATTTTTATTGTGTTTTTCAAGTAAAGAAACTTAACAAGATACATTAACATTAAGTCTACTTTTTTTTTCCCCCAGCATAAAAGAACACACACACACAAATCAGCAAGCACTTAAAAGCAGGGCGTTGGCGTATGATAAAAATACACATTGTCCATGTGAGGTAAAACAAATTATATATATATATATATAATATAATATATATATATATATATATATATATAAGAAAGTGAATCAAAAAATAAAATAAAGCAAAACAGAACCCAGATCACTTCTTACTGTATCAGCAGAGGCAGAACGGGTTTCCAGCGTTTAACAAAGATAGGCTTTTGTAACCTCAATGAATATGTTATTTGTTCTATTTGATATATAGTCCATACTTTCTGAATCCATATATTCTAAGTCGGTGGGTCTGGTTTAAGCCATCTAATAGTTATAAATTTCAATGCAACTGTAAGTAGTATATTTAAAAAGTACTTATGGTCTCTGCTGACAATCCCCTTGGGTATTGCTCCTAACAGTGCCCCTATGGGACTAAGTGGGATGTCATGTTTGAATATAACTTTAAGAGCATCAACAACTTCTTCCCAGAACAATCTTAATGTAGGGCATTGCCAAAATATGTGACTGTGATATTTGATTGTCCCACAGTTTCTCCAACATGAGCCAAGGTGGTTTGAACCCAACTAGGTTATTTCTGGTGTCCTGAAAAGTCTGGTTATCACTTTTCCATTTAAACTCCTCCCACATGTTTGAATTTGTGGTTAGATGTGCCTCCGTGCATATCTCCTCCCATATATCCTCTGGTATAACTATTGCCATCTCCGCTTCCCATCTCGTTCTTATGTACTGTGAGTAATTTGTGCACATACTTAAAAATATAGTATATAGCTTGCCTATATTTTTTTCTTATCAGTATTGGCTAATTGTCTCACAAGAAACTGTTCTATAGGAGTAGGGTTTATACACCGTTTCCAGTCTTTATGGGTTGTCAGAAATGATCTTAATTGTAAATACCTAAAGAAATCAGTATTGGAAAGACTAAATTCATTTCTTAAATGCTCAAATGTTTTAATATTCGCATATCTTTAACTAACTGATATATACAAGTTAATCTATAATCAGACCATTTCTTGAATGTATTATCTAACTTGTTTGGTGCAAAGGTTTTCATTAAACCAATATTTGTCAACAATGAAAGTGACTTTGGCAACCCAAAAAAAGATCGAATCTTGTTCCAAACCTTCAGTGTATTTTTTGTCCAGATTGACATTTCTTTTATAGGAGAATCTGAAAAGGGCATGTTTTGTAAAAGGTCTACACTCTGAGAATTTTCAATATTAAACCAGTGGGTTGTTGTGTCATTCTGAATCCATACTATCGTGCTTTCAGCTGGGCAGCCCAAAAAGAAAATTTTAAGTTTGGGAGTTTAAGACCACCATCTGGTTTGGTTAACTGTAAAGTCTTGAGTCTAATTTTAGGACGTTTCTTCTGCCATATGAATGAGGATATTCATTGAGTTGATCAAATGTTTGTTTTGGGATCCCCACAAGTAACAGCTGGATCAGCGTAAAGTGATAACTTGTGCATCTCATTTTCTATTAATACACCCTTAATGTTGCTATCGTCTGATGAGCTGTGCTAGCGGTTCAATACTGATAGCAAACAGCAGGGGTGACAGAGAGCAGCCCTGTCTATAGCCACGTTCTAATGTGAATCTTTGGGGTCTTGTTCGGGAATTTAGCCTGTTCACATGACATACCTGGAAACGCTCTGTTATTTCTGCCTCAGCAATATTTAACAGATTAAAACACACATTGGTTCAGACATTAGGTTTATTCTCGGATCCGATCCGGGAGATGAGTTAAAGGTGCTCAGGCAGCCAACCTGTCCTTTACTCAAACTCATCGATACAATGTATTCAACCAGCTCTTATAGATAAATAAGCACACCCACTCTTTCCACCAAGGCACAAGGCCACATCCCATCCCATCACAGCCTCTCCCCCTGGACCCCTCCTTTCCTGAACCCACCGCCCCCAAAGGATGAGGTGTGTGATCTCCCTGGGCCACTTCCTCTCGTAAACAAGACTTTACATATTTGTTCCTGCTTAAACACAAGTTGGGGTCAGCATGCATACAAAGGTCACATTTTCCCAAAATGTCCCAGGTGGTCAGGAAATTACTTTAGCACATCAGTAGGTTCAACAGTTCACACCCAAACTGAGATTACCACAACAAGTAATCGTTTACTACTTGGCCATTTGCTTTTGAAGCTTGAAGTCAAGCTTCAGTGCTCAGAATGTTTCCTTTCATGGGGGTTTTATGACTTTAACCAAACAGATCGGCCACCTTTTGGCCCACAGCACCAAGCCAAGGCTGTATGGTTTGGAGCACCTCATGATTTAACCTGTTACCATCCACCGGCACGAGCTCGTGCCAATTAGCATAAATTGTCTTACACCCGGAATCCACCATTTAAAACTCATAAAAATCCCAGCATGTTGCACATCTACATTTTCAGAACTTTTCCAAGAAACCCAATATAAAGTCTAATTTACCACAAATATCGACCAGAAATTGTCATAAATGTAATATCTGCACAATTGAGTTATTATATTTTAGTATTTCTTACCTTTGTCGGGTCTACAAGTCCAGAAAAAGGTCCAATCCAGGCATATGTGGGCTTATTTTGTACCTCCACAATCATCCGAAGCACAATATCAAGTTGTTTTTTCCATAAAGTGTTGTCCTGTAGTGTAGTAGTTCGTCAAAGTTTGCTTATATTCCATGAAAACGAGAATAAAAAGCTGTATTCCTCTTTTCTTTGAACCAATAATCGCCATTTTGCATTTGGTGTTGGGTACGCTTGGTTTCTACTTCCTCTTCGCTTCAAAATGACATCTTACGGAGAATTCTCCGTACACGGGGTCGGCTGGTAGAGCCCGGTGAACAGAACAAGCGCTCCCTACGCTGACTGTGCTACGTCCTCTTCGTCCAATGACTGAAGGCAAAGTCTGCTACGTATCAAAACGTGACTCAGATATTACTCTAGCCAATGGGCTGAGCTTTCCACTGATGTATGGGGTTTGTAGTTTTGGTCCAGAAAGAGGCCCTGTATAGCCGTGCGTAACCAATGCGCTTCAGTCAATGTGCGAACGGAGCGTAGCGAAGTCACTGTTACGCATCACTTTCCATCCATCCATCCATTTTCTTCCGCTTTATCCGGGGCCGCGATCTTGTCCTTTCGGTCATTACCCAATGACCCAGTTACCCGGGAGGAGCTCGGACTCGAGCCGCTACTCCTCCACGTCGAAAGGAGCCAGCTGAGGTGGCTAGGGCATCTGTTCCGGATGCCTCCTGGTCGCCTCCCTCGGGAGGTGTTCCAGGCATGTCCCACTGGGAAGAGGCCTCGTGGAAGGCCCAGGACACGCTGGTGGGACTATGTCTCCGAGCTGGCCTGGTGTCGTCTCGGGGTCCCCCCAGAACAGCTGGAGGAGGTGTGCGTGGATCGGGAAGTCTGGGCATCTCTGCTGAGACTGCTGCCCCCGCGACCCGGCCCCGGATTACGCATCACTTTCTTCGACTTATTTTAAAAAAATTGACAAAAAAGTGCTAGAAGGCTCGATTGCTTCTATCAAAATATGAAAATGTGGTTTGTATGATGAAAGTAGTCCTAAAATGTAAATAACACATTTTGGCACAGTCTTGTGCCGAATAGCCTATTTTACACAAAAAGACCCATAGCACCAAAACCCCTTGCTTTAGAGAGGAGCTGCTTTACACAGACGTTGTCCACAAGGTGTACACCAAGTGTAGTGAATTTCACATGATTACAGTGAAGTATACCAGAGCTTTGGCAGCTAGAAATTGAGAAATGTTTTCCGAGAGAAAAAGAAACACATATTAGACATCTTAGAACAGCTGTAGTTTAAGTTGTGCTTGTTGTGCTGTGTTCATAATTATATAACCAGAAACTAGAAGGCCTCATCTTTCAAATGAAGTATAAGCATATTGACTGTAAGATCATTGTTTAAACGTTGATGGCATTTGGGTATGTACAACTTTTGTGCACAGGCGAATTTAGGTGGAAGGTAACAGGTTAAAGAGTTAACATTTCAACCAACACAGATCTAACAGTCAAACTTAATACTTTCATGTTAACATCAAATACAGAATTTTATAACAGATCTGTATCCATTAACCTTAACTGCAGCCTGCGGAGATGAATAGAGTGTTTTTTATCCACTTCTGAAAATTGGAGTTTTAGCGTCTGTAATAAATATTGCCATGAAACTCTGTCAAATGCTTTCTGTGCGTCTAAAGATATAATCACTGATTCCAACTTTTTGTCCTTTAAATATAAAATGATATTTAATAATCTTCTTACATTATCTCCATAGTATCTCCCCGTGATAAACCCAGTCTGGTCAGGGTGTATAATTTGGGTAATTATTCGATTAACCCATCTGGCCAGTATTGTTAAAATACTTAAATCTTTGTTTATCAAAGATATTGGCCTATAACTATAAGACTGACAGTCGGTGGGATCTTTACCCTCTTTATGAACAACAACTACAGTAGCCCCATTCCACGATGGTGCCATGGTTCCTGTCTCTAAGGCATATCTATATGCTTT
Organism: Proterorhinus semilunaris; assembly: GCA_021464625.1. Lineage (NCBI taxonomy): Eukaryota > Metazoa > Chordata > Actinopteri > Gobiiformes > Gobiidae > Proterorhinus > Proterorhinus semilunaris. The sequence goes on along the minus strand of CM038358.1, from coordinate 6,538,886 downwards.
TAATAGTAAGGGTGCCAACAAATCTTTAAAAGCCTTATAGAATTCGCCAACATATCCATCTGGACCCAGGCTTTTGTTATTCTTTATAGTTGAGATAATCTCTTTCACTTCTGATTCTTCAATTGGCTTATCTAACTCCTCAGTAGAGGAGGTGGTCAATTCTGGAAGTTTAATACGAGCCAAATAATCTGATCGCTCTAAAACGTCTAAGCAGGTATCAGTATTTTTGTACAATAATTTATAAAACTCTGCAAAGGAATTGGCTATATCATTTGGTTTTGTGACGACAAGTTGCTTTTGATTTTATTTTTTGTATAACATTTGTAGACTGTTGCTTCCTAAGCCTAGATGCCAATAGTTTACTTGCCCTATTTCCATCCTGATAATACCTTTTGGTTTGTAAACCTTAAATTTCCAATTTTTTCAGATAATAGGCTGTCAAGTTGTCTACGGGACGCGTTTAGCTCCTTTGTAATTGCAATAACAGCTCAATGTCTGTTATTCGATGTATATCAACCTTGGGAGCGAAAAAGTAATCCATTCTGGATTAGGATACATGTCTACTTGAGTAAAACGTGAAATCTCTTCGTCTTGGAAACGTAGTCCTCCAGACATCTACCAGGCCAACTTCTGCAACATAATGTTTAAGGGCTTTGCTCATTCAGGTTAAGGGTGCCTTGGAGCGTGGTTGTCCATCGGTTAGCTGCGACATAACACAGTTGAAATCCCCTCCCATCAATAATAATTTAGTGCTATGCTGTAAAATCATATTGAACAACGTCCTAATAAACTTCAGCTCATCTTCATTGGGTGCGTAGACATTAATGAATCCCATCAATTAGTCCATTTACTAGTAAATATCTCCCTTCAGTGTCCTTAAATATTGATGTTTTGATGAAGTTTATCTGTCTGTGGATGAGTATGGACACCCTTTTCTTCCTCCCGGATGGGTGGGAAGAATAATAGTTTGTCTGCCACTTCAACTTTTCGTGTTCCACATCTGACAGGTGGGTTTCTTATAAAAATGCAATATGGCAGTTATTTTGTTTTAATTGACAAAGTATTTTCTTTTTCTTTATTGGGCTGTGTAGACCCTTCACATTGTAACTTGTCCATATTCACAGACTAATAATTATGTTGACTGCAAGCTAAAACTGGTGAGACAGGAGATGGAGATGCTGCGCTGACATGTTTATATGTATAATGGTTAAATAAATAACTGAGATAGTGACTGGGCTCTTTGGAGTGGACAGTATTACTCTGTAAACAATAGAGTGACAGTAAAAGAAAAAATAACCCTGCTGCTTTCACATTTGTCTCAGGATCCCCGGGGAACAAAACACAAAAACACTGAACCTATAACCAACATGAACACTTAAAGAAGGCATTAATTAAAGTGGGAAACCAGTCCCTAGGCAATAAACAAGTGGCAAAAGTGCGCAGTCTGGATTGAAGTGACTGTGCATAGAGGAGGACAAAAGTAAAACAGATAAATGAATTTAAAAAAAGATTTAAATTGTTCAGGCCCCCGCAAAACAATAATGTAAGCAGCTCTTAGCCATACCTTTTTCATTGGCAACAAGAGAAATAATAAAAGGCAAAATAAATAAATAAATAATTATAATAAATAAATAAAAATAGAGGTAGCTGGTGTCAGTGCAGTAGCCTAGTACACTACACAATATAATATAATCCAGTTGTCCGTGGTTACTTCACGGCCAGAGTACGTTCACTCATCTTGCAGTTGCTGTCCAGCTGGTACAATGCTTTTGGCATAAGCCATGGCCTTTCTGTGGTCCACGAAGTCCTTAGTCTCCTCTCGGTATGTGATCCGGAAGTTTGCAGGGAAGAATAGGCCATAGCAGATTTCTTTGTGACCTCAGGATTTTCCGCACATCTGTGAATGCAGCTCGGGCCTTTGCCACATTAGGAGTGTAGTCGGGAAATATTGAGATGTGTTGTCCTTTTGTAATACAGCAGAGCATTTTCACGTGCTTTCCGTAAGATCTCTCCGACATCTCCATCATAGTGTCGTTTTGCTAAACTACACTATGATGTATTGCCGCTATCCATGTCTTCAATATCAGTTCTCATCTGCTCCATTTCTTCCCGGAGTGTTTTGGTATCATTAGCAAGTTCGGCTTTGAGCTCTTGTATTTCCGACTTCAGGGCATTGAAATCTTCGGCCAATGCCGTTCTAAGTTCTTCCCTTATTACTTCTTTAAAGTCTGCTCGTAAGGATTCCAGGATGTCTGCTTTGATGCTCTCAGCAGTCATACCTGGGTTTTCACTTGGTGTAGATAGGGGTTGGTCCGCTTCACTCGTTGTAGTCTGCCTCGTGGTGTTTGACAGGCCCCAACCTCTTAGCTTTGTTGCTACCACTACCGGAATACTTGTACTTCTGCAGTTTGTCCACCATTAACTTCCAGAGATAATGCACAGATTGCAATAGGATCTTGACCGTCAACTCTGTGCTGCCTCTGGAATGGATTTTTAGCTGTTTTATAACAAAATATTTACGGATTCTGCGGGAGCTCTGAAAGATGCGTCTTACTCCAAGTCCTGCTCACGAGCGCCCCCCAGCATTCTCTTGTTTAATCACCCTAAGACATTGTTGGATAAACCTTTTCTCATATGGCATATTGGTTCTTACTGTTAAACTTGTCCCATGTTGCAGGTGTCTGATCTGGAGGCCCACGGAGGCCATAGTCCCGGTGACCTCCTGAAGGATGAGCTGACCCAGTCTCTGGAGGAGCTGGAGGCGCTGCTCAAGGCCAAGGACCAGGTCACATGATCCATTCATGCGCTAAAACAGTTGGACGTCCTTTCAGAATAAGTTTGGTGTTCTAAATCTGAGCGCTCCCCTATTTCAGGAGATCCATATTCTGCAGAATAAGAAAGCGGAGTACCATGACATAGAGCACGACAGGGACCAGGCCATTCACAGACTACGGGTAAATACGTAATACTAAAACCATCATCAAATCAAATCAAACTTTATTTATAGAGCGCTTTTCATACAAAATGTAACACAAAGTGCTTTACAGTGCTTAAAAATCATTAAAAATAATAAAAATCGTCCCCACCAGTAAATATACATAAATAACTACAACCCCACCACCCGCACACACAGACACACAGACACATATACGTACAGACAGCCCAGCAGTTAAAAGTCTTAAATAAAAATGGACATAGAGTTGAGTATGTAAGGCTGGGTACAGATGGGCCGAAAGAGGAAACATCATCCAAGGAGCCGTCTGCACCAGGAGCAGCCCATCGCCCACAGCCACAGAGCGCCAACCCAGGGGGCCCGGAGTAGGTGTAGGAGAGATGTCCTACCTCCATCCAGGCACCCCCAGGAGAGCGCCCGCACGGCCACAGCCAACCAGCACTCCCGGGGCAGAGGGCTCCCTCAGAGGAACCACTAGGAGAACATAAAAAATAAATGAATAAAATAAATAAAAATAAATAAATAAATATTTAATAAGAGATACATTAAAAACAGCTAAAACTGTGTGTGAAATAGCACAGGATAAAAGAGGGAAAATAAAGAAATAATAGAACTAAAACCGGTAAATAAGGTTAATATAAGTAAATATTAATTAAAAGCTAAACTAAAAAGGTGGGTCTTGAGCCTGCTCTTAAAAACATGAACGTTCTCTGCGGTCCTGAGCTCCTCTGGCAGGTCGTTCCAGAGGCGAGGGCCATAGTATTGGAAAGACGCCTCGCCGTGAGTCTTTCATGTCCAATTCAATAAGACAACAACTGGAGTTGCGTTTTAAATAGTTTGCAAGACCATTTTTTTCTCTTTTGTAACCATAGGCTGTTTAATATTTCATATGTTTTCATTTAGGAGATGGAGATGCGTAATGTGGAGCTTGAGCGCCGCGTCCAGAACTCTGAGCAGAACCTGAATAACTCCCTGGACGATCGGGACCGCATGGACACTGAGATCCAGAGGGCCATCGAGATCCTGGACATCAAGATCTTTGACCTGAATGACCTGCGCCAGAGCCTCTTCAAGCTCATCAGTAAATAGGACCAGAGTGGACTGGTGCACGAGAGCATACGGTAACACCGGCTGCAGCAGACCACGGGCTCAACAGCCGAGCTGGGCACTGATGTCCTGAGCTTTCAATCTTAAGGCCAAATCTTTGGACTCATTGTGGGGAAAGTTGTGGTAGCACATCAGTATTCATGTTGCTTTATGAACATTCAATGCAATAATTACACTTAAAAGAAAGTGCTGAACTGTAGTTACGTTGTAACCATGGTTCTCTGAATGAATATACTGTCTAGTCTGGTACTTTACTTCACTAAGTACCTATAGGTAGTGAACTGCTTCACCCCTCATTTATACTGAATCTGTAGCCTTTTAAATACGCCATGTAATAATATAGGCTTTTAGTCACATTTAAGTAATATACTGTAGGAAGAGCTTATTTCTATTTTCTTGATTTGAACGTCATGTTGAGGAAATTACAGCCTACATACTTTAGGTCCCTAATGTGTGATCGTATGCAAGTACATCCACGAGAGAGGAAAAGTTCAAAGCTGTGCGGTGGCTGCGATGACTCTCTTTTTGGCTCAAAATGTCCAAGAGAGACGTGGCAAAAAAGTGTTTTCCAGGAGCACCCGAAGTACTGACCAGTGTTCTACAGGTGTTGTGCGGCTCTGTTCTGTTTCCTACAGACACGTAAACAAGGCTCAAGGCAAGACAATGTTTTATTTATTTATTTTGCCCAGTTCAAAATTGTTTGTTCAGCCTTAGCAGTGCCAACTAAAATAGACTCCATGTGTGTATTCCTGCCACAGTGGCGAAGACACGATGGAGATATAATGCACTGGTGTGAACTACCCGGTTTACTTCAAAATAATTCTGTTGTTATGGCAGACGAGCGTACAACGGACCTGAGGCATAACTGATTCAATATAAATGAGGGATAACGTGCGCTGATGCTTCAAGTTCATGCTCGTATAAATCAGTGGTCTTCATCTGAGGACCACCGGGACCCGCCTTCATGACAAGCTGCAGCAGAAATAACAATAATTTTAACTTGGATTCAAGCATTGATCATAAGCCTCACAATCAAAACAATTTATCAAGTGATTTTCTCTAAATTTGGGTCCCAAGCCACCAGTTAAGAACTGCTGGTATATAATTGATGCATTGTCAATTTGAACAGGAAGAGGCTTTGCTGTTTGAACGGCCAAATGAAATGCAGTACTTGACTCGCTCGTCTGCCCATGTCACACAGACACTAGCCAGTAGATGTACTCTAGGCACTTGGATAAATACACACTTGGACATGATTCACCTCACTTAAAAGCTAGGACTCGCTTTTACCATCCAAAAATGTATGTTCCAAGAGCAGAAGGTGGCCCGGTGTCTTGAGCTGAGACGTTCTGTTCTTGCGTGCTTACTGTAAAGCCTTATGTTTGCACATCATTTAGCAGCACAACCTCACAACACTTCAACATTGCTAGCTGAAGTGTCTGGTTTTAAGGCTTGGACACAAACTTGAGCCTGTGAACTGGGACACCAAAGACCAAATACGAGCAACTACAGGTGTAGTCTGATTAGAAACGGGACTTTTAGGCGACTCTCATTATCGATAAGTAATGTCTGTCACTTTGTTTACGCACATTAGGAGATTACTGGATTTACTCTCGTCAGTGTTTATATTCACACTTTTTTTCGTGCTTGATTCAGTTGTATTAAGCGCTGAAAACATTTGGCCATATCCCTGCTACCTTCAACACTGAACAGTAGGTCTTCTGTACTGTAATTTTAGCTAATAAATGACATTGCTGCTCTGGACACTGTTTTCTTTACCAGCCTGGGTTTGCTGCCATGATGTTTTGTATGAACATGTAGTCAATGATTGCATATAGATTTTTGCTCAAATGTATTTATTTCAAAGCTTCCATTGTCCAAGCACTTTGGACTGAAGTATTCCCTTGAAACGGTGAGTTTCTACTTGAGCTTCTTCTTGTGCCGGATGTTGCTGGTGTGTCCACATTTCTTCTTCCTGCAGTTCACAGCTCGAGGATGCAGACGAGCGTAGAACCTGGGAGAAACCGCATTTAGAGCATGTATTTATAGCTTCCCACTTTTTTTTTTTAAATCAGCTTTGTTTTTGTGGAACGGTAAGAATTTTTGAGCCTGAGGTGAATCAAGCCTGTCGCAATAATCTTTTTTTAAGGACGGTATATTGATCCGAGGAGCTATGTTGTCTGGGGCTTCATGCCCCTAGTGGGGTCTCCCATGGCAAACAGGTCTTAGGTGACGGGTCAGACGAAGAGCAGTTCGAAGACTTCTACGGACAGTTTGACAAGGACCGTGACATCGCCCAGTATGGCGCAACCGGGGCCCCACCCTCAAGCCAGGCCTGGGGTTGGAGCTCGAATGCGAGCGTCTGGTGGTTGGGCCTCTGCCCACGTGGGTCCGCCCTCCTATGGACCCACCACCCGCAGAGGGAGCCGTAGGGGTTGTGCGCAGAGTGGACTGGGTGGCAGTCAAAGGCAGGTACCTTGATGACCTGGTCCGCGTGCACAGCTTCTGGTGTTCGGGACATGGAACGTCACCTCGCTGGGGGGGAAAAGAGCCTGAGCTTGTGCAGGAGGTTGAGAGATACCGGCTAGATATAGTCGGGCTCACCTCCACGCACAGCCTGGCTTCCGGATCCCAACTCCTGGAGAGAGGCTGCACGCTCCATTTTTCTGAAGTTGCCCGCAGGGACAGATGGCGGGCTGGGGTGGGTTTGCTCATAGCCCCCAGCTCAGCCACCATGTGTTGGAGTTCACCCCGTTGAACGAGAGGGTTGTGTCCCTACACCTTCGGGTTGGGGACAGGTCTCTCACCGTTGTGTCAGCCTAAAGGCCCAACATCAGTGCAGAGTACCTGGCCTTCTTGGAGTCCCTGGGGGAGGTACTAGATGGTGCTCCGGCTGGGGACTCCATTGTTCTACTGGGGGACTTCAATGCCCACGTGGGTAACGACGGTGAGACCTGGATGGGGGTAATTGGGAAGAACGGCCTCCCCGATCTAAACCCGAGTGGTGTTCTGTTATTGGACTTCTGTGCTATTTACGGTTTGTCTATAACGAACACCATGTTCGAGCACAAGGGTGTCCATAAGTGCACGTGGCACCAGGACACCCTAGGCAGGAGGTCGATGATCGACTTTGTAGTTGTGTCATCTGATCTCCGGCCGCGTGTCTCGGACACTCGGGTGAAGAGAGGGGCTGAGCTGTCAACCGATCACCACCTGGTGGTGAGCTGGATCCGATGGCAGGGGAAGAAGCCGGTCAGACCTGGCAGGCCCAAACGTGTTGTGAGGGTCTGTTGGGAATGTCTGGTGGATCCCTCTGTCAGTAGGGTCTTCAACTCCCACCTCCGGAAGAGCTTTACCCAGATTCCGAGGGAGGTTGTGGACATTGAGTCCGAGTGGACTGTTCTCCTCCTCCATTGTCGATGCGGCTGCTTGTAGTTGTGGCCGTAAGGTCTCTGGTGCCTGTTGCGGCAGCAATCCCCGAACCCGGTGATTGTGCCCGGAAGTAAGGAATGCCGTCAAGCTGAAAGAAGGGGTCCTACCTGGCCTTGTTGGCTTGTGGGACTCCGGAGGCAGCTGAGAGGTACCGGCACCCCAAACGTGCTGCAGCTCGGGCGGTCACAGAAGCCAAAACTCATGTCTGGGAGGAGTTCGAAGAAGCCATGGAGGAGAACTACCGATCGGCCTCGAAGAGATTCTTGCAAACCATCCGGCGCCTCAGGAGGGGAAAGTAAACACCCGCACTGTTTACATAGGGGGCTCGCCCATCACCCAGGCTGAAGTCACCGAGGTGGTTAGAAAGTTAGGGGGTGGATGAGATTCGTCCCGAGTACCTTAAGTCTCTGGATGTTGTAGGGCTGTCTTGGTTGACACATCTCTGCAACATCGCGTGGCGGTTGGAGACCGTGCCCCTGGATTGGCAGACCGGGGTGGTGGTCCCTCTCTTTAAGAAGGCGGATCAAATTACAGAGGGATCACACTTCTCAGCCTCCCCGGTAAGGTCTACACCAGGGTGCTGGAGAGGAGGATCCGGCCAATAGTCGAACCTTGGATTCAGGAGGAACAATGCGGTTTTCGCCCTGGTCGTGGCACACTGGACCAGCTCTATACCCTTCATCAGGTGCTCGAGGGTTTGTGGGAGTTCGTCCAGTCCACATGTGCTTTGTGGATCTGGAGAAAGCGTTTGACCGTGTCCTTCGTGGTGCCCTGGGAGGGGTGCTCCGGGAGTATGGGGTCCGGGGCCCTCTGTCGAGGGCTGTCCGTTCCTTGTGTGACCGCAGCAGGAGCTTGGCTTCGCATTGCCGGCAGTAAGTCACACCTGTTCCCGGTGCGTGTTGGTCACCGGTTCTGTTCATTACCTATATGGACAGAATTTCTAGGCGCAGCCAGGGGCCGGAGGGTGTCCGGTTTGGGAACCTCGGGATCTTATCTCTGCTTTGCAGACAATGTTGTTCTGTTGGCTTCATCAAATCAGGACCTCCAGCGCACACTGGGGCGGTTTGCAGCCGAGTGTGAAGCGGCCGGGATGAGGATCAGCACCTCCAAATCTGAGGCCATGGTTCTCCACCGGAAAAAGGAGGCTTCCCCGCTTCCGGTCAGTGGGGAGTCCTTGCCCCAAGTGGAGGAGTTCAAATATCTCGGGGTCCTGTTCACAAGTGAGGGACAGATGGAGCGTGAGATCGATAGACGGATCGGTGCAGCTTCAGCAGTGATGCGGTCGCTGTATCGGACTGTTGTGGTGAAGAGGGAGCTGAGTCAGGGGGCAAAGCTCTCGATTTACCGATCGATCTACGTTCCCACCCTCACCTATGGTCATGAGATCTGGGTAATGACCGAAAGGACAAGATTGCGAATACAAGCGGCCGAAATGAGTTTCCTTTGCAGGGTGGCTGGGCACACCTTCCGAGATTTCACCCTCTGAAATATTTCTTGACAAAAACTCCTGTGTTAAATTAAAACTAATTAAATGTATTCATCCAGATAATACAAGCATTACTGCAAAAATAGAGTAGATATGTTTTATTTTTATTTTCAAAATAACCACCTGTACACAAGGCTGTCGGACTGAAGCAGCTTTTATTTGGGAAACTGGTTGACTTTGTCAAACCACTGCAGCATTTAAATCAATCTATCAATATTTATTGAACATCCAAAAGGTGCACAAGGTGCTTTACAGAACAGTGTGGATCAGTAACATGTAGACCTAAGCACTGAGCAATGTTCTCAGGACTATTGCGCTTGTATTTGGATAGTTGGCTAAAGCGGTCAGGCTCCTCTCGCTAACATTAGCGCTGATTAGCTCTGACACACTGGCTGGGCGATGGTTCTGTTTCGTTCCGACCGTTCTCTCACGTTGGACATACCTGCAGTGCGCATTAATGTTGTTATTCTCTGCGTGATGGTGTTTGTTTGGCTGGTTTCCAAGTGTTTTCACACGAGTCCATGGATCTATTATAATAATCGCACGAGTCCCTCTTGTACGGTGGGTGAGAAGGGTCACAACAAATACAAACGCCACAACAAAAACAAATGCTAAAACAAATGCAAACGCCACAACACAACAACTTTGAGCCACAACAACTTAACAAAAGCTGGCTTAATGATGGCTGCGGTTCCACAAGCCATTAGCTATTAATAAATAGACTTTTTCTCCTGGAATCCCTTGTTTGAGCAGCAAAGAATTTATAGCTCTCTGTAGTGAAGCTAATTTGATCCGCTTTACAATGTATGGTAAATGGTCTCAACTTATATAGCACTTTTCCACCTATGTTATGGACGCTTTACAGCACGGATCCACTCACCCATTCATACTCTAATTCATACACCAATGTACGCAGACACTGGAGGCAAGCTGGGTGAAGTGTCTTGCCCAAGGACACAACGACAGTGTGCACCTTCAGGAGGCGGGATTCGAACCCCCGACTGTTGCCCGAATAATTTCGGGCAACGGTCACTTCCGTTTTGTCCGGTCACTTCCGTTGCAGCTTTCGTTAAGTCGTTGTGTTGTGGCTCAAAGTTGTTGTGTTGTGGCGTTTATTTGTTTTAGCATTTGAGTTTTTTGTGGCATTTGTATTTGTTGTGGCCCCTCTCGGCCACCGTACTCAAAGTTCACAGAAAGTGTCGGAATCGGCAAAGCTCCGTAGCACAGCATTTTGTTTACACCCCGCCTCTCTCCAAAAGCAGTGCTGATCTATAAATGCCTTTTACGCACAGGGAGACGGGTTGGATAGATGCTCCCCTCATTCAGCGCTGTGATAGCGTTCATTCTTCTGTATTTAATTTAAACACACCCAGCATGTGCATTTATCGCGCATTTACCGAGACTAACATTTTTTATCGTTATCTTCATTTTACTTAGCGAGCGATAAGTCGATGATAGTAATTATCGCGACATGCCTAGTGAATCCTGTATCAAACTGCAGCCACTTCTAAAGCTTGTCTTTCTAATACCTAAAATACCACTTTTTCATATTGTGTTCGTTTTATGGTACAAACGTTTTTCTGACTGGGGATGTTTGTATGCAGTACATACTTGCGACAGACCATCTTGTCACAGTTGTATTTCTGAGCCAGCTGCCTCAGGGATGGCTCGATGATGCCCCCTCTGAGTCGGAGGACCAGATGCAGCGTGGACTCTGGTGATGGGACAATGCACAATTATCAACATCTCTCTTTTGACTGGTAATATTAGAGGAATAATTGTAATTATTTAATAAAGGCCTTGTACCTGATATTTCAAAGTGGTTAGAAAATGTTTTTTGTCCCCCGGTAAATTTTAAGGTTTAGGTTCAAGAATAAACAGGCAGGTTTTTGTTTGCATTAATGAGATAGTGACCCTATAAACTCATTCCTGTGAGTAATGGTTACAGTGCCTTGCGAAAGTATTCGGCCCCCTTGAACTTTTCGACCTTTTGCCACATTTCAGGCTTCAAACCAACAAGTGGGACACAATCATGAAGTGAAACGAAATTTATTGGATATTTCAAACATTTTTAACAAATAAACTGAAAAATTGGGCGTGCAAAATTATTCAGCCCCCTTTGTAGCGCCACCTTTGACCCAGCCCTGGCTCCTGTACAAAGTAAGTTTCATAAGGGGTGCAACGAGCGATCCCCAAACTGAGGGTGCATCCTTTCTGAATGTTGTAGTCCGACAGAGTGTGTCCACCCTCCAGCTGTTTTCCAGCAAAAATCAGACGCTGCTGATCAGGAGGAATGCCTTTAAAATAAAAGTATATTAATCTTTCCTTCATTGTTTAATTCATAATAATTCAGCATTGATCTAAACATCTGTATGTATTTGGAATTATGGCTCAAACTATTGCTTACAATTTTAAGGCAAACACTTTCCAGCTTCCTGTGGTTGTTGGGCAAAAGCTTATCCCTCTGTGCCACCCCGTATGTTAGTTCTTTTTGGAAGAGTACCTTCTTTGTCTTGACTGATCCAATGGCGCCACCTCTTGGATTTTCAAAATATAAACAAAAAGTTAAACTGAAATTTTGGATATGATTTTTATACATTTCTATCAACCCGTGCAACTACAAGAGGTCAATATGAAAAGATGGCAGCCTTTTGGTCTCGGTTTATGGCTAATATCTGTATTATTTGGACAATCCACATGAAACAAAAACTGTGACAAAGTTCGACATCTTTACTATCAGCGCGTATAAACTATGCTCCAATTATTAGTCAAATGTGACAATATACAGTGTATATTAACATGTGCGTGATGTTGGCCAATATGACTTTCAGCCACAACAATACAGTATTCCATCAGGTTTGTGAAGCCAATCACTGTAATGTACTTTGGACATAGTGTCACAGTTGTAAAAGGGGTTAGGGCACGTTAAGTCTTGACTTTAGCCTAAACCCCTTTTGGTCTCATTTAGCACTTAAATATGTAAACTACACATTTTTCTTATGTATAATGTGTAAGATCTTTGAAAAACATGTGACATGTGATCTAAATGTTTATAATGACCAAAGAAAATAAACTACTACTAATGTAACCAATTGCCTCACCAGGGGATTATACTATATAAACATGAAAAAAATAAATACACACACACACACACACACACACACACACTATAATAACGCTGGACTGTATCATTTATTCACAATAATTACACTCAGATTTGCTCAGATAAACAACTCATGATGAGAGTCCAATGCAACGATGATGAGCTTTGTGAACTTCCATCCTCAAAATAAACAACAGTAATGAAAGCCCAGTCTTGCCTTTAGAAGATAGACTGTTTTAGCTGAACACATGGATGTCTCTGAAGTTCTGTTACAGAGGTGATTCTTACAGGCTAATGTCTGTGCTTTCCAAAGTGTCTAACAAACACTTCCATGTTCTGGAGTAGAGGTATGCATTGGGACCCAACGCAAATCTTGCAGGAATGGGCGGTTTCAACTTGGCTGCGGGTGAGAATGGGCGGCTAAAAAAACACTGCGGGTATGTGCGGGACAGGTTAGCCTGTTGTGCCCGCACTATATTGTAGACTATTCAGTGCAATGATTCTGTTTGTGTTTCGGACAGACGCTCACTACTTTCTCCCCACTGCGTGACGTCACGCGTGTTGCGGTGTGCAGAAAGTAGGTAATCCCGGTGTCCGAAGCACCAGCAGAATGAGTGCACTACGTCTGCTAAAGGTTCGCTAAACTCCGGAATAATGTATTTCTGCGCTAAAGCAGAAATACAGAACAACTATTAGTGGTACATTGCACAAATCTGGCCTTAAAGCAGAGTAGCTGGAAGAAGCAATGTTTAAGTCCTGTTTGCCGTTTGCCATAAGCCACATGGGGAAACAGCAAACGTGTGCAAAAAGGTGTTCAAAGCTTTGGAAATTATTTATATAACCTAAACCAGCTTTATACTTCTTAATAACTTTATCTCGGACCTGTCTGGTGTGTTCTTGACTTCATGATGCTGTCTGCTCCCCAATAGTCTCTTAACAGACCTCTGAGACCATCACAGAGCAGCTGTATTTGAATTAACATTAGATTACACACAGGTAGACTCTTTTTAGTCATTGGGTCAACATGTGATCATTCAGAAAATCTTCATCCAACTTCTGAAGGCAACTGGTTGCACTAAAAGGAAAGGGCGACCAGTACTTATGCACATCCCACTTTTCAGTTTTTTATTCATAAAAAAAAAAGTTCAAAATCATGTATCCACTTCATGATTGTGTGTCTTTCACATAAAATATCAATTATAGCCTATATATTTATTTGTGGACAATAGTGTGGCAAAAAGTGAAAGGGGGGATACTTTTTCCACCCACTGTATATGCAATTAGTTTATTTGTGAGAAATGCGCTATACGCGATTGAAACAGCTGTTTTCATAGGAAATAGTGAGGTCATTCGGACACAGCAGCGGGTTGAGGGTGGGAGTGGACATACACATCGCGGGATTGGGCAGTCATGTTGCGCACACATTGCGGTTGCAGGCGGGAATGGTCAGAAATTGAGCAGGAGCGGGATGAAGAAAAACAGTCCCGCGCAGTTCTCTATTAGGCCTCATTGCACCTTATTCAGGTCCATTCTGTCAGCAGTTTGCTTCATCTCAGGGCACAGAAGTTTGCTTCAATACATATTTACCGCTTTGTTTTGTTTTTATCGCATCTACGAGGCCAAACGGGGAACAAGCCTGAGCTGGCGTTTACTCCTGCCTGCTAAAAATAACCAATGGCCACATGAGTAAGGATGGACTTAATAAACAGCAACCGAAGAGTGTGACGCTGACAGGCAGGAAGAGCAGCCAATCCGTGTTCAGAACAGGAGACCATGCTAGAGCCACGCAAATACAGCGTGGCGTGTGTTTACAGCGGCGAGAGAGAGCATGAGACGGAGACAAAGGTAAGCTCCGGTGTGCGTGCCGCGTCCGCTGCATCCCGGTGCTCAGGCATATGGCGTCAGATAACTATAACTAAAATGGATGGATGGTTTTACTCCTCACCAAGATTGAAATAAATGTATATTAAATAAACTGACATTTTGTGCTGTTCTGCTCTGACTGGGACAGAATTCGATTTTTTTATTTTTAATGCTGGAGTGTGTTAGTGTGAGGGGCCCTGCCCACTGAGCCCCCTCCTCTGATTCGCCCCTGGCCTGTGCGCTCAGTGCCTGCAGCTTGGTCCTGACTGGACTGTGCAGAGAACGAACTTTAGGCTGCACAAAGTTCATAAGCTTTAATGAGGAGCCTCTGGAGGACGTCTGAGATTATGTTTTATGTTGCATTTGTTACAGTTACAACATGTGAAAGAAAAGCCAATGACTTTGCATATTTCCACGTTACGATGTCGCGCTTCGCATCATATGCTTCATTAGGGCTCAGCTTTTTTCCATTTCCTAATGTTTATCTTTTTCTGTGAATATGAGACCAACTTTCATCAAATAAAGAGTAGGCAAATCAGAAACTTGAAAAGCACAGAATTCATGTGTGTAGAGATGGGAAACGGGGTCTGTAGGACTATGGTTGGATTTTTGATCAAGATTCTAAAGGACTGTTACAGTTTATGGGAAAGATGTACCAATTCTTTTGCAAAGGAATGTTTAATATGTATTAAACATATCCAATCATGCAAAGAGCCGCACTCTGAAAAAAAGAATAGGAGAAAATTCAAACAAGTCATGGATGAGTAGGGGGCTGAATAATTTTGCACGCTCAATTTTTCTGTTTTTTATTTGTTAAAAATGTTTGAAGCCAATAAATTTAGTTTAACTTCATGATTGTGTCCCACTTGTTGTTGGTTCTTCACAAAAAAAAAATAGTTTTATATCTTTATGTTTGAAGCCTGAAATGTGGCAAAAGGTCAAAGTTCAAGGGGGCCGAATACTTTCGCAAGGCACTGTATATACACAGTCTTCACACGTGTGTCGCCAGGTAAATAAATAAACACACGCTGAGCAAAGCAGCGGCGTTACGGGGGAAACACACTGACATAAATACCTCTGAAATACAGACAGAACGCTGGGTTTAAAAGCTCCAGCTTGAGGAGCCTGGTCGTGTATGCGACTGTAGAGGAGCGGCTCGCTGCCAAACGCTCGCATTAGCTCCGACATTGCGTAGCAGTAAGCGCCCGGCTTGGGTTTACGTCACTGACGGCTAAAAGAGTCAACTTTGCTGAACTGCATAAAACCGTGATAAAACGATCCCACAAAAATAACAGATCGTCAGCTCTGGAGATCGTAAGACGGTCTAATATTGTCATATCGCCCAGCCCTACTATAGGGGCATGCATAAAAAATATTAAATGAATAAGATAAAATAAAGTGACGTGTGGTAAGACAACAACAATTTGACATTGAACAACAGCGGGATTGTATTTACAGATGTGTAGGCATATAAAGTGATATTAAGTGATATAAAGTTATAAAGTGATGAGTGACAGCAGCGGGTCTAAGTGTGGACACACCAACACCAACAGAGCAGGAACATCCATGAGTCTGTGACTGAGCTACAGAGAATTGTTTCTGTTCATGAGTCTGATGGCGGAGGGGAAAAAACTGTTCAAGTGGCGGGAGGTATGGGTCTGGATAGACCGTAGCCTCCTGCCTGAGGGGAGAGGGGTGAATAGTCCGTGTCCAGGGTGAGAAGGGTCAGCTGTGATCCGACCCACACGCCTCCGGGTCCTGGAGGTGAACAGGTCCTGGAGAGATGGGAGCTCACAGCCAATCACCTTCTCTGCAGCAGCACAATGCGCTGCAGTCGGTGCCTGTCCCGTTCTGTAGCGCCGGGGAACCACACGGGGATGGAGGAGGTGAGGATGGACTCGATGATTACAGTGTGGAACTGCACCAGCATCCTGTCGCATCAACAAACATGCCACAAATACCAAACAAGCTCCTAATGCTCAGCTACACACCAGAAGAAACCTAGCAGAAGCTGGAAGGAGATGCTTTTCTCCCTCTCCAGTGCTTGTGATTTATGACACTTCATCCTATGAAGGGTGCTCGTCCCAGTGCAGCTGGTTAAACCTCTGTAACTTTGTACCAGGTCAAGGAGGCGTGTCGACTTCCATTTAAAAAACTATTCCGTCCCTGGGTGGGCTTGAACCACCAACCTTTCGGTTAACAGCCGAACGCGCTAACCGATTGCGCCACAGAGACTGTGCTCCAGTGTCAAACAGTGATCTTTAATTCACCTTGAAACGACCGTTTTCACCTTCGCTTTAAAAAAATAAGCTTCTGCATTGGCCGGGAATCGAACCCGGGCCTCCCGCGTGGCAGGCGAGAATTCTACCACTGAACCACCAATGCATGTGTGCACATATACACACACACATACACACACACACAGACACCTTTATACTACTTAGTGGGGTCCCACGATGGGAGAGCCCGGTAGGACCCAAGCTGAGTCCAAGGCTGCGTCCGAAACCATTAAATTATAGCCTCTAAGTACTAACACTAGCAACTCATTCTTAACCTTTCATGGGGTCAACTGTTAGATCGCTATGCAGTTAGTGAACTAGAGCTTCAACAGCATTTTCTCAATTTGACCATCCTTACCCAGGGGAAGGGGAATTGACATCACCAACAGCTGTTTTTCTTCTTCTTTAAAGTTCAGTGCAGGCCAAACAAAAGTGCATACCGCCACCTACTGTATATTATCCAAATAAAGACATTTAAGGCGATAAAAAAATTAATTCAAATGATCCTTCACATTTCCCTTTATTTTATCTCAATAGCGGTTTTATAAAGCTACAGTATGCAAATTAGCCATGTAGCTTAAGTTTCTACTAAATGAAAGCAAAAGCACAAACTGCTTTCATTTAGGACATTTACTGAGGAGGCTTTAAAACCATGTGACTGTGCTGTGGTGACGACAACATGTATTTTGTCACTTTTATGAAGTTTGGCTTGTGCAGAATCTTATTTAAAATTATTTTTATTATTAAATCTGCACCTGTCAATCAACAGTGGTTGCGCATGAATCACTCGAGTGGGGGGGAGATTGGCGCAGTGGCTTATGGGATGGCACATAGCTCCTAATCGCCAGTGAGTTAGCATCAGAGGTCACTATGCTAAAGTGGCTATGATAGTTAGCATACAGGCCACTTTCCCCAACTCCTTCCTAACTGACAACCCAATTTGGATGCTTCTTGTCAAGGCGGCCGCTGACGCACATGGCGTAAGACCTCTTACCAATCTACTGGTTTCAGTTGGAGCACATAACCAGTAAATGGGATAGAAGTCTAAGCCAAAACTGGACATGCGTCATTCGGCCATGATAAGAAGTGTCTTAGACCAATTAGACCATACCCCAATATACGCGATATGGTCTAATTCCATATCTTATTAAAAAATATATCGATATATCTTATATATCGATATATCGCCCAGCCCTACGGCGGAGTGTTTGGCATGCGCATGCATTAAAACATCTCAAAATTAGTATTCATTGTTTTCCCTCGATTATGACATTTTTGTAATCGTGGAGTGTAATAATCAAAATCGTATTTGAATTTCGATTAACTGCACAGCCCTAGGGCCAGTATGACCTTAGTAGCCAAGAGAATATTTCAGCACACCACAGTGTACAGATACTGCATAGTACAAAACAGTGGCATATGATGGTTTACAAGTGCATTACAGAAGTAAAAACGATGTTATTTTGTGTCCTGGAGGAGTTCTGCTGCTAGTGAAATGTTTCAAAAGAGACAGGACCCCTGTTCTTTCTGCAGTGGTCAAGAATTGAGTAAGATGCTACAGCATCAGGACATGGCGATGTTGAAGCATCATCTTCCATGATGATGATCATAAACTTCATTCTATGAAGGGTGCTCGTCCCAGTGCAGCTGGTTAAACCTCTGTAACTTTGTACCAGGTCAAGGAGGCGTGTCGACTTCCATTTAAAAAACTATTCCGTCCCTGGGTGGGCTTGAACCACCAACCTTTCGGTTAACAGCCGAACGCGCTAACCAATTGCGCCACAGAGACTGTGCTCTAGTGTCAAACAGTGATCTTCAATTCCATTGGTTTGGCTCATCTCTTGAAACAGAAATTACATTCTCAAAACTCTAAGATCATTTGGCAAAACAGCACAACACTATAGCTCACCCAGCAAAAGCTCATACCTCTCCCAAAACAGTTCACTCATGTGTCAAAACTAGATTTCCTTCTCATTTAAACAGTCAGTGGCTCCAAAATGCTTTGTCCCTTTGGCTCTGTGTAGGCACTGCAGGTCTAAATGTTTAGATGTTTAGTCACTATGGCAGAGGACCATTGAAATGTCCCTCATGTCCACCTTTCAGTCTTAGCCCAGTCCTTCCTTGACAATGGTTGCTCTTACTTTTTTTGTGTCTAGCGAACAGAATACAATTGTGTATAAAACTGGAAAAAAACAACAACGACAAAGAAATAGGATTTGAGCGTAAGAGGTTTGACGTCACACATTGCTCTCATACTGCCAAGGAAATTGTAACCATTAACATTCACACAAATAAAGTAACTTCCGTACATCAGAGTAAAAATAAAATGTATTCAGCATAACATACTGTAACATACAGTTTTTCTGCATTGGTTTGGCTCATTTCTTGAAACAGAAATTACATTCTCAAAACAATGGTTAAAGGAATAGGCCACCGTTTTTACATACTGACATATGTTCTTACCTTACCTTAGACTAGTTGATATGTACCTGTCTGGTCTTTGTCCGTGCGCTCTGTCATGCAAACGGAGCACAAACGCAGCCTCTTCCACATACTGTATAGTTCCAAATCAGCTCCCGTTAGAAGCTACCAAACTCTTCCACGTTGTCCCTATTTAAATACAGTTACGTGACGTGTTACACTACAAAGTATAGTAACACAGAAATGTAACATGTCGATTTTCTCAGCGGATAAAAAGGGGTACTATATTGTGAGGCGTAATAATACGAGGAGCACTACGTCCGCGCACTAACACCTAAAGACTTTTCTCCCGCTCACTACAAGTCACGCTGCTTCTATTGACGGAAGTGAGCGGGGGAGAAGTCTTTAGGTGTTAGTGCGCGGACGTAGTGCTCCTCGTATTATTACGCCTCACAATATAGTACCCCTTTTTATCCGCTGAGAAAATCGACATGTTACATTTCTGTGTTACTATACTTTGTAGTGTAACACGTCACGTAACTGTATTTAAATAGGGACAACGTGGAAGAGTTTGGTAGCTTCTAACGGGAGCTGATTTGGAACTATACAGTATGTGGAAGAGGCTGCGTTTGTGCTCCGTTTGCATGACAGAGCGCACGGACAAAGACCAGACAGGTACATATCAACTAGTCTAAGGTAAGGTAAGAACATATGTCAGTATGTAAAAACGGTGGCCTATTCCTTTAAGTACATGTCGCACACTTAGCTCCATTTCCAAGTGAGTAGATCTTGTTGATCTAAACTGATGTTGATTCTCAGTCTTATGGTCGTTCGCTCCAAAACGTGTCAGCGTCATTTCATTGTATAAGTCCTCACGTGCACAATAGTCAAGAACACAACACCATGAATACCATATTATATGAATCCCTTGGAACATTTGATACATTTATTACAGCAATTAAAGCTGGGTACCTGATTTTGTTGGTGTTGTAGAATATATTTATTTGTGCCACCTCAGAGTATGTTGTAAACACAGCAAAACACAGACCGTGTTGTATTGTCTTCACCTAAAGTTTTATTGAGCAATGGATGATAGAAGTTTAATCTACATTAGTGGAATTTATCTTGGGGGGTCACTTTGTCACCACTCAATGCTGTATGTGGGTGTGAAATGTGCATGTAATTACATTCTTTGAACAATGTGAATACACAGGAGGGACTGTGAGAGCTAGAGCCGTTTGGGCCAAAACAAAAAATGTCAGTGTTTGAACAGGAAAAGTCAGGAACCCCAGCTTTGACAGTCAGGTGAAACTAGAACTTGACTAATGAAGCACTGTCGGCTGCAGATCATTTTCATTGTTTTTTGTGTGTTATGTTACAGTATGTTATGCTGAATACATTTTCTTTTTACTCTGATGTGGAAGTTACTTTGTGTGTGAATGTTAATGGTTACAATTTCCTTGGCAGTATGAGAGCAATGTGTGACGTCAAACCTTGGAGGGGACTCTTACGCTTAAATCCTATTTCTTTGTTGTTGTTGTTTTTTTTTTTTTCAGTTTTATACACAATTGTATTCTGTTCACTAGACACAAAAAAAGTTAGAGTAACCATTGTCAAGGAAGGACTGGGCTAAGACTGAAAGGTGGACATGAGGGACATTTCAATGGTCCTCTGCCATAGTGACTAAACATCTAAACATTTAGACTTGCAGTGCCTACACAGAGCCAAAGGGACAAAGCATTTTGGAGCCACTGACTGTTTAAATGAGAAGGAAATCTAGTTTTGACACATGAGTGAACTGTTTTGGTAGAGGTATGAGCTTTTGCAGGTGAACCATGGTGTTGTGCTGAACTTAAGACTGTTTTGCAAAATGATCTTAGAATTTTGAGAATGTAATTTCTGTTTCAAGAAATGAGCCAAACCAATGGAAAAACTGTAATGCAAACATCTCTCTGTCCAATTCATCCCACAATTAACAGTGGTGTGAAAGGCTGCCCACTGTCCACTACTGCTGTACTCGAACGCACTCACGAGCTGCATAACGATAGGCCAGTCAGGAAGGAGGCAGGGGAAGGGGCCTGTGTGCTTCCTATCATAGCTCCTTTAGCAGAGGGACCTAGAGTTCCTCGCCAGTGCTAAGAAGCTATGAGCCATCCCACAAGCCCCCACACTGTAGGCTTGTCTAAACGCGGCTGAAGCTCCAGATCTTCACTGCAGAGGGACCTTATGGTTGACCTTATCACGTGATAAAGGAACAGAAGCTATGATCCGGACCCAGAAGCTTTAATTTGAAGATTTCAGAACCAGGCCCAGCCTTTCTCAATGAGCAACAGACATGACTTTAACTGCAGAGCTGTAGGAACATATTTTGGTCAGCGGGTGCTGAACAAGGGGGGGATACGCCCCTTTTCACCCAATTTCAATACGTGCTAGTGGCAGGCCGTGGTATTGCAGCCCCAAAGCCCAAAAAGCCCTTTTTGTCATAGACACTCATGTAAAAGGAGCGGCCTGTAAAATGGTCCACAGGGCATCTGGAGTTTCAGACTAAGGCTAATATATTTCTTAAAAATTACTATTTTTAAGAAATATACTTTTTTTTTTCCAAAATATTTTTTTTAAAGTTTTCCAATGGTGTGACGTCACCAGGCCTGTGGACGTGCTCGTGACTCATGAACGAGCACAGGTTTTCTCCGTGTGGTCTCTGCGGGTCTGAGAGCCAAACCATTGATTCAAACAAATAATGAACGTGAATCTACGGGACTGAACTAAGATAAACGCTAAGAAGCACCTCAAGTAAATGTTTTTCTTTACTCGGTACTAAAATGTATTGCGAACCTACACATGGCGGGCGTGTGTTTTAATGTTAAACATTAGGCTTATAGCTAACATGAACAACAACAATAAACTAATGAAGACGTGATAGTTTCCTGATTAGGCTGCACGCTTTTGAAAATAGCTTAAATGTTTGACGGAAAACAGCGTAATGAAAAGGACACAATAAATGGGTTTTAAGCGTAATCTGACCTCTTTATGATGGACAGTTCGTGAATCATAACCTTTAGTAAAGTTTGATCAGAAACATAAACGGCACAATATACATGGCTGACAACAGAATCATTGTTCATGTTGACAAACGCACTTGTAACTCAATTTTCCACTTCTTAACTTTATGAACATGGCTACTTACATTAACTTATAGAACACTTTTGTAGTGCTCCTTCTTTGTATTCAGCCAAACAATTCTAGTAGTGAGTTTATATTAGCAAACAAAGTGAAGTAAAAACTCGATTTCTATCATTTTTATCACAATAACCAGGCTGCCAGCACTTACGGAACTTCTCGGAAAAGTGGCCGAGCGTCAGTACAGTAGCGCGGCTACGTACGTTCGAAGCGCCGCTGCAAGCTCCGGTTGTACAAGAGCGGAGCAACTTCGCTTATTTGGCCCCGCACTGACAAACTGACCCCCCAGGTCATCTTAACATAGCAGCTTATTCGCCTGAAATGGCCTTAAACATTCATTTTGTATTTAAAGAACGATGATATTAAGAGATTTGATACGGCTTAATGGCGTCGGCTCCGCTCTGAGGGGCTTCCTCGACAGCTGTGCACGCTCCCGCTGCCTTCCCCGTCTCGAGCCTAGATACAGGTGACGCGTCATACGGGTACCATGGGCCTTAATGGCGGACGAAACAGGAGTCATGCGCTATTGAGCACAACTATTGAAAGAGATAGGAGCTGAGACATCATGCCTCTTCCATTTAATTTACTTCAATGGTGCTGAAGGACAACAATGCCCCCCAAAAAAACCTCTTCTGTACTTATTTTCTATTTAATAATTGTGCTTGCAATATATAATCTATCCACCAGGGGGTGCTGCAGGACCATGGGTTCCCACTCCTAAAATATGACGAGGAAAATGAATTTAAGCTACAAATACCTGTGTATTTTAGGGGAAAATTATCTTTTACATAACACTCCTATGAAGAAGCACCTGTTTATTGCTATGTCTCATGAGCAGCTGAACCGTAGTCAAACACTGATACATCAGAATCAGAATAATAATTGCTTTTATTGCCATGGTTTGAGAACAGGTTCACAAACTAGGATTTTTTCTCGGTGCTGACGTGCAACATAAAACATCTAGATAAAAAATAAGCTATAAACCTTTAAACTATAACGCTTTAGCATGCATAAGAGTATTACATAAATAAGATAAATAATAAAAGGTAAAATATGGTAAGATGACAACAATTGACATAGTAAGTGATATAAAGTGGTAGCAGCGGATCGAAGTGTGGACACACCACACAGTGCCTCCACAGACGCACTGTGTGGTGTGTCTGTGTCTGTGAGTTACAGACTCATGGATCCATGACTCTGTAACTAAGCTATTGGGTCTTTTTTTTTGTTCATGAGTCTGATGGCGGAGGGGAAAAAAACTGTTCAAGTGGCGGGAGGTATGGGTCTGGATAGACCGTAGCCTCCTGCCTGAGGGGACAGGGGTGAATAGTCCGTGTCCCGGGTGAGAAGGGTCAGCTGTGATCCGACCCACACGCCTCCGGGTCCTGGAGGTGAACAGGTCCTGGAGAGATGGGAGCTCACAGCCAATCACCTTCTCTGCAGCACACACAATGCGCTGCAGTCGGTGCCTGTCCCGTTCTGTAGCGCCGGGGAACCACACGGGGATGGAGGAGGATGGACTCGATGATTACAGTGTGGAACTGCACCAGCATCCTGTCGCATCAACAAACATGACACAAATACCAAACAAGCTCCTAATGCTCAGCTACACACCAGAAGAAACCTAGCAGAAGCTGGAAGGAGATGCTTTTCTCCCTCTCCAGTGCTTGTGATTTATGACACTTCATCCTATGAAGGGTGCTCGTCCCAGTGCAGCTGGTTAAACCTCTGTAACTTTGTACCAGGTCAAGGAGGCGTGTCGACTTCCATTTAAAAAACTATTCCGTCCCTGGGTGGGCTTGAACCACCAACCTTTCGGTTAACAGCCGAACGCGCTAACCGATTGCGCCACAGAGACTGTGCTCCAGTGTCAAACAGTGATCTTCAATTCACCTTGAAACGACCGTTTTCACCTTCGCTTTAAAAAAAATAAGCTTCTGCATTGGCCGGGAATCGAACCCGGGCCTCCCGCGTGGCAGGCGAGAATTCTACCACTGAACCACCAATGCATGTGTGCCCGTACACACACACACATACACACACACACAGACACCTTTATACTACTTAGTGGGGTCCCACGATGGGACAGCCCGGTAGGACAAGTTAGGATCAGAAGGCCTGAACTTGAACTCCCAAAGTTTTTAGCACGGAACACCAGCCTGTTCACATGAGCTGCTTGAGGGACGCTCGCAAACAGGACACAATATTTCCACTTGTACTAAAGACTCGCCTACTGCTCAGTGTTGATTAAAAAAAAAAAATGTGTCAAGCCCAGCTCAGTGTGTCAGAATCAGAATCAGAATCAGAATTCGTTTTATTGCCAAGGTTTGTGAACAAGGTTTACAAACTAGGAATTTTACTTGGTGCAAACGTGCGACATAAAACATATAACACAGAATTAAGATAAAAAATAAGCTAAGAACGTTAAACTATAAGGCTATAAGGGCATGCATAAAATAAAAAATATTAAATAAATAAGATAAAATAAAGTGACATATGTTAAGACAACAACAATTTGACAATGAACATTGAACAACAGCGGGATTGTATATACAGATGTTTTGGCATTTAAAGTGGTATTAAGTGTTTAAAGTGATAAAGTGATAGCAGCGGGTCTAAGTGTGGACACACCGCACAGTGCAAGTGCAGATACATCCATGACTCTGTAACTGAGCTACAGAGACTTGTATTTGTTCATGAGTCTAATGGCGGAGGGGAAAAAACTGTTCAAGTGGCGGGAGGTGTGGGTCTGGATGGACCGTAGCCTCCTGCCTGAGGGGAGAGGGGTGAATAGTCCGTGACCAGGGTGAGAAGGGTCAGCCGTGATCCGACCCACACGCCTCCGGGTCCTGGAGGCGAACAGGTCCTGGAGAGATGGGAGCTCACAGCCAATCACCTTCTCTGCAGCACGCACAATGCGCTGCAGACGGTGCTTGTCCCGTTCTGTAGCGCCGGGGAACCACACGGGGATGGAGGAGGTGAGGATGGACTCGATGATGGCCGTGTAGAACTGCGCCAACATCTTGGTTGGCAGCTTGAGTTTCCTCAGCTGCCGCAGGAAGAACATCCTCTGCTGGGCCTTCTTGATGAGGGAGCTGATGGTTGGCTCCCATCTGAGGTCCTGGGTGATGGTGGTGCCCAGGAAATGGAAGGAGTCCACGATGGAAATGGGGGTGGAAGAGTCTGTCAGGGCAAGGGGGGACGGTGGGGCTGTGTCTTTCCTAAAGTCCACGATCATCTCCACTGTCTTCTGGGCGTTCAGCTCCAGGTTGTTGTGGCTGCACCAGGACGCCAGCCGTTCCACCTCTCTCCTGTAGGCGGACTCATCGCCGTCCGAGATGAGCCCGATGAGGGTGGTGTCGTCCGCAAACTTGATCAGTTTAACGGTCTGGTGGCTGGAGGTGCAGCAGTTTGTATACAGGGAGAAGAGCCAGGGGGAAAGTACACAGCCCTGAGGAGTTCCAGTATTTGTAGTCCGAGTGTCCGAGACGATCTTCCCCAGCCGCACGTGCTGTCTCTGGTCCGTCAGGAAGTCGGTGATCCACCTGCAGAGGGAGTCGGGCACGCTGAGCTGGTAGAGCTTGTCTCGTAGCAGTTCAGGGAGGATGGTGTTGAAGGCAGAGCTGAAGTCCACAAACAGGATCCTGGCGTAGGTTCCTGGGGAGTCCAGATGCTCCAGGGTGAAGTGGAGGGCCAGATTGACTGCGTCGTCCACAGACCTGTTGGCTCTGTAGGCGAACTGCAGCGGGTCCAGGAGGGGGGCGGTGATGTCCTTGAGGTGAGGCAGGACCAAGCGCTCAAAAGTCTTCATGACCACAGACGTCAGTGCCACCGGCCTGTAGTCATTAAGTCCTGTGATCCGTGGTTTTTTAGGGACAGGGACGATGGTGGACGATTTGAAGCAGGACGGCACGCGGCATGACTCCAGGGAGGTGTTGAAAATGTCTGTGAAGACGGGAGCCAGCTGATCCGCGCAGTGTCTCAGGGTGGAGGGGGAGACACCATCCGGCCCAGGGGCCTTCCGCAGGTTCAGCTTCAGGAACTGCCGACGCACTTCCTCTTCTTGGATGGAGAGAGCAGGGGGGGTGGGAGGGTTTGTGGAGACCTTTGATGAAGTGCTGGGGTCGTTGATGGTAGAGGTGATGATGGGGGGAGCAGGGGCAGCTGGAGTGTCTAGAGAGGTGTCAAAGGCTGATGGGCGTTCGTGGCGGCAGTAGTGTGTGTTCAGACTCTGGGCGAGGCACAGGTCGTTCAGAGCCCGGGGGGCCTTGGGCTTGTAATTGGTGATCGCCCTAAGACCCCGCCACACTGCTCCAGAGTCATTGGAGGAGAACTGATGTTGGAGACGGGCAGAGTATGCAGCTTTAGCTTTCTCCACCTCCCTGCTAAAGCTGTACCTTGCCTCCCTGTAATGGTCTCTGTCGCCATTTTTGTGGGCCGTCTCTTTCTCCTTTCGTAGGTGTCGGAGTTTGGGGGTGAACCAGGGTTTATCATTATTAAAACAAACCCTAGTGCGCGTTGGTATGATGCGCTCCTCATTGAACTGGATGTATGAGGTCACAGTGTCCGTATATTCATCCAGGTTGTTGCCAGCCTTTAACGCTTCCCAGTCTGTAGTCTCCAAACATGAGCGCAGCTCCTCCACAGCCTCAGTGGTGAACGTCTTTATTGTGCTGATTACAGGTTTAGCGAGTTTCAGTCTTTGTCTGTATGAGGGGATTAAGTGGACCATCACGTGATCTGAGAGTCCGAGTGCAGCGCGGGGGACAGCGTGGTATGCGTTGCGTATTGTAGTGTAACAGTGATCCAGCGTGTTCTCCTCTCTGGTGGGGCATTTAATAAACTGTCTGTATTTGGGTAATTCCTGGCTCAGGTTCCCCTTGTTAAAGTCACCAAGCACAATAACAAGAGAGTCCGGGAAGGTCCGCTCCGTGTGTAGTATCTGCTCCGCGAGCGCGCGCTGAGCTTCGAGAATGTCCGTGCCCGGCGGTAGATACGCAGCCACCAGTCATAAAGACTGTTCTGTGTAGTCAAGGCTTTTGTGACGTTATTTGTGCATAGTTCTCGTTTTCACATCGATTGGCTTGTAGCAGCTTTATGAATGCTCTGTGCATCATCAAGGCCCAAACACTTGACTTTGGCTATTATGCTATGTGGCTAACAAAATAATAAAGTCACGTGTAATCTAATTTAGTTACTTTCAACATCAAGTAAGTAAAGTACAGTAAAGTAACTCAGTAACTCAGTAATCAGATTACTTTTTCAGGTAATCTGTGGCAACACTGGTGGAGTCGTGCTCTTTTATAAACTACTACCACTAATAACTGAAGGTTTACATACTGTACATACTGAAAGATATCTGAAAATGAAATTATATACCTGGACATACCTATAACATTCTATACACTTTTTTTTTATTTAACCACAAATTTCAGAATAATCAAATCAGAAATACTTCACTTAGAATTAATACCTGGATCTGAACAAACCTGAATACTGACAAGACATGACGGGACTAAATTTTTTTGGTTTGACAGAAAGTTAATGTAACTATGTAAATATATAAAACTACAAGTCACTACAAATCAGAAGTAATAGCATAAATGACAGTACGCCAGGACTCTGAAAGCTACTGGTGTGACCTGAATATAATACACCCGAAGGGCTGAAAGCGGCCTTATACGAATCCTACACAAAATAAACATTTGCCAGAATGATTTTAAATGATTTTTTACTCATACATTTAACAAATGTAAACCATTTTTTATTTTATTTATTATTATTATTATTATATATTTTTTTATTTATATATTTATTTGATCAGGGACAATGCACAAACAACATTAGTCTAAAAAAGAAGAGATACAATGCTAATTTCCACCTGCAGTCCCTGGACAGGTTGATGTTATACTTGCAAAAGTTCATAAAATATATACAGAATAAAACCATTTTATCAACATTTAAGGTCAGGCATGACGTCTGCAACCATTCTGCAACTTTTTTCATCTCTTTTGACAATTTGTCAAATTATCATTTATCGGGTCCAAGTGATTCCAAGACAAATTTAAATGATTTAAAAAGTGACAGTGTCTGTCTCCTGCCTACGGAGCCGCCACCCTGACTTTTCCCTCGCTTTCAAGATATTGACAACATATATATTTTGCAAGAAACGTCACTTTTGACTTAGTCTTTAAACCAATGCCTGGCTCACTGTACCTCAGTGTTCACGCTCCGCTACCTGAACTATGAGCCTGACTGACCCACGCATGCGCAGTGGAGATGGGCATTCGGCTTATTGATGAAGACGGCACAACGTCACGAACCACATGACTATCCGGAACAAGGTGTTAGAATGGCAGTTCCCCATTGACGATAATGCAACTTTGAGGCTTTGTAGTTTATACATTTTACGCTTTATACAACTAAAAATAGAAAGGACAGATGGTGTCCTACCTCCGGAAACAGTCATCTCTGTAGAACTCTGTATTTTGGTATGTTAATTTTTCCTGTGTCTGTTAGCATTTAGCCATCAAACATTGCAAATGTACAATCCAGATGTTGTCAACCCATCGACCTAATTTAGATGAAGTCAACGCCTAGTTAGAACTCATTAATGAAATAGTTAATAATAAAATTAACAAATAAAAGTAGCTTCTGTTTCAATTCTTGCAATGTCATGTTCCAGATGCCATTTTAATTAGTCCATCGCTCAGGCCTAGTGAGTAGATAGAAAATGTCAAGTAATAGAGACACCCTTAAAGCACTGCAAATGAGTAAAAAAAAAAAAAAGCTTGGAGAATGCGGGCATCGATCCCGCTACCTCTCGCATGCTAAGCGAGCGCTCTACCATTTGAGCTAATTCCCCTGTAGCACACAGAGGACAGAACCCTCCCTATCTATGCTGTCACAGCCGCGGGAGCAGCATGTTTCTCAATGACTCAGCTCTCCGATTGGACGGGAAGAGGAGATATTGCTCTGATTGGCTGTCTATGGGGTGGCGCAAATCCCCACACACACACAGTTGCTCGCCTCAAACGGACAGAAAGTCTGTGGTTAATGGCCATGTATTAGCTTTAGAAGTCTTACACCACAGCTCGGCAGGGGCTTGTTGCTGCTCAAAACTAGGTTATCAAGTCCTGACTGGTTCAGCCCTTCTTCATACTGCTGCTGCTGGGTAGGGCTCATTCATGTGAATCACAATTTCAATGGTCACTTTTAATAAACTGAAAATACTGCAATAGATATTGAAGCCCTCTGAAAAAAGCTAAATAATCGGCCTCAGTTAAAATGTATAATTTGTTAATCCTGTGGTTACCTCTTCTCTGAAAGGTTACTTCTCCTGGAAAGGCTAAAATATGGACTATGAGCTGAATCCTGATGTTGAAACATGTCACAAATCTAACTGTAATTGCAATACTTTTCATACTTTTTTGGATATTTTCCAAAAACTGTTATCACTCCCCGTCGGGGAATCGAACCCCGGTCTCCCGCGTGACAGGCGGGGATACTCACCACTATACTAACGAGGAGATAGTAACATTCCTTTGTGGCTACATTTAAAAATATGCTGCCTACATACACACAGTTTATTCTAAATGTTACGACTACAGATGCATACTAGCTATTTAGTTATGATCTTCCATACCCTTATAGTCATATAGTTTGTATAGTTTATCATTTAACTAAGATATGTATTTCAGTATATGTTTTATGTTGCATGATTGAACCAGTTTTTTTTTATAAATCCTAGTTTGTGAACCTGTTCACTAACAATGGCAATAAAAACATGTTACATTGTGGTT